>OX419594.1:249483-592719 GCA_948473455.1 Teleiodes luculella
TGAAGCAACGAGGTGGCATGCACCACGTTACAAGTTGTAATCTGTGTTTTGTCCGTCAGTATCAGTCCGCGCAGAATCAGTGGGCGTGGCGCGCGCAGAGCGGGCACTCTCAGACACAGCGTCGTCCCTGTCGCGCGCGGGCGCGGGGGCGGGCGGCGCGGGGGCGAGCGAGCGGGCGCACGCGTGGCTCACGCTGGGGGAGCTGTGCCTGCGCCTCGGCAGGACCAGCGCCGCGGCCGGCTGCGTGTCCGAGGCACACGCGCTCACGCCCTTCAGCCATCAGGTGCTGTATACGGTGAGTACACTCAATGTATAATACTACAGGTAATATCAGCAAAGTTGCCGCTAGCCCACCTTAAGGCATAATATTATGTGCAGTGGCTCGAGACAAAGTATGCTAGGCCCCGCCTTGCTATTTTTTTTTCGTCATAAACGTTATATTGACATACTCAACTATTAACATTATTTTTTGAGTCCTCATTTCTTCAGAAATATACTTCAAAAATCATCATTAGTTGGTGAATCAAACAAAAAGGCGGAGCTAGAGAAGATCGTCGCGTGCAAGGGAAATATTTTTAAACTGGGCTAGCGGGAACTTTGCTGATAGTACATAGTAGGCAATGCCGCTAATGTTCAAAACTTCAACTTCCTTTGAACGCGTCGAAAGTCTGTGTTACTTTAGTCCATCGCACGCGTTTGTAAAGCCGCTCCTCGTTCGTAGGGTATGTCGTAGTGACAACCTTTGATATAATTCATAAATCATCATTTTATTGATGTTTGATAATTCGAGCTAAGTAAACTGGAAAGAACGACACACATTAAAACAAATTTTTTTTTTTTTTTTATTTATTAATAACTGACAACCGAAGTTTACGGAAAAGCATCTTTTAAATTAAAAAATCGCTCTAGATAAGGTTTATGCTGCTTGCAATGCCCGTGCCTACAATAACTACAATGTATACTTTAAATCTAAGAAGTTAAAGATCAGCGTAAAAGCTGAGGAACAGTCCGTAAGCTAACGGGGCGGGTACGGCGGGGTTGGACCCGAACCGGCGCACCACTTCGATGGGCGGACTCTGGAAGGCTCGCTCGAGCGATTGCCGCACCTGCGCCGCTTCCACCGCATTTACTCGCTGCCGTGTGCCTTCTTTGTTCTTCAAGTAGTAGCTGATATCCTGACTCGGATTCTCTGAATCGCTCGGCTGAAACTTCCTCCCATACTTTGCCCCAGGCACGTAATGGTCATATCGTCTTGTTCTTTTGAGAATCTTCTGCGCGTATTGTTTGGCAGTGGCGCTTTGGCTGTGCTGGATTTTATTTAAAAACTGTCTTAGTTTTTCTATCTGGTTCTCGTCGGTGACGTAATTAACGCCTTTTTTATGTTTGACGTATTCACTGAGGTCTTGAGAAGGGTTCTGCGGCACCCTGAAATGACTGTACTTTTTTTTATGATCAATTGAGCGTTTGTGAATTCTCACATTATCTGTATTAGTTGTCGGTCCATGTTCGTCTGTTACGACTTTAACATTAGGTAGTTTATTAGCTACATCGAGCTCGCCTGGATTGTCTTGGTTGGAGTTGACCCAAACCTTATGTTTGGCGTAATATTTCATGAATTCCACGATGGGTTTCTCCGCTTGTCTTTTGCTTCTCTCTCTAATCATCCTCTTTTCTCTGAACTCTTCTCCCTCTCCTTCGCGTTCTTCCAAAGCCTTCTCCAGCTGATGCCGTCGTCTCATGGTTGCTATGAACTCAACCAGTTTCCTGTGACTGTTCCTGAGAGCAGCCAGCCTCTCGAACAGTCTTCGTCTGCGCTGTTCAAAGTGTTCCGATTCTAATTCTTCTTGAACTCCTTCTAATATCTTGTGTGCTAAGCGTTGTCCAAACAGTGCGTTCATTAGGAATCCTCTCTTGTCTCGACTCGAATTAGATTCTTTCTTTCCATGCTCGTCTTTGGGTGATATTTCACGTTTAAGCCTAGTTTGTGGAGGGTTTCTCAGGGTTTCCATATACCAGGAACGTGAGGATTGTTGGTTCGTGAATCGTGAGGGTTGTGATTCTGTGCTCACTGGCTGCACAGAGCCTGGTGAATCTGGAACGGACGAACAATATTTACTACAGTTACGGTAATTTAGTTCTCTAGACAATTATAAAATATGGGTTTCAAAATATTGAAGATATCAAAAAAGTGCGCGTTAGATAGTGGTCGTTGAGTCTACATAAGGTCACTCCTGCATTTGAATTAAACTGAGTTAAGTTTCTTCCAGAATAGCGGTGCCGTCATATCGTATACGACGGTTATAAATTAAAAATGGCACGGTTTCCTAGAGAGCGGTAATTGCCAGACCTATTTGCACAGACAACGTTCTTTATCGCTGCATTACGGCCGCTATAAGACCGTATTCTCTGAGACCGCGGGGGCGGGGCGGCAGCTATTACGACGCGGACGGGAGCGGCGCTTTCAAAAGCATAGTTCTCTATTAAACTGTCTAAACATCAGCGGCGCGCTCTACATAAAACTATGCGGTCGCGTTCGCCGCCGCCCCCTGCCCGCATACGTCGAGAATACGGCCTATGAGGCGCCGCTATCCTAGGTGACCAAGGATGTCATCGTACCAGTGATGTTGAACAAGTTCTTGATGAAGTCGGGGTGGTCGAGCGGGTACCGGCAGCGCTCAGTGGCTGTCGGCTCTGACGAGTTGGATTGTAGGCAGTTGGTCATCAGCTGCTTCACCTCGTCCGGGATATCGCCCATCACAGAGAAGGGGGCCGAAGTGGTCGTTGAGACACCTGCTTAACAGAATTAATATTTTTTTGCAAGTACATTTTCTATACTTTTTGTGAATTATACTGTACTGTTTTTTTTTTCTAGTGTGTAATTAATTATATTCTATTTATTTAGGCGTGTGTGATAATATCCCTTTATACAATATTCCACTGGCCCAGGCGAGTGTGGGCACATTTCGACTATAACTCCAAATGCGGGTATTGGATTCCCGCATTTGGAGTTATAGTAACTGGTAAAAGATTTGTGTCGTTTTGTTATAGTAAGCAAACAAAGATGCCTCATATTCTTATCTCAATAACACAGGAAACCCTGTTTTGTTTGTCGTCCTGTTATATAGCTGCATCCTTGACTATTGTTTGGTAGTCGCGAGGCCTGACATGAATGGACCCTTACGTTGCGGCGCGCTGGTGATGTACTCTGTGTGGTGAGGCTCGAAGCCCGTGAAGTATGCGAGGCGGTCGAGGAAGAACGCCAGCCTCACCAGCAGTTCTGCTTCTTTTTCCTCCTCGTCGTGGGTTTTCTGCAAGATATCGTAAAGTTTGAACAATGGTACTTCGTTGAGCAGAATATTATTTTATTCTCATTGGATGTTATGAAAATCTACCGATTTAACTTATAGAGGTTGTGTTAAATATGTAAAGTGTGAACTCATTAAAATGTTGAAATTTTATACACTGAACATAATTGATGCAGTTTTCTAGAGCGGTTTGACCAGATAAATTCTTAAAATTCGCGTATCTTCTTCATTATGATTCAGTGACTCGTCAGGTCCATTAATTTTTTGTTTGCCCAAAATGTTGCCAAATCATAGTATAATTATTTCATGTTTTACAATGCTCTTGACCCACCTTATCGTACTTGTCAGCATACGCCAGATCCTGCAGCTCTCTCGTGGCCCAAAGCGCCAATTCCGCTAGTCGCCGCACGTGCTCGCTGCTGCGTGTGGCGCGCGCGCAATTCTCGTAGCTTAAGGACGTGTCGTTCATAGAGAACGTACTGTTTTAGAAAGAATATCAAATATAGTGCAAATTATAGACGTGGATGCTTGTTAAACCAAAATGATCTGCTTGTTTATTAGAATACTTACAAAATATTGTTAAAAGAGCTGGTTTGGTTGTTGTTGAAACCTGATTGGTTGTTAAAAGGTCCAGGTTGGCTTCCGTTAAAACCAGGTTGGTTGTTAAAGGATCCAGGTTGGTTGCTGTTAAAACCAGGTTGGTTGTTAAAGGAGCCAGGTTGGTTGCTGTTAAAACCAGGTTGGTTGTTAAAAGATCCAGGTTGGTTGCCATTTATTGGTTGTCCAGGCATGTTCTCTGAAAGCCAGGGCCCGTTAGGAGATTGACCCTGTAATAAAATCAAATTTTAGTTTAGGTTTTAAAACAAACTTTATTATGTCTGTCTATCTCACTGCTAATCCAGTTGGTTGCAAGTCATAAACATACCGTTGTGAAGTTAAGCCTGCTACAGTTCAGCAGAAGCTGCCCGTAGTCTTCGAGCGCCCGCCGCAGTCCTTCTAGGTACACACTGCCGTTGTGCACTATACCGTGGACCTGGAACAAATTAACGTAATCCTGAACTTGTTGTTTTGACATATCTTCCCTTTGGGTGTCGTAGGAGGCGACGGCGATAGGCAAGCAACCTGTCACTAGGTGCATTACAAAACACAAAGTAACTTTTTTTAGGTGCGTACTGACGGAATCTTAACCTAAACACTTTGTTAAAAGTGGTTCTAGTTTGGGCTCTCTATAAGTTTGTCACGCCCGCGGCTCGCCTTGCTCCTGGGCGAGCCTGCGGCGTAAACTCTTGAAGATGTGGTAAACTCAACGACGATTGTTAAATGAAACTAAAATTTCCACTTGCACAGAGTACACAGATTTATTCACAAATTACAGTTTATAGAATTACAGGGTTTATTGAATTTAAAGATTTAACATGGTAAAATGGTCTTGTTTAAAAGTTGAGGCAGAAGGAAGAAGTGAAAATAAAAATGGATGATTTGACGGATGATTTTTGAATGAATTGGAAAATTAAATATTCAAATCTATAGAAAGAAATGGTAAATGAGATGAGAAATGAAGTAGAAACGAGGCAACGAGGTAGCATGCAATGCACCTCGTTACAAGTTTACTAAAACTCTGGTCACGTCACTGATGATTAGGGAACAGAGCATGTGCTTGCTTATGTAGGTATATGTTGTGTTATGTTTTAGGAATCGTTTGAAAATAGGATATACTTTAATGGACACGAAAAACAGAAGAATAAAACACAATTTAATAACAACACAAGTGTACAAAAGGCGGCCTTAGGTAGCAATTTCTACCAGGCAACCCTTTTCTTGATCTTCACGCTTGCCAGTTGAGTTGGTTCGCAGTTGTTAGTTAAACTGATGATCGGAATCAGAATCAGAAAACATTTATTGCATCAAACATAAATCCAATGTTATTAAGTATTTTAAAAAACCTAAGATGAATATTTTACTTTAAGTTTGGACGCTGCTGTCTACTTCGTGGGTTTTGACTATGACTCGCCTCGTACGACAAGCATTGCACACCTAGATAAGATATGCGATATGTAGAATCCTCAAAAACCACACAGCGTCGATTCTATGTTATTTGGTAATTATTTATTAGTCACACTTGACTTGACTAATCGAACACTTTCAAGGCTTCGAAGCTTTCCCAGCCCTATCTATGCAATCTAACATCCTAACAACGCAACAGAGCGCGTCGATCAATACGATCGATACTGGCCACATAATAACATTAAACAAGAATAATCGCAAATGTAAGAATGGGTGCAACGACCCAAGCGTCTGCCATTGGCCTACATAGCACGGATGCATGTGGTTAGCGCGAGTGCATTATTTGGCTAATGTAATGAGTTATCAAGAAATAGTTTAAAAATTGTTATGTATCTGTACATCTGTATTGTAAGTACTACATTCGTGTAAAATAATAAGACTCCATCAAGGGAATAGAGTTTACCCGTATTCCTGTATTTATATTTTTTCGATTCTATGCAAGATTATTTTCTTTATTATTTTTGTAATAAAATGTCTGATATGGCTAGCCTTATATCAGTCTATCATCGTGTCGTATGGCAATGACTGGGATGGAACCTACATAGGAATTCCAAGACAAGCAACAGACTACTTATAGGACTGTGTTTTCAGAAAACTAAGCACAGAAATATAAACGCATTGCATTTTATGCATTTCTTTAACACAGCGCTTGACGCATAAAGCTACCGTGCTTATTAAGGCTCATGGTTCTGTCGGGAGATGTTGCCATAATCCCGACACTTGGCAGGTGGGCACTGTTGGTGAGACTGTCGAAAACTACTGCCCTTTGCTCGCCTAGTAGGATATCCATAGAAAGATTTTTTGAATACATTTCGCTTGTGTCAAGCTGCCATAGAGTTAGTGCGAGTGAGGTGCGTCTTGTTCCTATCCTATTCTGAGCCTGGAACTACACTGAAAATATCAAACGTACCTTCTTCTCCATATAAGACATGTACTCGTAATCCTCCGCATACTTTCCGTACACATCGTTGTCTTCATCGTGTTTTAACTCCTCTGTATTGTGGGGACTATCCGGGACTATGTTGTCGTATATCTTATCATCGTTGCTGTCCTTGATGACGTCATCCTTGTGTTTGTGCTCCTCTGCTTTCTCGAAGAAATACTTCCTCTCTTCTGGTAGATCTATCGTCCAGGATGAAACTCCTGAGAGGGTTAGAGTGAGAAGGAATATGGCGCCGACTGTCGCAGGTTTCATTTTCACTTTACGTGAATATGTGGTTTTGGCCTTGATGTAATGTCTTATTATAGAAAGATCGCTACTATATTTTGAGGCTTTCCAATCTAAAATAGGTTCAGCTACCAAATCGCCTTCTACCTCCGAAGAATGGTTTCTTCACATCATATTTTAAATTAGTTTTATAAATTTTCTTTCCAGTTGACGTTTGATGTCGGTGATTTATCTATTTCGTTGTATTATTTTAAACTATTCTCAAATCTAGTAAACCTGTTGGAACGTTATCTTAGCTAAGAATATTGTTAAACACTGCAAAGTATTTTTTAACAAAACACTGCGTTTAACTTATGTTATGACGTCTATCGGAAGTACCGTTTGTGCGTCCATTGAAGCGTCTCAAGGATGATGTTATCTGTATAATTGGTGGTAACGAGCAATGGATAGCAAAGAATTGAACAAACTTAACATTGTTTTAACAATGTGCATCACTGCGGTTCTACCAATATTATTACGTTTTGTACCATTTACTATTTACTGCTTTTATGAAACGCTACTACTTAGTTAAAATGTTATTTATGATAGTAATTTAGGGTCTTCAATTAAAGAAAAGTCTTGAAGGTAGAAAATAACATCTATTCATATTTCCACCACGAGTAAAATAATACAAGTCAAAAGCGAGATTTTATTTGAAAAATACGAGTATCCACAAATAGAAACTTATACATCAATCATTATTCTGTGTTACTCCGTAATTATTATTATTTTATCAATTAAAAACATGACTGTACGGCATTATTTTAAAAATTTCGTCGTTTTTGATATATAAAGTTCTTTAGTGTTATTTTTATTTATTATGTTAAAGTTGTAAAATACACTATTCATTAATTTATGCTGAGTATAAAGTATAGAATTTTACTCTATTCCGTACTTTCAGGACAGACTCATATAAATAAAATGAAATAAAAATGCAAAGTAAAAGCATTCATTAAAATTAATTTATCAATTATATTAATTAATCGTAAAAAAATATAGTGACAATGGAATAGCATGAAGTGGTGCGGCCGCGGCGATGTGCGCAGTGGAAATCGCGGTCGGATGTAGTTTTTGTGCGGTTTCCCGCGACGCCGGCGCAGCTCGGAGGAAGGTTGGCCAACATCACTCACACACATACACCTACTTATGTACAATTAATATAAAGCGTCTATTGTTTTATAATAATAAAATATATCTAAACTTTAATTATACACATTAAAGCGTAAATATTAGTTTTTTATTTAAGACTAGCTTTTCGCCGCGCGCTCCGCCCGCGTTAATAGTTTTTTCCGTGGGAATGAGGCACTTTCCCGCGTTAAAGGGTAGCCTATGTTACTCAGGGTGAGTGTAGCTTTCTAATGGTAAAAGAACTTTAAAAATCGGCACAGTAGTTTTTGATTCGTTACTAACATACACACACACACACACAAATACAAAAATTTCCTAGGCTCATGGAGTATTGAACCAATTTTAATAAAACTGAAGCCATTACATATTTTTTTCAATTGTAATATCATAATATTATAGATTATATCGCGATAATTGCTTTAAACTGCGCATGTAAAAACAACAATTTAAGAACATGCTACTTAGCGAGTACTAAAATTAAACATTATTAATTAAGTATACCATTTAGAGTACTAAAATTAAACATTATTAATTAAGTATACCATTTACCTCTATGTATATAATGTACACTAGCTTTTGCCTGCATCTTCGCCCTTGTAGATTTCGATTCCCATACAACGTGGCGTTAGGTTGTGAGCAAATTCGCTACTTTTTACGATTCATTTGGTTTCCTGTAGACGGCCTAGTTGGCCTTTGCGAGTGCAAACGTTGGTGTGAGGAGCACTTGTGTTTGCCTTGTGCTTGGATGTTGTTGCGTTATATAATTAAATGTATACCAGCTCTAATCACAGGCTTTATGGAGTGAGATTCCTTATATTTATTTAATTTTTTTAAGTGGATTTAATTTTTCTACAATTTTCCATATCGTCACCCGGCTGAGAAAACCACTTAAATGCTTCCAAAAAATATTTTACAGGAGACAAAAAAAACTACTTACTGAAAAAAAAGTATGATTACAGAGTTTTTTAGCTACCTATATGAATTTATATCTTTAGAGCTTTAAAACAAATGCGTAAATTTTATAGTGCAAATACTGCGCGACTCTTTGCCCAATATGTAAAAAAAGGAATTTGACAAAAGCTGTCCTTTACGAAGTTTTCTCAGCCGGGTGACGATATTGACATTATGAAATGAAATGAAATGAAATGAAATGAAAATGAAATGAAATGAAATGAAAATATTCTTTATTGCACACAGAAACCCAAGTACAGACACTTACACAAATAACACAGAAAATATGCAATTGGCGGCCTTATTGCTTAGGTAGCAATTTCTTCCAGGCAACCACTTAGATGGAAACTTTATGTTGAATATGTCAGGGTAGGCTCGTGCCCCTCGATGGGGACATATATGATGTCAATAATGTAGGTAATGTGTGTTGCAGCGCGGTCTGGTGGAGGCGGCGTCGGGCGAGTGGGAGGCGGCGCGCAGCAGCTTCCAGAACGCGCTGGCCATCAGCCCGCGCCACGTGGACACCAGCGTCGCGCTCGGCGCCGCCTACTACGCGCTCGGCTGGCTGAGGCTCGCTGAGAAGGTAACCTACCACTACCATACAATGGGGATACAAGGTCTTGCATTCGGACCACGTGACTTGACACAAGCCTACGTCATCATGCTGAACAGCGCATCATCATCCTTGTCGAATGCAAGTTAATAGACAAGGATGAACAGCATTGAGTGGAGTGCGCGGGGGGAAAACTTATGTTAGTAAATTAAAAAATAATAGTTTTTATTAAACTAAAAAAACACGCTTTAATGAACTAAAAAGTGAATATTTTTTTTGAAAACAGAAACAAAATGATTGATAAAAGATGTCGGTATTATTTAGTGAAAAGCGTGAGATCGAATATTTTCCAGAATCCCCCTAAAACGATACGCAAATCATCTCCGCGCCACAGCACAGCAATGGTTTTCATACCGTTTAAAAAAAACTTGTCATCATGTGATCATCAGTACGGTCACGTTCATAAGTCCTCTCATATCATGTGTATTTATACTTTAAAGCCCGACCAGAGAAATAAAATAACCTTGCTATATTGCGGAATTTCAATGGAACAAATTTTATAATGGACATTGTTGCCATAAATATAAAAATATACATGTGGTACGGCGAAACAAAAAGGTGGGTTATGATTTTGATCTGTATGTATGTATGTGGGTATGGATGTTCATCTGTTCCTCCATAACATCTAAACTAGTTACCATATTTGGACAAAAGAGGTGTCGTTGGAAGCCCTTTGGCAAATAATACAGAATAATAAGAATACTAAGTCTTTAGTAAAAATATATATTTTAAAGTATAAAAGCGAGTGCAGTGATGAGCTGGTAGTGTATTGTGTGTGTATTGTGTGGGCAGACGCTCCGCGACGCGGCAGCGCTGGAGCCCCGGCGCGCGGACACGTGGCGGCGCCTGGCGCTGGTGCTGGCCGCGCTGGGGGAGCCGCTCGCCGCCGCTGACTGCGCAGCCGCCGCGCTACAGCTACAGCCCGCCACGCCCGCGCTGCAGCTCTAACACACACACACCACAGCCACACACTACAGGGGAACAGGAGACGTCTTCACACCATCATTGTACGGCAGCGGGTGTGTCTAGTGCAGCTCTAACACACACACACCACATCCACACAGGGAACAGGAGACGCCTTCACACCATCATCGTACGGCAGCGGGTGTGTCTAGTGGGAGGGGGTACGGGGAGGGGGCACAGTGACTCATCTTTCATGATGTTCTCAGTATCAATGCGCTAGGCCGAGGTCTGAGGATCCCTCGAACCGCCCCTAGACGCGTTGGTATGACTTTTTTTGGGGTAGAGTCTTCCACTCTCCCGCAAGTCCGGTGAAGCTTGATCCGTCGTACTTTTTTTGACTTAAGCATAGGACAATTCAAAAAAAGGGTGTCCCCAGTAGGAACCGTGCGGGGAGAGGCACAGTGACGCCACCTAGCAGTGAATAGCGAATCTAACTTCTGAACACGTGCGTAACATGATAGTGTAAGCACGCGCTGTCACGCACACACTAGCATAAAATAAGGGGGAATAAGTGGGCGGCAGTATGGGCTCAATGCAAGCGTGTGCGTGACGGCGCGCTCACATTCAAACCGATGCGGCCAGTTGGTGCGGAGATAACTTACTGTTCTGAGTGTGCTGTGGCCCCGGCGACCAGCCCCGACCACGTCGCGCCACCTGGGCCGCAAGCATCCGCTCTAGAGGCTAGCGTCTTTTGAACGTGGATACAGTCACAGGCAGCCAGGCGACGGAAACAAAAGACTGACGCGGACCGATGACAGTATGCGCGACGCACGTAAGACGCTAGTGTGTGGGTCTCTTAACGCCTCGATCTTCTGTAATTCTTTATAAAAGGCCAAACCAAGCCAGGTCTGCGCTTTCGTTTCGCCTGTCAACTGTACGATCTCGGTATTGTTTAGGATCCTCCAGATTCCGTCATTTCTCTGTTTGCAAGCTCCATTGAAAGTGTCGTGAAGGGATAGGTTCTAGTTACCCCTGGCCATGGCTCACGCGGCGCGAATCAATTTTATATAAATTTATAAAAAATATATTATTTTTTGTAATACATATACCTAATTTCAACTTCATTTGTTGAGAAATCAGTTACTTACCAGTATGTGTTATGTATGGAATAAAGTGGTATTATATTACTATAATTATTGAAGGGTTTGTGGTGGAAGTGGGTTCGCTGGTTACTTATTTCGTCTTAATTAAGAAATTTTGTTATAAGTAGGTTGTTAAAATGTTTTCTGTTTTTGTTTTTTGATTATCTGCTGAACAAATCATAATAAAAAGCCACCCTAGTACTGAAAACTTCATTCAAAATGAAAAACACCATAGTAATATTATAAATGCGAAAGCGTGTTCGCTTCTTTGTCCTCCGTTCACTAACTAACTAACTAAGGAACAGATTGTCCTGATTTTTGTGTATACAAATAGTTTGAAGTCTACTTTTTACACCAGGAAATTACGAATTATCATCGGAAAACAATGTGGATTCGCATGGCCGTAGCCGCGGGCGGACATCTAGTTTTAAAGTAAAATATCAATAAGCAGATATTATAAATTGTGTTCTTAATTTGGGTCCTGGTGTAAATAAGTCATATTGCTCCCGAGAAATAATGTCCATAAGCCACAGTTAATAAAAACAAAGATAAGTCCAATGAAACAAAGATAGTGGCACTCGACATGAGCCGTGTCGAAACGACAGGCGACTCGCTATCACTCGTTATACTAAATAGTTGAAGTGTTTGATAATATAGATATTGTTGTTACGACCTATTGTAATATACTTGTATAGTAGTTTAAATCTATTGACCAATACGTAGAGTCCATATTATGGTGTTCGTGTAAACCCCTTCCGTAAATTGTTAGGCGCGTTGTTAAGCTTTGCCCATTGAAACTTATAAAGTTGTAATGTGCTGGAAAAATATATAAAACGCTATTGGTAATGCAGAGGTTTTGAGAATCGAGTGTGGTTAAAAATCTGCATTTAAGCACTTTAAAAATTGATTTATAAGAGGTTCTAGATAAAACACGAATGCTTGAAGAAAAATGGTACGGCTATGTAGATATCAAGCAGCAGTGAAAATAAAACTATAATAAGAAAGAATAAGGTTGAAATTTGTAAAAACAACATTATTACATTTTAAATAAAAAAATCTAGAACCTGTTATAAACGAATGACTGTGAACATATAAATTTCAAAGACATGTATGGCTATCGAAGATATTCTGGCCGCCCTAATATTAATAGTTACCTTCAGTATACCGACTAGCATGTAAGGTAGTCATTTTGGGAAGTTGACCTTTTGGGAAGTGGTCCTTATAAGAATCGAAAATGTACATTTTGGGAAGTTGACGTTTTGGGATTAAAAATTGTAAAATGTTGTCCTTTTGGGAAGTTGACCTTTTGGGAAGTGGACCTTATGAGCCGAAAGGGTATGTATCATCTATTTGTAGGCATGTATGTAAGAACCGCGATATTTGTGGTACTTACAGCATTATATCATAATAAATGGCCGCTGCTCTGTAAGACACAAACTAAAATCAAAGCTTGACTTGTTAATCCTATCAGATTTTCAGTTTAGGCTATTTGATAACTCGGGTTTGAAAAAAAAAAAATGTACAAATTTTTTTCAGAATCGCAAAAAAACTCAAATTTGAAAATAACTTGCCGCCATGTTGCGGAATTTTGATGTGACAAATTTATAACATTTGAAATAAGGGTTCCGTTTTTCGTTTTTGAGGTGCGGAACCCTAAAAATTACGAAGTAGCGTTGCTTCATTTTGATCTGTTAGATTTAAATAAAAAGACAAGAAGAGTAAGTCAACTCGTTTTAGCGCTTTATGAACTAGGGTTTTTAGTTGACGTTGCTGTGACCTAAATGGCGGCGCTAGTAGTAATATAAAAGACAAAAATTTCAAAAATCATAGTTACAATTTAAACAATTTTTTTATAAATTTGACCTGATCTTTTTACGTTTTTTCGCGATGTTAGTTCGTGTCTGCCGGAGTCAAGGGCAATCTAACTATTATAATAACTATCAGATATCTATGAAACCTGTTGTGCTCTTGTGTAACTTTAACATGGTGTAGTTGTTCTTGATGTTTGTATATAAAACTTTTAAGGATATAATATAATATTATGTTACAAATTGATGTTGTTTTATTATAACACACGTCTATAAAACAACCCTTTACACTTTTGGTTCACTTACACAGGGAGTTACATTGTTGGTTAACATGGTTATTTTTTTTATCATAGTTATGTAACTCACAAAACGCTACAGATGTTATGCAACAAATAATAAGAGCCAGTGTGGATATGGTTATAACATTAATAATAATTATCTCCAACATGTTGAGCAAAATATATACACAGCAAATTTATATAACCGCTGTTTAGATGCACCATTTGTCTTTTTTTGGCTCTATTGTACGATACAATAAAAAGGGATTTGCAATCAAACCGTGGCGTGGGTACGTATTCAATATAATATATTTTACATTCACAAATTACAGATATTTCATTTTTACATATTGTAGCATAGAATCTCAAAGCCGCCTTCAATGGTCTATCGTCTAGCTAGTGTTATTCACACACAAACAATACTTATTTGGTACATAATAATTTAAGTTCTTAAATATTACTTTTTTTTTTTTGCGGAACTAAGTACATAGGTACATCATTATTGTGAAATAAAGTATAAATAAATAATAAATACGTATATGTATAGGTACATACATCTTTTGCGGAATTAAGTACATCTTTAGGACATTAAACTTAAGTATAACATGTATTAAACAGTGTTTACAGTCCAGTAAAAAAAACCAAAGCTCACTCCACTGCATTCTGTGGAGTTAGCAACAATTGAGCTATCGGCCTAGCCGTAACTTGGCTAAGACAACAGTCGGTAATGTGTGTCTGTAGGTATATTTTTGTATACCTGACATTTTTGTGTTATACCTACTTACGCTAAATATATGTAACATAAATAACTGGAGTTGTTCACGATGACATTCCCTATGCTTTGGGAGCCAAGTCGACTTTAGACATGAGTCTCCTCGAGAACTTGTCCACAATGGAGGGGGGGCGCGACCCCGGCGAAGGGGAAGACTGGCTGATGCGCTCGGCCTGGGAACATACATAAACACGGTGAGCCCTGGCAGATGTGAAACAATGAAATTAATAAAACATAACAAGAACCTACGGCATAGGATGATGTGAAATGAACTTAAAATTTGACGGAATAAAACTTGTTTTTATTTGTTTTAAAAGTTAGTTTGCGAAGGCTTCCAACTGGTTTTACAAGAATAGAAACTTTAATTAGTAGTACTTTGACAATAGTTTTGCGTAGCGACCCGGCGACCACCTCTACATGGCGAGGTATTTTATTTTTCTGGCCGGGCTTTAAATTCTTCTCCGGCCGGGGAAGTAGGTGCGCAGATTGTGAAATGCTGCCACTGCCAATCAGGCAGCGAGTTGGTAATTCAGAGCGCGGTATTTATATATTCAACATTACTGCTCTGTACCTACTTACAGCCCTCTATTTATATTGTTGCGAGTCGTTCGTTATAGAAGAGTTTGAACACTCACTCGCGTCGATATTGCTGTGGAAGTACGAGTATTTAGGGCAATATTTCCGGCAGCGGCAGTTTAGTACTATTACCTTAGTTTGTCTATTGTTTTAGACCACATTAATGACCTGGCTTTGTGAGATACCTTGAACCCACACGATAAGCAAGCAACGTTTTTTTTAAATACACGCCATGAAAGTTTAAAGAGATTGTAGGTATGTGTGTGTGTAAGTACAGCAATACCTGCGCGACGGTGTCTGGTAAGGGCTCGTGTAGCGTCTCCGGTATGAGCAGCAGCAGCAGCACTGCCAGCGCCGACATCCCGCCGAACAGCACGAACGGCAGCCAGTGCTTCACTGTAGGTATGTGTGTGTGTAAGTACAGCAATACCTGCGCGACGGTGTCTGGTAAGGGCTCGTGTAGCGTCTCCGGTATGAGCAGCAGCAGCAGCACTGCCAGCGCCGACATCCCGCCGAACAGCACGAACGGCAGCCAGTGCTTCACTGTAGGTATGTGTGTGTGTAAGTACAGCAATACCTGCGCGACGGTGTCTGGTAAGGGCTCGTGTAGCGTCTCCGGTATGAGCAGCAGCAGCAGCACTGCCAGCGCCGACATCCCGCCGAACAGCACGAACGGCAGCCAGTGCTTCACTGTAGGTATGTGTGTGTGTAAGTACAGCAATACCTGCGCGACGGTGTCTGGTAAGGGCTCGTGTAGCGTCTCCGGTATGAGCAGCAGCAGCAGCACTGCCAGCGCCGACATCCCGCCGAACAGCACGAACGGCAGCCAGTGCTTCACTGTAGGTATGTGTGTGTGTAAGTACAGCAATACCTGCGCGACGGTGTCTGGTAAGGGCTCGTGTAGCGTCTCCGGTATGAGCAGCAGCAGCAGCACTGCCAGCGCCGACATCCCGCCGAACAGCACGAACGGCAGCCAGTGCTTCACTGCCAACTGTCAACGTACAATAATAATTGATTCAATACTAGCTGTCCGCCCACGGCTACGCCTACGTTGTATTTCCCGTGGTAAAAAGTATCTAAGATGTTGACGGGGATATAATGTACCGCCATGCAAAATTTCATTTAAATCGGTCAACGGTTCTAGAGTTTAGCGTGTACAAACACACAGACAGACATTTTTCAAAACTTTTATTTTTGTGTTCAGCTACACTCCCTTTATCAGCTACAATCAGTTTTTTGAAAAACAAATCAATGTATCTACAGACACGCCGATTCTTCGGTTTTATTGTACTTAGTTCAATACTTAAGAAGTATGGATTACCACCCTCAGTGGTAAAGAGTCAAAAGCTTGCCTGACGTTAAGGTTGAGGTTCTGAGGTTCCGGGTTTGGTTTTACGATTGCCTACTCGTCGAAGAAATCACTTTGTGAGCCTTTCCCTAGTTTGGTTAAGACATTGCAAACAGAATCACCCGATTGTTCGAAAAGAAAGATGATTCTGTGCTTCGGTCGGAAGGCACGTAAAGCCATTGGTTCCGCCTATTACCTATCTCTCTCTCTCTCCTATGAATAGTCGTAATAGGAGTCATGTCGGCAGCCTTAGGCAGAAGGGACACTCACCCCCCGCGCCAAAATGAGTTTCCCGCCCGATATAGCGCCCCACGCCCCGCACCCCGCAGATACCGCGTGACTCCGCCTAGCGCCATTGACTTGTTGAAATTCAGTTGTTATTCAAAAAGAAGTAGCTTGTCAAAACGCGTTTTCTGTATGGAGTGAGCGCCCAGTGGCCTAGGTTAACCTGGAACCCCACCCGATAAGCAAGCATTATACCAGCAGTGGCGTGAGCATGGCGACGATCTGTCCGAGGCGCGCGATGAGGCTGCAGCAGGCCACGGCGCGGTGGCGCGCGGGCGTGGGGAACAGCTCGCTCGTGAACACATACAGCCCGTTGAACGCCGAGCTCACCGTCAGCTTGCCGCACAGCGCCAGCACCAGCTGCGCCACGCCGCTCGCCGACACATTAGAAGATGATGTATCTGCACAATATATCATACTCATACTATTATTATAAAGAGGAAAGATTTGTATTTGTGTGTGTGTGTGTGTATGTTTGTAATTAATAAACTCAAAAACTACTGTACCGATTCCAAAATTATTTCACCATTAGAAAGCTACATTCACCCTGATTAACATAGGCTACCTTTTACTGCGGGAAAATGTCTCATTTCCACGGGAAAAACTGTTAACGCGGGCGGAGCGGTGGCGGCGTTTCCGCTAGTAGGTATAATATAAGTTGCGTCACGTAAAAAGAACGCTGGCAGTCTAGCGCGCAGTAGGCGATTTGCATACTTAGGTACTCCAGCGCGCTAACTTATATTATACCTACTAGCGGAAACGCCGCCACCGCTCCGCCCGCGTTAACAGTTTTTCCCGTGGAAATGAGACATTTTCCCGCAGTAAAGGGTAGCGTTCATGACGCGAACTTTAAATAACATTTTGGTACTTATTATAATAATCCCTATCCTACTATAATATCCCTACCTACTAATATTACAAATGTGAAAGTAACTGTCTGTCTGTTTATTATACGCTTTCACTCCAAAACTATTAAACTAATTTTGATGAAAGTTGGTACAAAGAAAGAATAGACCTTGGGAAAGGCTACCTTTTACTGCGGGAAAATGTCTCATTTCCACGGGAAAAACTGTTAACGCGGGCGGAGCGGTGGCGGCGTTTCCGCTAGTAGGTATAATATAAGTTAGCGCGCTGGAGTAAATCCCTCTTTCCTACGCGAGGCGAAAAGTTATTATAATAATTGTCGGCCTCGTAGCCTAGTTGGTAGTATGTCTGCCAACGAAGCACAAGGTCGCGGGTTTGAATCCCGCCCAGGGCAAACATTCGTGTGATGAGCACTTGTGTTTGCCTTGTGTCTGGATGTTGTATATTTATATATGTATGTATATCAGCTGTCTGACACCCATAGTACAGGCTCTGCCTAGTTTGGGGTCAGATGGCCGTGTGTGAGATGTGTCCACATATTATTTATTAATATTATTATAATAAAAAATATGTGGAGACAACATATACCTACATGGTCATGTTCTTAAATCACTATGTCGCATTTGACAGCTTCTCGAGCTTGTCGCGCCTTACGTAGTCCCCAAACTAAAAAAAGGCAGACAGCTGATATATGATATACACAGTCCCTAACTACCCTACCGTAATCTGACAACATCTAGACACAAGTGCTTATTTATGCACACGAATGTTTGCCAAGGGCGGGAATCGAACTGCCGATCCTATGCTTCGAAGCCCGCTTACTACGTTTTTCTTACAAACTAAAATAACAATACAACAAAAATAAAACAAAGACTCTTTGTTTTGAACGCAAGCAGAGCGTGTGCAGTTATGATAAGGAAAAATTGACATAAATAAAAACATGGCTTTAGGTTTTAGGTCCATAAATAAAACTTAGGTAGGTAGGTAGGTACTCGAACAGGAAAATGTAAGGAAAGTCAAATTAAAAAAATATTATTTGATTAGGTATCTAAGTACTTAAGTTTTTTATGACGACGTGATGAAAATATTAAAGAAGAACTTGAAAACCTACGGATATTTTTCCCGTACAACAACATGATATTAGAGGTCAATTTCATACACAACAGAATACACACAAACAGACCAAAACAAAGGAAAACTTGAAGTCGGTTTAAAAAATTAGCACATAGGTACCGTACCTACCTATTTATTTTCCGAATCATCAAATAAAATCTTGGAGAAACGAAATGTTGCATTTCAATGTGTCGCACTAACAAGTGTCGGGATAAAATTTTGTCGCAGTTCAGTTGCGCACTCATAAACAGATAATCTAAATAGTCTCACGCATCAAACAATAAACGTTAACATCAATAATATGTTCGCACCAAGGGGCTCGAGCCTACCTAGTCTAAAAAAAGTTGAATAGGCCTTAGCCGACCCAGCTTAGCTGGCCCAGTGCGGGTTGGTCAACATCACATGCAACCTTTGAATTACTTCGCTGGCGTATGCAGGTTTCCTCGCCATGTTTTCATTCGCGGTAAAAGCGTCAAATACCTAAACATACATATTGGGGAGAGCTGCGAGGCTTGACCCGCGAACTTCCGAATGGAAGATAACGACCATAGCCACTTGGCCAACGACGCTCTATAAAGATTGAACAATAATTTAAACATTATCATAATTTCCATTCGTTGTAATTTCCTACGAAAGCAGGCACTATTAAACAAAGGCCTTCCTCCTCGCAAAGACTGGTCTGTCTCATTCGACCCCCATCCAGCTGCTTCCAGACCTTCAGCAGATTGCCTAAATCGAGATAGATTTTATATTGTTAAATAAGTAAGTAAGTGTTTGGTGATAAAATGTTAATACGCACCAGTTGGTATAACCGGCAAGATGAGGAGACAAATAGCACAGACACCGAATGCCACCATCATGCAGGTCTTCCTCCCGAACCGGTCCAGGGTGAACACATTGAGCACGTATCCTGGGATCTCCACCAGCGACATGAGCATATAGTTCACGTACATGTTCCCAGAGAGAGACACCGAGTTTATCGACAGGCCATAGTACACGAACGCCGCGGTCACCCAGCCGTAACAACATATCGCCACCCGAGACATCATAATCCGCGAGTGGACCACTTGTTTCAAAACAGACTGTTCTTTCTCCTTACTCTCTTTCGTTTTTCTGTGAGCTGGTGCTTCAATTAGCTTTTTAACTGTCGCTTCTGATAAAGTTTTCTTATTTACAGCTGCAAACTTGTACAAAATTTCGACCGCTTCTTTCGTCCTTCCCTTGGAGAAGAGCCACCTGAAGCTCTCTTGTAAGAACAGGCAGTAGAAGATGAAGAGGAGTGAGGGGGCGTAGAGGATGCGAGTTAGTGTTCGCCAGTAAGGGACAGCCCACGCCACTAGCGCGAGGATCATCTGCCCCACCGCATACGCACCCGCGATAATGCCTCCGCAAAGCACTCTCTTTTCTGCACCTACCATTTCTACAGCTGAAAACATACAAAACGCGTTTAATTATTTTGCATCCTTTATGTGCTAGACAATTTTAAACAGACCTACGAACTATGATTCATTTATGATTTATAATTTGTGGGATGAAAATTGATAGGTACCAAAGACCACTGAGATCCAGAGGATCTATTAGGTAGTCAGGCTTCATTGACTAAATAGAATTTCTAGAACGATTTTGACGAGGTTGACGATTGGGCTAGGATTGGAAGTTGGACTATTTTCTTGGGGGCCAAGTCTGCGTCTCACAGTCAGCTCCCGACTACTCTTATTGGTGTTCATCAGTATTTTTACTGAGTTCATAATGCTCCCTTCATGGGTACAAAGTAGCAATAGCATAGCAAAAGATATGTAGATATAATGCTACCTTGGCGTAAAAAATGTTTTGAGCATTCTGTCTCATTGCTTGTCTTTTATTTTGGTGGCAACGTAACCGACTTACTGACCCATGATATATCCAGTCGTGTAAACGCCAGCGCCGAGAGCGGCGTCCAAGAACTCAAACACCAGGTACATGACGTATGAACTGGAGAAGGAACGCACCAGACCCGCCACAGCGCACGACGATGCGGTCAAAATGAAGCTCTTCCGCCGACCTATGCTGTGTTCGACGGAAACTAGTTTATTTTCATATAGCCTTTGGATGAACTATGATAAATATTATTCTCATATACCTAAGTACTTTAGTAGAAGACAGATCAGATATCTTTATTGCTAATCCGCCCACTGTCACTTAAGTTTTGAGATTCTTCAGGCTTATGTGGAGCATAAATCTTATTCTATTCTATCGTCATCTGTAGGTAATTATATTTATTTGTTTGTTCTGCATCAATAGATTAACGTTGTGTGCGTCTATTCTGAGAACGTCGTTGGCCTAGTGGCTAGGGCTGTTGACTTCGATTCGGAAGTTCGCAGGTTCAAGCCTCGGCACGTACCAATGTGTTTTCGATTTTCGAATTCTTTGTGTACGTTTATTCGACGCTCTTACGGTGAAGGAAAACATCGTGACGAAACCTGCATACACCTGTAAAAATATCAAATGCTGTGTGTGAAGTTGACCAACCCGCACTGGGTCAGCGTGGTCGACTAAGGCCTATTCACCCTGATTTCAGGGTAGGCTCAAGCCCCTCGGTGAGGACATAATAAGACAGCCAAATCGTGAACTCGCATCTACGTCGAAAAGTGATTTGTAATATCTTACCTACTTCGAATAAACGGTTTTTAAATTTTGAATTTTGAGCTGTTAACAGTGTCTATTCTGAAGGTTCTCTGGACCGCAAATGTTGGACATCACTTGACTGTTCCCAGTTTAGTAATTTTACGCAGATAAGATAGATATCTATATAGATAAAATCTTTATTCACTACAATTTTGATCTAGAAGTAGTACCTAGTAGTTACCAAGCTAACTACTTTAAATCGCCTAAGCATAAACAGATCAAATCCATGACGTGTGTTTCAGTCATCCTGACGTCGCAACTCTTGGGATAAGTGGAAGACCTACCAACTAACCTGTCTGAAAGGGTACCTATGTAGAGGAGCGCCGCGAATACGCCAAAGCCATGTATGGTGCCCACGAAGGCACGCTTCCACTCCTGACATGCTAAACCAAACTGAAAAACAATGGTACAATCATTATATTGCCTGTATAATCTAATAGCAAGCCATCATGACTACTCTCTCTCGGCGCCGCCGATTTTATGTTATTTTAAAGTGTGGATATTTGTGTGTGAATTTTCGGAACTGAGTTAATAATCTGAAATTCAGACTATTTCAGACCCAACAAACTTTACCACCGCACGATTTTTGAGATATTCCTGCCTTTAGAAGCAAAAAGAAAAACGAGTCGGGCATGAGCTGTTTCGAGAGTTTTTAGCGAAAACGAACAGCTCTTGGTTTTATCTGGAAATATCGGTACCTACTTCCTCACGACGACACAATGAAGCCTCGGAAATATAAGTAAGAGTGGCAGCGGTTATTTAATTATGTGGTATTGTGGGAAGATTGCAGTACCTCAGCCACAATAGAGTTATTGGTCTGGTAGAGCCAGGCCGTGCAGCGCTGCGTGGCGTTCCCGAAGGACGCTGGCTCGCAGGGGGCGCCGGGGGCCACCGCCACCCGCTCACATTTGGACCCGCTCACCAGCGCCCACTCCGCCCACGCGCCCACTTGCCACTGCGCAGGCGACGACGACTCGCATTCCGGAACCACACACCTGGGAAGGAGTTAACAGATCAGCCGGTACAGTCAGAGCAGCTCAAGCTAAACAAATCCTAGGTATTTTTCGGATATAAGAACAGTGCAAATTCCAAAGTGTTCAGCTTGTTCTACTCTTGACTGTACTACTGGTAGAATAATATACGAGGGCATTAATTGATGTATGACATAGGTAAGTAGGTACAGAAGCCAGCACAACATGCGGTTGGACATTCGCGCTACGAAATTCCCATCTACCGCTACGGAACACGGGCGCTCTCAAGATCAACATGTCCAGCTGCACGTGCTAGCTACTGTACCTTCATTAAAATCATACCTTGTGCTATTTTTTTGGGTACAAGTAGTATTGACATAGACAGTCCTAATTGTTACTGACGCATAATAAAATGATGCCACTTGACCACAACAATTAAACGTTTAACAGGTGCGACTCGGGATAATACTTCTTTCCCACGGGAAAACCTGTTAACGCGGCTCGGAAAGCTAGTATTTTATAAAAATGTTGTTGGTTGTAGGTATTTAAATTGTATATTCTTAACTTCAGGTGCCTGATCTTTCTGATCTAGCAAATCAAACAGAACACTTATGAATTGTCATCGTTTTATGTCGATTGAAAATGTGATAGAATCGTGAAGCACGTGACCAGCTCGATCCGCTTTTGACCGTACGATTAGACCTCTACACAAGTCCTTTGCAATAGGAATTTACCCACTTCAAATTTTCCGTCAGCTGTGTTCAATTCAAAATAAGGAAAAGTCACGAAAATTATGACACTTTAGTTGACCCACTTGTTAACAAACAAGGATGGATTCAAATTGTAAAATTGCTTCTTCGTATAGGTACACTAGATAACTCATACTAGCTATAGTCTATTGTAGACAGTATTTGTAAGCAGACTTTTTATGAGCTATTATTCAATGAAGATAATTCAATTCTCGCGTTTACTATTGTCACTATTGTGAAGTGACATATTATTACAGCTACTTGAAGATCTAGGTTTGTAAACAACTAGGCTAGGGTACCACTACTGGACTACAGCTCATGAGTCCAGAATATTTTCGTATGACATGGGATGAGAAGTAAATGACGGAAATAGCATTATGGATAATCAACCTACAGAGAAAACCACTATAGTCTACATTTTACGAATAGTTTTTCTTAGTAGGTACGCCAAAAGAAACAATAAGTATTTTTGACGGATTTCCTCTATAATACCTACATAATTATAAATTGTTGCAGTTTGTTAAACCAGCTGAACTTGCTAATTCTGTCGTCAAATCAGACACGTACAGTTAGCCAGCAGTGTAGCTGTGCACTTAGTTCCTAAAAGTGCCTATCCAATATTTCTTTTCAATTTCTGAAATTGGCATGAACTGGTTACCGTAGAGAATAAGTAGTAAGTAGTAATCCAAACTGACCTGAACTTGATTTCTGCAGCGTTGAACACGTACTGCGCGTTGTAGACGGCGCTGAAGAGGATGGGCAGCAGGATGGAGCAGAACAGCAGCACTTGGTACCTGCCGAACTGGCCGACCTCATCGAACACCTTATCCAGCTCCACCGAAGTCCTCGTCGGCATTGTAACGCGCTTCACCGCCCCTTACACGCACCATCTGGCACGGCTATTGCTATGCTGGTTGCAGTTTGTCTTGGTTAAACACTGAGCTATTTTTGAGTGTAAAAGCAATCAAATTTTGCTTAAATCACTTGTTGTTGGGTATTTTACTATTTTATTTGTTTAGATCGCGATGTGTGCGTTGTCTCCTGTCGGAAAGACATTAAAGTGAACAATCTTGACAAGTAGGTATCTAACACAGATACAGATAAGAAAGAGTACTTACACAAGAACAAAGAATATAGAATCAAAATGAATGCATTACTGTGTCTGTCTAAAGTTTGCATGAAGGTTTTTGGTGCAAAAAATAAAGGGTACTTGCTGATAACGAAATTATCATGTTTTTGATAGTAGCATAATTTAGGACAACTTTATTATTCTTGGTTAGTAATGGCACAGAATGTAAGTATGACAGAAAAGAATAGTGTACAAACATCTACCCCATTTGTATCACATTCTTCCGAGAAGTTTAGATGGTCCACAATGCAGAGGGCGATATGAATTTGTTTATTTGTGTGCAGCAGAAGTTTTTTTTTGTGTAGCAGGTCATTTTCTGTGCTCTGTTTGTTTTGTGGCGTGGTGGTGTTGTGAATCTCCAAAGAGATTACAATGCTCAATGAAATTGGTGTGAGGGACAATCAAGGATTACTTTTGAAGATAATAAACTCATGCTATTGCAATCTTTATTATTGAATGATAATGTCAATGTCACGATAAGATCTTGCTTAGATCGAGTTAAGGGGTTTCATACCAAACACAGAGAAAAATACCAAAGATCAAAATTCTCAACCAACATCAACCCGTTGATTTTATGGAAAAATCGTGGGAAATCATAACCATCCATTATAGATAGAACATGCAAGATTATTATTGCTACTTTTATCCTTTTTTTTATGAATTGAACAATCTCAAATTCAAAGCTTCAGAATGTAGGTATTTTATTTGTTTTCCATCCAAGATGTATGAAGCAATCTTAGAGACCAATAGGTAATGTATAGGGCAATATTAAGTTTGTTTATCGAAGAATACAGTCACGGTAAATAAGTACATATTGACTAAGTATATAATAGTATGTAGCATGTATGCAGACAAGGTGTAATATTAGTTTCGCAAGGAAACACAGTAAAACTGCAAATTCACCTAGTTACTACTCGTTATTTAACAGACTCAATACCAAACAACATCCTACTAATACTTATTACCTAATTATAAAATACGCAGTTGTTTTTTTATAACAAGAAAACAAGAATGTAGCTAATAAATTATACTAAATACTAATTATACAAGGATATTACTGGTTTCATGGTAGACCAAAAAATGTTTTAACGCCGAAGGCCTGAAGTCCTGCGTTTTGTACTCGTTCGTTCTAAAGCGAATTTTAAAAATAAAATTCTACTCTTAAAAAGGATAGACTATTCCATATTTCACCCATAATTAGCTGTCCACTCTCCCTTAATCAGTCGTTTTTAGTTCATGTGTTTCTGATTATTTTCTCATTAAGCCGGCTACGTCAGTCAGTACGGTATTTACGGAACACATAAATGTGGCTAAAGTTTATTTATTTATTTATAAAGTTGGTAGTACCATTACGTGACCATTACAGGCAAGTTACTACTTAAGTACCTAAGCTTTAAGCAAGATTTTTATTTAATCTTAGTAAAAAATAAAAGGATAGGATCTTTGAAGGAGGTTTTATACATTTTTTTACTATCTTTTTATTTGTCATGTGTCCAAAGATCCTAGTATGGATGCCAGTCTGTCACACAGTTGTTATACTGTACAGTACACCTATATAAAATATCATAAACGCGAAATATTACGCGTGGATTAGGTACATCCATCCTCACATACTTTCGCTATGGATGTTTGGATTTGGATTTTTGTTACTCTTTCAGGCAAAAACTACTGAATGGATTTTAATGAAACTTTACAATAGCTATAGGATAATAGATAATTTTACCGCGGAAAAATACCTCATCCCTCGCGAAAAACTGCAAACGCTTGCGGAGCCGCAGGGCGGAATGATAGTACGTATATTCATACCTAATTATGTGTGAGAGAAGAATAAAAAATATTATTATTGTTTGATTTACGAACAAACAAAAATAAAAATTTGATCAAAGTACAATAAAACGAATCCACCCTTAGAGCAACTCTGGCCAAGAATATCATAGGTCAGAGTGAGAGCGTTGCACTCTGCACTGCGCAGGGCTTTTATTGATTGGATGTGGGTTTAGTTATTACACTCTTATTCTCTACTTGCACTTATACAAGTATAAACATTGTTCTTAATCTTAATCTTATACAACTAAAAAGGCTTTGTTCGCAGAAGGACAGATTCTCAAAAAGTTCGTAACTTTTACGTTTACCTGTATATTTTTTTCCGAGAGATTCGTCTGATGAAGGCGATTTCACTAATATAATTATAGTTTACACTGACAAAGCTATTGACTGTCAAATCACCACACCTAATACTAACGATGAATGCCGCGCAGTTCGGATTAGAACAGGACTATCTGCTGTGAGCGGTGTAAGTAATAAGTAAGTATAAGTAATGTCTTTAAACACATACAGCCACGTGCCACTCAACATTAAAACATGTCAAACTTATCTCTTTACTTTAATAATGCACGCTCAACCTTTTTTTATTGACCTACGCTATGTAACAAACTATGGATTTTTGAATTCCGAAAATAAAATGATTATTAGTATTATTATGTCAAAAAATCCCTTTGTTCGCACAAGGACAGATTCTCTTAAAGCCGTGCAGTGCCCACACCATTCCTTAATAAGGTTGCAGTAGGTACATACAGTGCCACGGCGCGGCCCTCACTTCTTTTTTTAACAATTATAGTAGGTAGAGGGTTGCTTGGCAGAAACGAATATCTTAGCAGTAAAGCCGCGATTAGACTACACAGTTTCTTAGTAAGGACAAGTGTAATTGCAGTAGTGTCCTAATTATCGGAGCCTTACTGCAATTACACTTGTCCTTACTAAGGAACCTAACTGAAAAAGTATCCTAAAATTGTATAGTCTAATCGCGGCTTAGGGCCGGCGGCCGCACATTTTTTTACGCTTGTGGCACAGAAGAAAATAATAGTACCTACTATTCCTACAGAGTGTGGGAGAGATAAAGGAAGGATATAACTCCTACTCCTAGTAAGTTTGTTGTAATTGCAATAAGTCTAGCTAGTTAAGCGATGGAGGCGACATTCGAAGGGATTGTAGCTCTATCTCCGTAGCCAGCGGCCAGATTGGCAACTGGACAGATTCTCAGGTGGACGGTTGACGAATTGGAATTGGTAGCTTTTGGGTGTGGTTATTTTATATTAAGTACTTAAAGGGCATTCTCTCTCTCTTAAGACTTAACAAGTCTTTAACTCTTCTACTCTGTGAACTCGTCTTATGATTGTCTTTTTATTATTATTTTTTGTCGAAATTATGAAATTTTTAAGTAAAACATAAGTTGCTTGCTTTCAGAAATATTGAGCCGCCAAGAAATAAAACTATATAGATTAGATAGAGGTCTGGACCAACAGCGCGGCAACGTGGTTTCCGAAGCACGGAATCAACTTTTTAGTCAATTGATTTTGCCTCCAATGTCCTTATCAAACTAGAAAAAGACTAACAAAGTGATATTTGTTCGACAAGTAGGTACTAGATACCCCTCCACCAGGATTCGAACCCAGACCTCCTTAATGTCAGGCGAGCGTTTCACTAAGCTACGGAGGCTGTTAATAAGTAAATAAGTAGGGCTCTATGTAGTTAAGTATAAATTGAATAATCATACTTAAGTTCATTTCCGCTTAGAAAAGTTTTCGCCTTCTCTAACACGTTTCTGTACAACTGCTTCTTTATTTATCTAATGCAGGTACATACCTATTTTATTGCAGAATGCAAAAGACATTGTTGCTGTCGCCATTATTGTTATTGGTTCTATTTATGGTTCAACGAGGTCCTATGTCCTATGGTGATTGCAGAATTCTCATCATACTTATTTATCATAATAAGTTAACCGAACGTGCACTACAGGAAGAACAACGTGACGCAGGAAGCCTTGTATCAAAATGTACGCGGTTTGATTGAACACAAGTCGAAGAAAAATAAAAGGTCCACTGCCCCGTCGCGTTTTACTTTTTTGCTATAAAATAAAAGTAACGTACGTATTTAATTTTCGTCTTTGTATGTTTTAATTCATTTTCCCAAATTTATACCGTTAAGATTTAGATATTTGTATTTTACCTATGTAGGACCACAACGTATTTGTTTGACGCAAGTTCCATTTTTAAATTTGAAATACAGAATTTTGGCACAAATAGTAAAACTAGCGCCAAAATCAATAAAAAAAAAAAAAATTATTAATTGATCGATCTCGAGACAAAGGGAAGATCTTCCGCCGGGCTTGGTTTGTGAGACCGGGGACCGCGATCCAACTGTAACTTGTATTTGTTCAATCTTGCGAAAACTCTGATAGTGCGTTTCAGGCCTCTGCTTCTCATTTGTTGCTCTTCTAATGACGTGTATGTGGCGCGCCGCCACACCGTAGTTTATCCCTGTACGAAATAAATAGTATTAGGTGAATCAACACGATCTATTATCATCAGACTGACCTGGAAAAATACTTATTTATTACAAATTTCATATACGTTCACAATGTGGTTAAGAAAGACAGGGATAAGGGATATTATATTGTGGTTTCTTGCTAACTCCTATCTTATTCACTCTGGTGTGAATTGAAAAAAATGTAAATAAGTAATTTGAATGCCACTGTAAACGGCAGCGGAACTGCTACGCTGCTGCTGCTTAACTTGAATGTGGAACTATACATATACATTTGCAATACGTACGAAGGCCGATTTACATTATCTTTAGGCGCTTTTCTCGTACTATCTGTGGAATAGTGTGGGTAGTTAAGTCATCACAATGAAAAATAAAATACATAATTATTGTAGTTTTACCTGCTCCATGTTATTGATAGTCTACATGTAATTACGACAGTATCGTGTTATTGTTGAAACCATGTTTTTTAATTATACGAAGACTACGAGGAAATTAGTCCACTGTAGATACCAAGTACACCAGCTGCAATTAAGCAAACAGTGCAATTTTGTTTTGTTTTGTATTTTATTTTTTTATTTTTGTGCAGGAGTCGGTTATTTAGGCAACAGCTGGCGGCAGATACTGATAGGCAGCGCGTATGATAACATCGATTATGCGAAGATTAGTCAGTAGGCGTGCTGCGTAGTGACGTCGGATCTGCCGAGTCGCCCAGCGACCTGCGCGTGCGACAGACGGCGGCAGACCGTCAAACGCGACAGTTCACCAATCTTCAGTTGCGCTCTGGTTGCACTGGAAGGCACAACCGCATATCTTCCAAACTTCGGTTGATCTACAAACCATCATGACCGCGACAGCGCAGCCTCCGCCTATAGACCTGGATGCGATACTGCTGGAGCTGGGGCAGTTCGGTCGCTATCAGATCCAGAACTACTGCCTCATCCTGCTGCCGATCATGTTCAGTGCCATCTACAACGCGCAGTACATCTTCGCCGCGGGGGCCACTGATCACAGGTTTGTTGTTTGATAAACTTCCCAGACAATGTGATAATGCGGCTTGCAGCACAAAAAGCGGCATTTCTTATCGAAGGGTATTTCCAAATATTCGAATAAATTGAAATAATCTAATTACCTAGATACAATCAATCAGTCATGACATAATTTTTTTATCAGACTGCAAACTGATGATTACTTACTCGTGAGTCAGTCGCAGCAACCCTCGAAATGTGTCGTTATAGGTACTCTTTACTTCACCCTTAAAAATATAAAACACCTACCAAAGAAATTTGCATTATTGTATGCTTATTATCAATATGTCCGTCATTGTCCGTACTGAAAAGTATTTTAATCCCAAATAAACTGTTGAGACTCAAAACAGATAATTTGTTGATAATAAACAATACAACAGCACGTAAGGAAAATTAGGGTTGTGCTATAATAAAATGGTATAACGTACAGGAAAATAAATAAGCTACTTTAATATACGAGTACCTATAGGTAGGGACTACTATCTGGTATTCTGTGCTATAGGTAGGTATATTATTTAACTGCAGGGATAAATGAGAGAAGACAATTTTATTTTGTTGTTTCAATACTTTCATTTTATTTGAGACTAGCTTTCCGCCGCAGGAAATTTCAACACAGTGGGTTTTTCACAGCATTTTGACAGTTATAAATATGAAATATATCTCTTATGATTACGACCATTGTTTGATTTTTTTAACGGAATGACGGCATTTTTATCAGGTCTTCACCGTCTTATCTGAAATTATTGGAAGGAAAGGATACGATACGAATATTTTCTGTTTATTTACAAAAGGTTTATTGTGTCAAGGAGTGTCGGACCAAATATTGGCGAGATGTAGGCCACAGTTGGGCCAAGGTAGGCCCGTTCAGACTGAAGGCACTTATCTTGAAGAGGCTCGATTTCACAACTGTCTCAAGCCATTCAAAGGGGCTATCAACTTTTTTGATAAGCCGAGAAGAGTGCGTGATAAATTTAAAATTTTATTCTAGGTTAGGTTTACCTACATGACTACTATTGAACTAGTTAAACGTTTTTACAAATGGCAAATTCAAGAAAAGAACAAGTTTAACAGTAGAGTTTGCTTGATAAACGCAAGTGATCCGTTTTAAAGTGGTTTGATCTGTTCTGATCAATTGTTTTCTGCTCTGCGCGTGTCGCAGTTGAGTGGGCGAAGTAATTAGCCTGTTACTTTTTATACTGTAAACAATTTATCCCCAACACTTATTTTACGCAGATTTTTTTCTTAACGTTTCAGTTCGAATGGCTCAACCAAGCGAGCCGTATACTCGTAGATGATACACCGTGTACCTAATTGCTTTTCTTTCGATGAACATAAGGCCAACTCTGAAGTCACGAAACATTCCTGATTTAATAAACATACCTAAATTTGAGAACCATATACTTACTACGGAACAATGGATTTATATTTCATGGATTTTATCTTTAAATCACGATTTTATAATTAAATTGTTAAATTAATTTTTACTCTCTTTGACCTTTACGAGTAAAAGGCCATTTAAACTTCCGACCAAAATTAGGATTAGTGATTAAACGGAAGATTTATATCAACTTAAAAATTCCAACTTTATGGACCAAACTGCTAGTAACGTTGTTTGGACGAAAGGACATTAGGATGGTTAGCAAAGTACACAGGATAATAAATAATTAGGAATGAAGACGATCAGGTGACTTAGAAAATCAAAGGACACCGTATCTGGATTATGGCGAACAAGTTTAAACTTATGGTCCAAGACCACGAGAGCCCTTGCGCGTGTTGAACGACAAAACTGAATTTATTTTTGGATTTCTTTATCCTCCTTTGAGTCATATTATGTTTGAATTTTTTATTAACTTTAAATAAGGATCCCGAAGATTTACTGCCATTACAATTTCTTATGGTTATCTCAATTATTCGAGTTTATCGTTGCGTTGGATTAAAACTAAGGATTAATAGAATTAATTTTTTTGCTTGCATCGTTTGCTGTTACTCCCTTGACATGGCTATTAATTTGAGAATATTTTTTTATCAATCACTTAAAAAGTCTTTGTGACTCCCCGGAGAATATAGTTACACCTAAGAATTTGATATTCCTAACTTCAATACAATTTCCTTCTAAATCTGCAATAAACACAGGTCTATTGAAGATGGTCTGAGCCTAAATCTGAATGAAAGCCCACCGTAACCGTTTAGGTTAGTTAAGGTTCATTCATAAATCCATAATTAAACAATATTATGCAAAAGCTTCACTTAGGCACAGAAGTAGGTACATAATAGTACTACTTAGGTCTGTTCGACGAATTATTCATTCAGGCGACCTAGGTCATTTATCAGGGTTACCACAAAGACTTTAACAACTTTCAGAAAATCAAAGAAAGCTCGGATACGGATAGAGGATCTAAAAATAAATTATGTGTAGAATAATAAAATAGGTAGATTAGGTTAGCTGGGTAACAGCAATAAAAATATTTTATAAAACTTTTTAACAAAAAAATGTACCGCTTGAATGACTGAAAAGCAATAAAACTCTTTCTATCTGTTTTTTACACTTTCACCCATAAAACACTGAACAAATTTTATTGAAACTTGGTACAGAGGTAGAATAGACCTTGAGAAAGGACATAGGCTACCGTTTACAGCGGGAAAATACACAGTTTCCACGGAAAAATCTACATTCAGTTATCCTTCTTTACTTACCCTTAGGATTAGTTTATTTTTTTTAATTTATGTTGTACCAAATTCAAAATCCTGAAAGGGTTTCGAAAATGTTAGGTAAAAAATTATGCGTGGTCATACATAAAAAATATATTATATACTTACGTGTCGACTTGAGAATCTTCTTCGTTTTTCGTCGGTTGAAAACATAAAAGGTATAACTATTTACTAAATAATTGTTCCGAAAGATGATGTTACAATTACTTATTACGATTTAAACAATCGGAATTCATTACAATGGAAAAGATCATTCAACAATAAATAGGTATTATTTTAATGCAGTATTCACAAAAAAGAGAATTGTAGCGGAAAGGTGTCATGATCTGATACGATAACAATAACGATCGTGATGAAATACTGCTTGGAGAAGAAGCTACCGATACTACAGTCTGAATGTACATAATCTCAGCCTACGGACTAGAACCACTCAGTAATGAAATGACATGAAAAACTACTATGGATATATTTCTATTTTTGTGTGTGTATGTTTGTAATGAATAAACTCAAAACCTGGGCCGATTTCAAAAATTATTTCACCATTAGAAAGCTACGTTTACGCAGCTTTCCGCCGCGACTCCGCCCGCGTTAACAGTTTTTCGAGAGGCATTTTCCCGCGGTAAAAGGTGGCCTATGTTACTCAGGGTGAATGTAGCATTCTGATTTATTTAGAAATCGGTTCAGTAGTTTTTGAGTTTATTCATTACAAACATACACACACACACTCTCTCACACACACACACACACACACACACACACACACACACACTCACACTCACACACATACACACAACAATACAAATCTTTCCTCTTTATAATATTAGTATGTTACTACAGTATTCTTTTAAGAAAGCTTAGGTACATAATAAAAAACTTATTATCAAAAAATTACCTACTACATTTGTGTCGAAAATTGTGTTTAACAATGTGTCTGTACCACAATAACAACTTTTCAACAAATAATAAACCGTCGAAAAAACTTAAAAGCAAAGATTCAGTGAGTGAACAATTAGTCATCTCCCGTTTTCTTACCCTTAGCACAGAATAGGTACCAAATAGTAGCCACTACCCTTAGTGTTGGACTTTTTTTCCAAATCTATAAATGGGACAGACTTTGGGGTACACGGTACACCCTTTCCAACAAAAAAAGAATAAAATTATCAAAATCGAAATACTCTGTAAAAAGTTATGCGCGGTTATACAGAAAACAATTATAGGTAGTACGCGTCGACTTGAGAACGTGTGGTCAAAAAGTAAAAAAGTTAAACGTCATGTAAAAAAAACGAAAACTCGAACTCGACTCGAACTTGAATAAAAACTATCATCGAAGATTTTTAGACACGCGTTCAACGTGTGTTTTATCCTTTTACGTCGTCGTCGTCGTCGTGACGATAGATGACATTTTAGAATCAAGTGTCAATTTACGCGAGACAACGACCGGCTTCCTGACTTGCTTCTGAACCGACACACTCCTCGCCGCTTGCGCATCTATCACAAACTTTATCTCATAATATTTTAAATCTATATCCGCATTATGAAAAGCGAACTGTATAAAAATAATATCCAGGGGCGCAATGACGGTCTATTTCTGTGCCATATACTTTAAATTTGATACCTATTGAGAAATAATAATATAGGTAAGTATTATAACTTTGAAATCGTATCAATTTGGTGCAGTAGATAGTTACGTTACAATGTACGTTTAATGCAATTTATTTTATTTAGTTGCACTGATCGTAAAGGAAAATCCGGACGTCCTAGACCTTGCGCGAGCGCACAGGACAATGATACTTCGCTTCCGATCAACTGACGACCTCGATCGAGGTCACCATGCAACTTGTTGATTTTTGAACACCTGTACAAGCCGAATAACAAATATACCCACTCACGTTTGAAAAAAATAGTCGTTGTAACCCTTTCTAGCGAACTTAGATTATTGTCATTTTAATAGTGCGAACAGCTCTTTTTGACTGTATTACATACCCAGTCTATCACGGAATTAGCGGTACTATCATAGGAAGTGTTTAAAGCCAGAATTCAAATTCTTGTGGAGTTTCTTTGGCGAGCTCTTCTCCACAAATGAGCGGTCATGTGCGACCATTTTGCTTTGCTGAACTCGCTACTAAATGTAACTTAACTTAGTGATGTAAAATGTCCAGAATAAATAATTTATATTTATACTGACGCTTTAAGCCTAAAACTGGTTACTACCTGGATATTTAATTAGTGAAATTAATTCTACACTACGTAGTTTTTCGATGCCAAAAGGCTAGTAATATCTGCAGGAAACCGCTGGATAGGCCCCCGCCTCTCGGCGAATGGCTGCTGCTACGTTCACCTGAGTAACTTACAACAACTGCAATCCCTAATTCACGTGCTGTATATAACGTGTAAATGACTTTATCCATCAATGGATCGTAACAGCCTGGGAATTGATAATAAATTCATACTCATTCGTGATCAGTTATTTTATTAAGTAAGAACAAATACCTACTTCGAACAGGTTAACTACTATCTACCGGATTCCTTTATATCCTGGATTAATACTTTTTCTTCTGCCGACGGCTGAGCCATTTAACATTTTTTCCTTTGCCAATCCTTCTTTCAAGATTGTATCGATTTCAAGCAACTCAGGAGTATCTTCAGGCAGAGGGTTTCCTTCCAATTGAACCATTATGAGTCCGCGCGGCTTTCTCGACAGAGCTTTCTGATGTTTAAGCACGTGCAATAACAATTGAACTGAACGCACTGAGATATTGTTGTACGCGATATTCAAATACACCAATGTGTTGTTCCCGTTTGAGTAAAGACAACCGTTTTCGGTCACAGAGTCTTTGGCTAGGGGATCGTCGAACTCACCACAAACTGTTTTCGCCATCACAAGTGCCTTCTCGTAAGCCTCTGCAATCCCAGAGCAGGATCTCTGTCGGAAATTTTCGGAACTACATTTTTTCATGACCGTGCTACTAAATTTTTTGGACATCGTAATATTTCTCTTCTTCTTTCGCATTTCTAATTCAGCTGCGCGGTATTTTTTCATGTAGTCGTCAATAAATATCTGTCTTTTTTTCAAATATATGACATACATTCCTCTGATAATTAACTGTTCTTGTATTGTGTGACAAAACTTGTTCATAACGTTGAATATTTCGCGTACTCCATTGTCGGTGAGCATATTACAAGCTAAGTTCAAGTAACTTAAGTGTCTATTAGTTCTAAGCATTTTACTTAAAAATGTTGCGCCACGATCTGTCACTTGGTTTGAAGACAGATTTAATACTGACAAAGTCATCGAAGCTTGTGAAGGGTATTTAAGCTTAGAAGCAATTTTCTCTAAAGCTTGATCATTTATGTGACACCGGCAGAGAGATAGCACTTTAAGTTGTTTAGAGTAATCAAGGACCGTGTCATAGTTAGCCTCTTCAATGAAAGTATTGTCAAAGTTGATTTCAGTGATGTTGCTTAAAGGTAGAATCTTGCTCATTTCATGTATGGTGTATTTGTCGGCTCCGCTATTGATGCTGAATTGCGTCAAGAGTGGGTAGAACTTGATAATCAGCTGGATGATGGCGAGGACCTCCCGCGGCAAATGCTTCGTCCTGTCAATCTTGATCTGCACCAGCTGGTCGTCGCTGTACGCGGCTGTTATGCGCACGATTCTGTTCTCATCCACGTAATTATCCGAATCGTAAGAGTAATCGCTCATCATACCTTTAGCTGATTCGGATATATTTTTCGTATTTTTAGTCTTACTCCGAACATGTAAGTTTTCTGAACGATTAACGTATTTGGCTAAGGGAATAAATATTTGTTATTAAAACATGTAGGTACATAATAGTAAAAATCTGTATTGCAGTCTGTGTATGGATAGCCTTGTAAAAAAACCTTTGAAAACGCCTAATTTTTCCAGGAAATAGGTAAACTTAACCATAATAGGTCATAACAACCGTGATAGTTTTAAAAAGTATGTAACTAAAGTTACCAATACTATCATAAATATTAATTTTCTTCTGCGAGATTTGAATTTTATCAGCTTTGTCTTTTCAATTCTCTCCTAGAATCAGAATCAGAAATGGTAATACTTGTTACTTGGGCAAAAAAATACCTCGATGGATATCACACAAACATAAACAGACTCATAGCTCGCTGACCGGCCGCCACGCGCCACCGCAAGCAGCGCCTGTTTCTGCCTGCAGGACTAACCTTGTTCAGTCCTGCAGATCTCCAAATATACGTCAACCTCCAGCTGCTGACAAGCCCACGGCAAGAAGTTTATAAAGTCTGTTGGTTTAACCTTGAAGAAATAAAGTACAAAATATTAATTATCCCTGGACCAGCTAATGTTGCTACTAACATTTACGAAACGTATATAATCCCTATGCTTGCCACGACAGATGCATTAGGGATCGCAGTTGTTGTTGAGAAGGTACACACAACACACAAATAAACGCCACTATCTATCTCCTGGGTTTAATCCATAGAATTCTAAGCCGGGGAAACTACACGGAGATTCTGTATATTAATTGTGATGTTAGGTTTTTCTTCACCGAGTTGTTTGTAAGGTCTTTGACATTCACTATCCCTAGTATCAGTGTCAGAATCAGGACGAGTATATAGGTAGAGCCGTCTACGTGGTTGAGTTTTGGTAGGGTTGAGAAAAAAAATCAGAAATAATTAAATAATTTTGGTATTTCACATGTATTTCACCAAATCGACATTTTTTTTTCGGGCGGGCAGGCCCACAACGTGGCCTGATGATCTGGTGAGGGTTGCGGGAAGCCGCTGGATGCGGGCAGCGCGGGACAGATCTTCGTGGAGATATTTGGGTCCAGCAGTGGACGTCTTTCGGCTGAGAGGATGATGGTATTTCACCTTTATTATTGTTAACTCTGAACATTCATATTCTATCCTTCCTGCAAGGAACATAACACTCTTATGGAAACAACTCCTATTAAGGGCCTTAGTTCAACAGTAAACTGTAGTTTTGTAGTAGTTATAATGAATCCTTACTTTGTTGTCGTCGAAATTGGGGGAAGAGGGGCTGATTTCACCGCCGACCTCAGCACTCATGCTCTGAAGTATCGTATGGCTTTTCGGCAACAAATTCATCGTAATATTTACTTAATTATAAATTGTACACAAACCCAAATTAAACTCAAACTCTAAAATGCAAAGGTAAATGCTTATGAAAAATATTAATATCTAAATTGTTAAATACGATTAACCATTAAAATAATTCAAAAATTGCTTTCTAACGAAAATTATTGCTTTTAAAGCAACATCAAAATGTATAACTTTGAACTCTGTCATCCAATATTATCACAAAATTTGGTTTTACATTCTCTTTGAATGTATATTAATATGTTTTTCTCTTTGGTAAGCACTGGCCAGCACATTGAGCAAAAAACTGGCCAAGTAAGAGTTGAACACGCGTAGAAAAAAATCGTAGATTTTGTGCCTCACACGACTGTGAAAATATCGTTCTGACTTTTTGACTATTTTCAAAAACGTTAGGCTACAGGGCAAACCCTTAAACCGATCGTCTTTGTTTTAGGCTCATATTGTAGCTGACTAAATAATTGTTCAGAAAAGTCAACATTTTCTCAAATAATTGATATCTTTTTCGTTTCCAAAATATCGTGCGCACAAAACAAAAATACTGAAAAAATAATCTTAATTATTTTCCGAATTTTCAACTTCATTTTTGACTATGTCGAATTATTCTTATAAGCATTTTTGAATACCATAATAATATCTTGACTACACTCCGAGATATAAGGGGATCGCACTTTTTCGTGAAATGGGGTCCCATACTTACTGTCCGTCCAATTTCAAAAAGTAATTTTACAAACAGCCCAGTCTATTTTTATTTGTCGCATAATTGTCGAACATTTATCCTTACAATAAGCTATTTTATTTACAAGACAAGCAGCATGTTTTTTCCGCTTGGCTCTTTGTAGTTCAATTTAATTTGATTCGCTTTAATGTGTGCGCAAAATCTTGCATGCAGATACAAGTTTGTCTGATTGAATTGAACCTAATACCTACTTCTCAGCCCATTATACTAATATTATTATGAGGAGGAAAGATTTGTATTTTTCTGTCTGTGTAGTTGTATGCACCTATGTGTGTGTGTGTGTGTGTGTGTGTGTGTGTGTTTGTGTGTATGTTTGTAATGAATAAATACAAAAACTACTTATTCGATTTCAAAAATTATTTCACCATTAGAAAGCTACATACACTCTGAGTAACATAGGCTACCTTTTACCGCGGGAAGGTGAAGGAGGATTCTACTGCGAGGTCGTTTTGCCCGAACTTTTCCCAAGACAAGTGGCAAACACTTGCTAGTGTACCACTCCGCAGTAATAACTGTCCTTGCGAAGAACGAGACCACCATATTTTTTACCACACTCACCTTTCTTCACTTTATAAAGTAGTATATAAAATATTGTAGTTAGTATAGTTTATAGTTTGCATAGTTTGCTTCCTAGAATTTTGTTGTCATCCTCTGGTTTTGATGCGCAGTCGGGCACAAAGAGAAAGGTTTTACAAGATTTAAAATTTTATCTTAACTAGCCAACTAGCCAAGTGTGTCCCACTGCTGGGCAAAAGCCTCTCTCCGCTCTCTCCACGACTTTCAGCTTTCAAAATAGAGAAGTAAAAAAAATGTTGTTTAATTTGCAGATGTATCGTCCCGGAGTGCGAGAGTGTGCCGGCGCAGTGGGAGGTGGGCGAGTGGGCGGCGTGGGCGCTGCCCGAAGACGGGGGGCGGTGCGAGCGGCTGCTGCCGCTGGGGGGCGCTTGCTCCAGCGACCAGTTCCACGTCTCCGACACCGTGCGCTGCGACCACTGGCTCTACGAGAACAACCACACCATCGTCTCCACGGTATGACACTAGCCAGGTACCTACAGTAGCCAGCATATGCGGCTGGGCACACACACACACACACACACACATCCACACACACACAGACACACACAGCACACAACCCACCCGTTCTCGTCTCAAACGAATGTGTACAATCCAAGCATTAAATAAATTAAATGCAGAAAACCTTTTTATAGAGCTTTTATTTAAACGCTCTAAAAAGAAATAAATGATTTATCCTTAAAAATTTTAACTATCAACTTATATCTCATTATATACAATTCATAATCATACAATTTAAAACAGGAGATGCGATATCAGTTTGAACATAACTGGCAGGTTCGCGCAATGTGTGATACAATGTGTATTATTTAGTATCTAATATCAGGATTATCATTAAATCATCATAAAAAAACGCTAAATACATAAAAGATAATATTAAGTACCTAATGAAAAGCGGGGACAATATTTTGGGATCCGCTAAACCAGACGATATCTGACGATAGTCCGTAATGAAAAAATGTGGATTTATTGCACTCACACTACAATATATCAATGGCCATTATCCAGAGGCCCACTTATCAGGGATTATAAACCACTCACTAATGATACCTATGTTCCTTATCTATCGAAAATTAAAACGCAATAATAAATTTATTGCGATAGAAAATAGATTAAGATCAGCAAATCACCAATAAATATGACTTACCGATTCCTGTGGGTTCGTAGAATCAAAGATACTGTAAACAAAACACCACACGGTACCTGGAAAGCAATGTTTCTCCGTAACAAAAGGTTTTTTTTTTATAATCCGAGTCTCCAGCGGCATGTGCTGGCTACTGCACATACCTTGGGGAATATGCAGCATACCTACAAAAAACAATCGCGGAAATTCCCTAGAACATCCTGGCAGCATAGCATCCATTCATCTTTGATAATCGGTGATTTCAAGGATTTTGGCAAAACATTTCCGACCAAGAGAAAAGTTTTAGTTTAACGTGTTCCCAGGACTGTCAATACTGTCATAATATATGTTGCTGTGAATTAGACTCAGAAACATTTTTTTTCTTGTTTCCAGTTCGATTTGGCGTGTGAGGAGTGGAAACGTACCTTGGTGGGGACCATTCACAGTGTGGGCTTGCTTGCCGCGCTGCCCCTCACTGGATACCTGTCTGACACGTAAGCATGTTCACGTTACTACTCATCCCCTGTTGAGAAAAGGCCTCTTCAAAAGATCTTGACAATGACAACGCTTCTGGCGATTTCTTCTAATCTTCCGTCGAGTAGTCGCCACTCAGAACCTTCCTGCCCTAGCTGTCAGTTCTCAAGAGAGTCTCCGGTTCGTTCCAGAATTTAAATTATTGTATTTAAAATATTCAATTTGGAAAAGAGGACAACCTAGAAGAACATATACCTATAGACCAAATTAAGGAAAGAATAGATGTCGTGTCGTGTCGTATCAAGAGATCAAACAGAGGACGGAAGACAGAACAGAATGGCGTAGACTCTCGTACTCCACCGACAAGAGCGCAGCTCTTAAATGTGAAGAAGAAGAGATTAGACATTCTCTAGGATTTAAAACTAATAAAAGAAAAAATTGTTTCAGCTTTGGAAGGCGCACTACGTTTGTTCTGACGTCTGTTGCTGCTTCATTGATGGGCATGATTCGCGCTTTCTCCAGCAACTACGCGATGTACATTTCCTTTGAGTTCCTTGATGCTATGCTCGGGTCCGGCGTTTACAGTACAGGATTTATTCTTGGTAAGTTTTCAGGTCTTACTAGTTTGATCTCCGCGAAGAAACTCTATAAATAAAAGACCTTTTGTTTATTGATTTTTCAACAGATGACGCCTGTTAGTATATACTCTTAAATTATAATCGAAGCGAAAAATTAAGATCATTGAGCTTGGGCAGGGACTTGAACCCGCACCAATCAATGATCTTAATTTTTCGCTTCGATTATAATTTAAAAGATCTTTTAATTTTTCGGGAGAATTTCAGGATTGGCGATTTAAACGCAATTATAAAAACTTGTTTACAATTGTTATTGTATGACGACTGCTATTATTAAAATCGACATAAAATGTTACTTTTTTAAATACTATTCATGTATGTCATTGATATATGCGATTGTTCACAGCTGTGGAAATGGTTGGACTCAGAATGAGAGTCCTGGGTGGTAACATCATATCATGTTCTTTTGCAATGGGACAAGTGATCGTCGCTCTCGTGGCTTGGGCGCTACCTTACTGGAGGACTCTTACACTTGTCATCTATGCTCCGTCTCTGCTCTTCATCTTCTATATCTTCGTTCTTGAAGAAAGCGTTCGGTGGTTGCTTAGTAGAGGCAACAAAGCAGAAGCAGTCAGAATAATTTTCAAAGCTGCAGCAGTTAACAAAAAGAAACTTTCTCCAGAGACAATTAAACAACTAACTTACGAAACACCCGTACAGAATGGAACATTCAAAAGGGTAGATGTTCAAAAAGTGGAGGCTCCTGTTGAAGTTCGACAGGATGATGATAAGCCGCAGCGGTCATTGTTGGCTCAGGTGGTTTGCTCTAGAGTGATTATGTTCCGAGTGTGTGTGTGCTCGTTTTGGTGGATCACGACGACATTCACTTACTACGGACTGTCCATCAACGCGGTATCTCTGGCAGGAAACATGTACGTCAACTACATTTTGACGGCGTTAATAGAGATCCCCGGCTACGCTCTCAGCGTGCTTACTCTCGATCGTTTCGGCCGGAAGAAGTCTATAATGACAGCTTACATCATCTGTGGACTTGCCCTTATCACACTACCTTTTATTCCTGAATGTAAGTATCGTATTGTTTGAACTTTATCATTATTTATTTACGTGATCTAATTTTTCCACTTTTCACTACTGTTTGAATTATACTGCTCTTGCGCAGATTACAACTGAAAAGATAACGTAGATAAATTTTTGATCTGATTAAGTATCTATTCTATTACTTCTTCTCACATTATCTTTATTGTTTGCATCGTCCACTCCTGGACAAAAGCGAATGTCAATGTAGAATTATGAAGGTAAGCAACTAGTTAATTGCATCAAGCGGATTTTATTAACTCTTACTTTTAATTCCTCCATATTTTGAGCGTTGATATTTTCACAGTTAGTACCTATGCTAACATTGAGTTCTAGACAGGATTTTCAAATTCCAATATATATCGTCTTTAAAAGATCCTGATCAAAATTTAGCATTATGTTTACCGTGTCGTTCCAGCGTTCCAGTGGGCAGCGACCTCGCTTAACCTGCTGGGTAAGCTCTGCATCAGCATGGCGTTCAGCAGCCTCTACATCTACACCTCGGAGCTGTTCCCGACTAACGCCCGCCACCGCCTGCTCGCCGTCTGCTCCATGATCGGTCGCATCGGCAACATCGTCGCACCACAGACTCCACTGCTGGTTCGTATTGACTTCATCAAATGATGCAATATGCTAAGACAGCAATATCTTTTAAACTACCTTAGGAGGTAAAGATCTCCAGTACAAAAAACAGCGTCTTTATAATTTATTCGTTGGCAGTCATCAGGAAATTCTTTGTTACTGGGCACTTGCCTTTAAAATCCGCGCTGCTAACGCTGCTGATTTTAATTTTGTCTTCTCATTAGAAGTATGCAATCAAATATTGCTATCTAAGGCATAATTTAGTCCAATTTTTAAATATTTTTTTAACTTTTTACATAAGTAAATGGGTTATTAGTGAACGAACGAACATGCAACAATAATTTTTAATCGCCCTTGATAAAACGAGGTACTTAGTCAGTTTTTGATTTCCTGTTTCCGAGACTCGTGTTAGACGTCCTACCTTTAATCATCTAACGCTGCAGTTTGTAAAGATTGTGATGACGTTACGAATATTTCAGATGAATGTGATGGCATCTCTCCCGTACTTAATCTTCGGAGTGATGGCGGTGACATCAGCGCTGCTAATGACCTTGACTCCTGAGACCCTCAACCGGCGGCTGCCTGACACCGTCCAGGAGGCAGAGGATTTCACCAAGACAAAGCCCAAGAACAACACTTAAACTGATTCAAGTAAACCATGTTTATGAAACGCTTTTAAGACAACATGACACAACCACGTCAAAACAATACTAAACCATTTATAAGGTTTGTGTTGTGGGAGTTGTTGAACGTTATTTATTCACCTATATTTACTTTTACTACAGTGCCATACATTTTTTCAGTACTATTTTTATAAGGGTTAAATTATAATAGATATGTTTGTCATAATCCCAGATAGTATTTTATTTGTATGAAATTTAGTCGGCCTTCAAGCCAAAGAGTAAGTTTGTAGATTTATGATTTTGTAAAAATATTGCGCGTAGAACCGACGGTCGTTGGGGTAAAAGGTTCTTGAAAGGCAACTGCGCACCGAAAGGCATAGCGTGGGCAGGCTCCCCACAAGGTGAATCGACTATCTCGGGGAGCCACTGCTTGCGGGCTTAACAGGACCGGTACTTGTAAAGATCTTTGGGAGAGGCCATTGTCCAGCAGTGGACGTCTTTTGGCTGAAAAGATGATGATGAAATACAATACACAGTTGGAAAGTTGGAAGAAAATTACATTGTTGGAGAATCCCAAATTGTAGCTAGTAAGCATTTAGGATAGTTATTTTATGTGATGTAGGCAAGTAAGTATATTTGGAACTAGATAAAAGTCTATAAATGTGATTTTCATAACATATTATTATTTATTTGAATTTAATGTTCCAGTCGTCAGTAGACATTGTAAAACTGGATCTGAGTGTATTGAATTTTTAAGAATACAGGTAATAAAGATATTAGGTTAGTTATTTATATTTAGATGATATTTTAGAATGTTAGTGTTTATTTATTTATTGTGTATTATTATTATAATCAATAATTGATAAATAAATACAAATAGGTACTAAAGATAAGTGACACTAAACCAGTGCATTTTTTGTTAAAAACAAAGACATATTGTTACACCACCTTTTCAGGATTAAGCTCGATAAGAGCCCTGGTCAAATTATTAGACTGGTCTATTTAAAAAGCTATTTGTAAATGACATGTATTTTATAAATGAAATTAAATGTCTATGTTATATTTTTATTGCATTTTATTTGGATTTATTTAAAAATAATTTTCGCACTCAAATCTAAGCCACTGGTTCTTTCAATTCGGGATACATTCAACCGATTTTGGCAGCCAATACGAGACCGATTTCCCTCTTTCCCGGTTGTATGAACTAGTGTGATAGATAAGAGATAATCTCGCACTTAACTGTAAAAAAAATTGAGAGACCTTCCTCCCATTCCTTTACCGTTAGAATGTCGAACTAACTATAGGTACTATGACTATGAATTTCCGCAAAATGCAAAGATTGGTAATTTTACTAGTATTGATTGAACAGGCAGCACATAGTAACTACGTATACCGTTTTAAATTTTGGTAGATTTGTGATAATTTGTAATTACAAATACTGATAATTCAGTAGGATTAGTGAGTTATCTACATACTTACTAGGACTAGTTATTGACCCGCGGCTTTACTTTTATTACATTTGACCTTTTTAGTGGTAGGGAATAAGATATTCTCCAACAGGACTGATATAACCTATTTGATTCAAATAACATCCTTGGATTCAATATTGAGGTAAGTAATAAAAGTTTTTTCATAATACCTAAAACTCATACATAACATAAGTTTCATTACAATTTGATAGTTACCAATCAATAACTAATTTTTTTAATTTAATTTTTTTAAATATATCGCATCGCCGCCTCTTTCAATTTTAAGAGTTTATTCTTCATTAATGGGAGACGAGAGCCAGACTTGGTCTGAGTAAAACTTAGTAACTTCCTTAAAATTTGACGTCTACCTAAAAGTGATTTGTGTAATCTTATTTCGAATAAAACATTTTTTAAAATTTGATTTTGAAATTCAATTTGAAGGTGACGACGCTGCGCCTGAGGGGCTCCGTCTCTGATCATTTGTTTTGATTTTGGTCGCGCCCCCGCCGGCGGGTACGGGCAATGTTAAAGGTAACAACCCACTTCATCATCATTTCAGCCTTCCCTAAAGATCCGCAACGATCAGTCCTGCTTGGCCCGCATCCAGCGGCTTCCTGCAACCCTCACCTGTTCGTTTGTTCCCGAACGACCGTTACGCACCAACGAAAACGACATTGTCACACGCAGACAGAACACGTCATGAATCCCCATATAATCACTACTAGGTGATTCTTACTCTTTGCAGGCATGTAACAGGCATAAGATTTACTGTTTATGTACAAAGCATTACTAGATAAGATAGAATAAAATCATGCTTTGAATTGAATTTTATCTTAATCACACAATCAGAAGCATTCTATTGAAATGTACACAAGTTAATACGAGTAAGAGAACAAATAAAGCTTACGAGTACCTACATGTGTCTGCGTTTTTAATTTTATAAGTAGTTTCGATTTCTTTATTTTCAACCTAGCGTTTTCTTGGTGTAGAGTCTACACCAAGAAAACGCTAGGTTGAAAATAAAGTCTACACTGTAGACTAAGTGTAAAAATATGTACGTAAATGTATGTTATTGGTTGGTTATTAGATGAAAAATTATTAGAAGAGATATTTTTAAAGATACTTACTTAGTTAATAGAAGTTATTGTCCAAATTGTGCCAACTTCATACAGTGATGATACAGTGTTTATATTTATTTTATTTTGTATATATTATGTTACAGGAAATGTATGAAATCCAGGAATTGTATACAATTCCTAGGAAATGTATACAATTCCGGAGCTCGTTAGGAAATGTATGAAATAATGTTTCAAAGATTATTTAATTCACACATATCCTAGGAAATGTATGAATTTCCTAGGAATTGTATAAAATTCCGAACTTGTAATAGGAAATGTATGAAACTAATGTTTTCTGTGAATAAATTGAACAAAGCTCGCTGTTAAACTGAGAATCGTTGTTAAACTGACAATTAGAATGTTTTCCCAAGGCTCTCTTTGGAGTAATGCAACAATCATACGGTAAAATATAATATCTTTGTAAGGCTTTTTGTTTATTAAACTTTAAAAATCAGCTATTCATTATTTTTTACAGCGTATTGTAACGGTACCAACAGGGGTCCCGTACAGATTTCACAAATATTTTATAAAAATTACGTTATAAATTAATTACATGCATATTAGTTGAAAGTCTTTATGAAGATATTTATATAATTTATATAAACTGTTTCTGCCAAGAATCTTTCTTGAGACTTATAGATGCAAAAGTAAATAATCAATTTTAATGTAATGATCTTTGAGAATAATAAGGCCAGATGATTGTTGTTCAATCTGACTGATCAGGCTTCTATGTGCTTAATTTACATAAGTAAATAATAGTTCATAATAATTTATCTTCGAGAGAATAAAATACTTGATGATATTATAGTCTGACTGAGGAAAAGCAATAGCACTCCTGTAGTAAGCATCCATACCATGCGGATTGGAACTTCTACCTACTTTCAGATTAAATAATCATTCAGTTTGTGCTAAAAGCAAAGTCAAACTAATTTTCTTACCAGATCAAGTACATGGAGCTTGGCAGGATGGTAAATAGGAATCATTCTGGGCTTTGTATAAATCTAAGCATTTAAAGGAAATAGATTTTATTATTTATTGAGAGCCTAACTAAAATTATACATAGTTAAGCCTGAATATATTAATTATTATTCAACAAGAACATGCTAAAGATACCTAAATGCTGGATCTTTGATAAACTTATATATTAAAGTTGTTTATCCTTGCTTAAGACAAGAAGTCTAAAGTAATACTTAGAAATAATTCTATGCAATAATCATTGAAATTTCATAATTTGTCTCAAGGAAAAGTCTAAAAGGATCGTTCCATAATGAATTACCTAACAAATTAACTCTGTTATTCAGTCTTTTACAATATAATTAAAATATGAATTATAGATTCAAAGTAATACATTCAATTTTCTAAATAAAAGTAGGATATTAGTAGGGAGAAGTTATCTCCACTAGTTAGGGCAAAGCTTCTACAATTTGACGATAGATGGCGTTCATGGACATACAAATATTCACTACCGTATTCTTGTTTCGAACAGGAAGTAATTTTCGTCAACTATAGTTATATTTAATAGTAAATAAACATTTAATTAGACATAAATATTATAAAATCATGCCGAAATTATTTAATTTATTTTATGTAATTTTATTATTAATTTATAATTATTATGTACTTATTATGATCATTTTATTTAGTGGGCAAGCAATAAAATACAAAGGTATTCGAATTTCAAAAAAAGGACGCTCTTGTTTCTTGAAGAATACCTAGTTTGAAAAAGTAAATTTTTCATAATTAAAATCAGAGAATAATTTTCATCAACAGTTTAGAACTCTATTCACTTTGGAGACCTAGGTATCATCCGACGTTTGTGTGGTTATCGCGCCGGGCGCTTGCAGTGCAATCAACGAGAATCTACAACGCAGAATAAAGCTAAGTAGTGTGGTTTTGGTCTACCATGATTAACCTTTCTATTTCTTCCAAGTATTTATTCTATATAACTAAGTTTTTTCTCCAAATATCCTCCCTCTCTCTATTCTCTCACTAATTTCTATCATCTTTATAAAATGTGTATTTTCTGCAGGACATGAAGACTGTTCTTGAGTGCACTCAAGTAGGTATAGAGACCAACTCACAACTTACTTGGTACCTACCTATTTTATTTTGTATACTTATATTTATTTATTGTCCTAATTCAATAATATCTTTCCCTCACAACTCTGGTAAATCAATGGTGGCACCGAAATCATACTACTTCATTTCAAATTACAGGTGGTAACTCCTGTATTCCTAGGAATAGTAAACTAAGATGAGCTGAAGGAGGAACAGCAGGAAAGCAGTGGAAGCAGCCTCCCTGACGCACCAACTGATGCATTTTCTCCGGATGCCGGGTATGAAATTATAATTTCTTTCCAATTTTACCTTTCTATATAATATTTTGTGTTTTGTTGCTTGGCTCATAATCATAATACAAAATCTGATAGGAATATCTATAAATACTTTATCATATTCCAAGAAAGTTATCATAATCAAGTAAATTCATCATATATCCTTTCTCTATTCAATACAGTTTTAATAGAGATATTTAATATCTCTTTCTAAATAATATTTACTTTCCTACATATTTACTTTATATTCTTTATATTTATACTTACCAATTTTCATACATTTTATTCATCTCCGGGGAGCTTATAAGTCATTGCGGTTATTACTGGGTTATCTACATAGCTAGGACTAACAAAATTCTCACTAAAAGATTCGGGGTTACTCGTATGCGGTTCATAAGGTAGAGTCCTTTCCACTTTCGTTTCACTGGCCGTGATCGTCTAGCAGTTTCAATAATATATTAGTTAGAATTATTTTTAGGGGGGGGGGGGGGGGGTTACAGTATCTAGCACATAAACTATAAAAAAGCTTATAAAGCTCAAACTTTAAATTGATAAGTAAACAGTCTATCGTTTAAGTAAATAATACGGCACAATATAAAAGCAAAAGCTTTTTCTAACTATGTAAATAATGCCGCCCAGATAGCATAAATATAAAATTACTAAGCCTTGCTAAAGTTGAACTATTTATTCTTATTTATGGCTGGTATATAGGCACTGAATGTCTGGCAAGCGTTCGCCTGATCGGTTGACGCAATACCACAGGTGGTTCTAATTTTTATAACAGACAACCACCAGACGTAAATGAAAATCGAAGAAAAATAGTCTTTATGCTTCATCGAAAACCACGCAACACCATCCGGCGGAGTTTGGCGGCGCCTACGGGATGCAGTGAGTGGAGGGATATTGGGCGGGGAACTTATTTTGGTGCGGGAAGGTAAATATTAGTTCTGTACGAGTAGTACTATTATTTACTTCTGTTTTAACAGCCTCCCCTCGCTCCGCTTTTCCCGCTTACCCATTGACATCTTGAATGTATTACATTTCCGATTGCCATTTAGGAAATGTATACATTTCCTAGGAAATGTGTCTAATATAATTTATTTCATACATTTCCGGGCGAATTTAGGCATTGTATACATTTCCTAGGAATTGTATACAATGACGGATTTCATACATTTCCGTTAACATATATATTATGCATCACAGTAGTTTCGATAAGTAAAACTGGTTTGGAAAGGTTTACACTGTTGTCATTACAAACATCTTTTAATTGAAATCGAACTCGTGCAGTAGTAAATCCTAATCTTGAAATTTTTATAATTACCTACAGATAGACCGAACGATAGTTCGGACAAAACATATATCTTATCATAGATTAAAAACATATTAAACACAAATTTATCGCACTAAGTACGACATTAATACAATATCTTCAAACTCACAGGATAGAATTGTTTCTGTTTCTCGTCACTTGAGCGTGCTGCGTACGCGCACGCTGACGCCGCTGTTGCTAGTCCGGTAAACCTCACGGTGATAGTACAGGACAAAATGGCATCTACAACTGACGAAACCCAAAAGACCAGTGAGAACGACGTGGTGGAACCAGCAAAGGATGAACTAGTCTTAGCAGAACCTCATCTTACTTATGTTGAAGATGCTACGAAACAATCAAAAGACCCGCCTCCAGCAAAGACTGTAGTTGTGAATATTCCTAAAGATGAACCAACTGAAAGGCCAAGAAATGGTAGTTTAGCTGGTCCAGAATCGCGTAAGGCAAGCATGGCGGGACCTGGCTCTCGAAAAGCCAGTATGGCTGGACCAGGTTCTCGAAAAGGTAGTAGAAAAGGAAGTCTATGGGAGCGAGAGAAACCAATAGATTTAGACGATGTGCTGGTGAACGAACTTGGACAATTCGGCCGCTTCCAGCTTAATAACATGTTGCTGGTTTCTATCCCGATCATCATGTCTGCTTTTATGAGCGAGTACATTTTCTCGGCCGCAGCCATACCACACAGGTAATCTTAGGATCTTTGCTATACCTACTGTTATAATAATCGTGGATATGAATATGGTTTAGAAATGTTACATATTTACAGATGTTTAATTCCGGAATGCGGAGAGAACTTAAAGAGCGAAGTTTTTGAGCCATCATGGATACTTAATGCTATACCGGAGAGTGACACAACAGCTTCAGGATTGGAAAATTGCGCGCGGTTTGTTCCAACTGGTGGTAACGGTACCCTAAACGTCTGCCCCGCTAACCTCTTTAATCAAGCCCAGACAGTCGAATGTGATGGATTTGTCTATAGCAGAGATAATTCGGTGGTTTACGATGTAAGTCTACTCCTTGTCTACTGAATACTCTATTATAGGTAACGTTTGTACTTAGTAATATTTCCATTAATATTTTTTTAGAATTAAATTTTCATGTGTAAAGGGAAATAAATAATCTTTTATGTCCAGTAATTCGAGACTATCCTATTTTAAAATAACAATGCCATCACGATGTCTTGTATGCCTTTTTCAGTTCGATCTTGGATGTCAAGAATGGCTTCGTGCTTTAGCTGGAACTCTAAGCAGCGTTGGTACACTTTTAGTGCTGCCTATCACAGGTTACGTATCTGATAAGTTTGGAAGGCGAGTGGCTTTGGTCATCAGTGTTTTCAACCTGGCTCTCATAGGGTTGATTCGCGCCTTTTCCGTTAACTACCCAATGTACCTCGCTCTACAGCTTCTTCAGACTACTCTCGGAGCTGGCACGTTCAGTTCTGCTTACATTTTTGGTAAGTAATAAGCCAAACTGTAAAATTTACTACCATTTGTTCTAAGATAAAATAAGTTACTCATTTTAAAATTCCGTTACAGCTGCCGAATTAGTTGGTCCAAAATGGCGAGTAATTGTAAGCGCAACCTGTTCTTCTATGTTTGCTGTGGGACAAGTGATCTTAGGAAGTGTAGCATGGGGTATACAACCCTGGCGATACATGATAATGGCGTTGCATATTCCTTGCTTCCTGATAATCAGTTACTATTGGCTATTGTCAGAGAGCGTGCGGTGGCTCCTTTCAAAAGAACGCTACAGTGATGCTAAAGTAGTACTAGAGAAGGTGGCCAGGGTTAATAAGAAGCAGATCAGTGAAAAGTCCTTGAACTCTCTTATGAACCCTCCTCAGGCAATTCCTATTCCGGTATGTATAAATAATATCCATTACCAATCGTTACAGATTTTGAATTGGTGTCCCCCACAGGTACCCTGTGATTAATTTCATTTATGTTTTTTTTTAAAGGGTCAAGAAAACAGACCTACCCTGTTACAAGCCATCTTCCGCTCTCGGGTGTTGCTGCGGCGAGTGTGTACCACCCCTATTTGGTGGATTACGACCACTTTCGTGTACTACGGCTTATCGATCAACTCCGTCGGTCTTTCCGGCAATATGTACTTGAACTACATCATAGTGTGCGCCATTGAGATCCCCGGCTACTACACGGCTGTCTTCGTGCTCGACCGGATTGGGAGGAAAGCCACACTGGCATGTGGCTTCCTTCTCAGCGCCGGCTGTAACATTGCCTTTGCTTTTATCGATCAAGGTTAGTCCATCTAATGTTACTGTTTCATTGGTAACATACTTCAATTCTATGCTGTTTTTTAAGCTATGCTGTTTTTTAAGCTATGCTGTTTTTATGAAAATATTTATGTAGATCATAAAAACATTCTTTACATTCACAAAACTAACTGTTTGCATTGACGTATTTTCTAATATTTTTTATTATCTCCAAGGCTGGCATAAATAACACAAAATGAGGATTTATATTTCTACTTATCTGGTGTCTGTAATGATAAATTAATAAAGTTCGGTTCCGATTAGTTTTACGAATAATATATATGTATTAAATACTGTAAATTCTTGATATTATCTCTGCGTTGAGGAATAACAAATATGTTACTTATATATTTATCTGCGATTTATATCTGTGGGTTTAATTTAGCCATACTTATTCATACGACTTTGATATTGATTAAGCTAGTAGGTATTTAAATAATGGCCTGAAGATTAATGGAGTAAAGAAGAGACCTTTTCTAGATAAAATGATAATAATTGAAATTTTATTAATAATTTTACACACAATTCCAGTTATTTTAATCGAAATAATAAAAAGAAATCATATAAAAGAATTGATGTTATTTATAACCATAGCTAATATCTAAAGCATCGAAGTAGCTTTTAAGCTTTTATACCTATGATCTATACTTCTAGAGGTAAATGTTATGAAATAAGCGATAACTTTTTATTTCTCTGTTTTGATGTGAATATTGCTTGAACAGTCTCCATGGTTAAGTGGTAAAACCCTCTCCTCATATTACGGAGGTCCCGGGTTCGAATCCTGGTAGGACACTCGTCGAACAAAATCACTATGAGAGTCTTTTCCTACTTTGGATAAGACATTGCATCTTGAATCACCTAATTGTCTGAAAAAAAGTAGATTCCGTAAGCACGTGAAGTCAGGCGGCTCAATAATTCTGACACCAGAGTTGCTTGATAAGGGAAATGAATGTGCGTGCTGTGTGTGTGTGTGTGTGTGTGTGTGTGTGTGTGTGTGTGTGTGTGTTTATTTATGTTAGTGCCACCGACCCGCGCCGTTTAATATTTTCGCAATTTCCTGTTTGGTTGCCTGAAAGAAATTGCTACTTTAGCAATAAGGCCGCCTATTGGCTCATTGTTTCAACATATTTATGAAAATTGTAACTGTCTTATTTATTATAAAGAATATTTGTATTTGTAATAATTTGTATCGATTTGAATGCATTGTTTGACCTTTAGACTTGACGACGCTGCGTCTGGTGCTGTTCCTGATCGGCAAGTTCGGGATCTCCGTGGTGTTCACATCCCTGTACCTGTTCACCTCGGAGCTGTACCCCACCGAGTACCGGCACACACTCCTCGCCTTCTCCTCCATGATCGGCCGCGTCGGCTCCATCACCGCACCCTTGACGCCTGTCCTGGTATGCATTTTTATTCTATAGTTTATTGCTTTTTCAACAGATGTCGTCTGTTAGCGTATATCTACTACCTATACATTGAGCATCAATGTTTTAAATTTTTTGCTTCGATTAAAAAGATACCTATAGTATTTTTATTCTATTTTGTGGGTTGGACGGTAATACTGCTTGATCGAATCGAAAGGAATCCAGGAGCGAAAGAATGTTATCTAAATGTTATAGCAGTGTCGCGCTTTGACAAAATGCAACACTCATTACGTCATACAATAGGTATTATAGAGCGATTAAAATATCCTACAAAAGTTTACAGCTGGACCAAGACATTACCCTTGAAACAAAGATTACCAACCCAAAGTTAAAGTCAAAGTCAAAAAGTTTCTATTCAAAGTAAGATTTTACAAATAAAACTCTTTGACGTCGAGGCGAGTTCACAATTTGGCTGTCTTCTGTGGAGAAGAACTCGCCAGAAGAAATAGGCTATTTGACAATGCGAAAAATAAAGTGTTAATTACTGTAATCAGTATGTAATGTAAGTTTAAAAATGGATATTTACTATGGGAAGTTGAAAATAATAATTAATTTATGTAAAAATCCGTAAATAAAAATGTATTTTTTTTGGCGTTTGTCACGTGACTCAAAACGCTCCTGTTTGGTCGGGTATAGGACATATGTCACTAGCCAGTAAACATCGTTTTCTACTTAAGCAACTTGTAGTAGTAGTACTGGCTAGTGACGTCACCGATGCCATTGCGACGCCATATTGTCAAAGTAGCGTTTTGGCGCGCTACTTAAATATTGAATTTTCATTTTGATATTTTTCAGGAAATATGTACCAGAATTAAAAAATACAACTATTACTGGGATCCACAAACTCTACTGAATAATAAAAAATATATTTTCAAAACCAGTCAAATAGCCTATTCCACAGGCATTGCATCTTTTGCCATACTGTTCTACCATTGTCTCTCCTTTGCAACGAAGTCGTTGTTATAGTCATCATATTTGGCACACGGATGCAGGATGGCAGGCTAGAGGTTGAAGTTGTTATTAAGTACGCTTCTGTCACTTTCTTAATCGTTAGGAACGACATTAATTGAATCTACTAGTGGAATAAACTAAGCAGAGGTTTCCAATGTTCCAGGCGGAGTACTGGCAAGGTCTCCCGTCCCTCATGTTCGGCTGCATGGGTCTACTGTCAGGTGTGCTGGTCCTCACGCAGCCAGAGACGTTGGGCACCAAGATGCCCGACACGCTGGCTGAGGCAGAAGCCCTCGGCCGCAAGAAAGCAGTCAGCTGATCTTCTACTGATGAAATACTTTAACATAAAGACTTTCATTGAATTTTATTTGGATCTTTGAGTCTATTGCTCTTGGAAGGAAACTTTTTCCTTTCTGTATTATTCTAAAATCTATACTACATATATGACGTATTAGGAGCATCTACGTTATTTAGACGGCCTCGTAGCCTAGTTAGTAGTACGTCTGCCTACGAAGCACAAGGTCGCGGGTTCGAATCCCGCCCAGGGCAAACATTCACATTCACACTTGTGTTTGCCTTGTGTCTGGATGTTGTATTTTTATATAATGTATGTTTATCAGCTGTAGTACAGGCTCTGCCTAGTTTGGTGTCAGATGGCCGGGTGTGAGATGTCCCTCATATTTATTTATTTATACCTATTTATTTATTAATACTATTTAAACAACATCAAAAACATAGAGCTCGGTCAGGGACTCGAGCCCGCGTCTCCTTGACTGTCTGGGTCACAGGCGCACTATCAAGCTCAATATTTTTCATTTTTGTTCTGAGAAAATATTTACGAACGTTATTTGTATTGTGAAACAACGCCTGTCTACATTTTTGTCTGGAAAAGGAAAATTCATACGATTTACTCAGCACTTATTGAAAGGCGCGCCATAAAACTTAAACTGGTTTCCATTAAACGCTGGCTATTTTATTTCTCGTGGTTGAGTCGCCGAAATTGAAGAAGATCCAAATAATTGTTGTATTTCTTAGTGTCAAAGTTTAAGCGATCAATTGAACTGCTGCAGCAGATATCCTCTCTATTTATTGTTATTTTCAACTAATAGCTATTAATTAGGTAAGTAAAAATAAAATATGCTTTTATAAATATTATCACTCTTATGCGTTTAATTTATATTTACAATAATACATTTTTCTTATTTCTAGATTAGCTACACTATTCTTCGGTATAAAAATGTAAATAAGAGCAATTCCCTCGCTATTTCTGTACCAAAGGGCTGGTAAAGTTTGTTCATATAAAATAGGAAAAAGTTTAAAAGTAGAGTAAGAAATTTATTCTTCGATCTATTTTAAGAACAAACTTTACGCATCTTCCTTTGTTTTTCAGTCATTGAGATTTCGTCTATAATATTTGTATAAATAAATACACCTACCTAATTGCTATGCTTACGATATAAATGAATTCTTTGCTTATCTTCACATTAAACCTAGTGTATTTGTAACAATCGTCACCAGTATCAGAGTTGATTGTCCTTGTGAGCATAAAACAGAGAGATCAGTGCCGCCTCGTGGCATCCCAAACCAATTTTCTGTAACACTTCAAGAAACTTCACAAACATACTGTTTCGTTCGCGTTCCTCTCACACTGGGCAACTTGTTATTGTAACACAGTCAATAATCTAGAACAATAGTAATTTATTATCACATTCTACGCACTAGCTTTAAGAAACTTCGGTATCTTTGGATATAAAAGTGTCATATCGTACAGTTATCACATTCCACACACAAAATCAACAGGCTGGGTTCTGAAGTCTTCTAGAAACGTCTAGAAGCGTATGACTTGTGTGACCGGCTGCGTGCATTCAGTGTCCTTGGGTATGATGGTGTGAGTGTGGTAAACGGGGGTTGCGGGGGGCTTGGGGGGTTCAGGGGGAGCGTCTAACCGCTCGGCGTCCTCCACGTTGTCTGGAAGAACGGACTGGCTGGTGTCGGGCATGAGCAGAGCTAACAACGCTGGTACTAGCGCTACTGCGCCGAATACCACGCTCGGCAGACCAGACATGTACTGGTTCTGTAAAGATATATTATCACACATTACATTTGCAATGGTTCTCTAACCGAGGTCAGTGGGAACGCCACTCGCTCCCCCGTAATTCCGGTGAAGCTTGATATATAGATTTTCACAATCGTAAGGCAATACAAATTAAAGGATTATTGTGGCAGATAAACACAACTAGCTACATTGAGTACAAAAACTACGCTCACGGGGATAATAAACTCTTTCACAAATCTAACTCCAGAGTTTGTGAGGTCTAAAGAAATGGATACTCACGAGGAGCGGGGCTTGCGGCGCGATGACAGCTCCTAGTCTGCCCAGCAGCTGCGCGATGTTATAGAGGGAGTTGCGCGAGATGGTGGGGAACGCTTCCATCGCCATCACCATCACCGAGAACATGCCGTAGCTGCTCGCCATCTTGCCGGCCAGGTACAGCAGGAGAGACGACCACGCCATTGCTGTCAATACGTACTTCAGTAAGATGAGATTGAAAAGGAAAAGACTGGCATAGAGCAACATAATGAGAGGCAATAATATATTTTTTTGTATAGTAACCCAATAGGTTTTTTATTCCTATGCTATTCCATTGCAAATGAGAAACTGTGCTGCAAGGACTGTCATTTGATTGCATTGAGGTAGAGTTTTGATAGCTTACTGAGTGCCTTCACTCAAGAGTGCAATCTCTTTATTACGGACCCGAGTACTCTTTTAATTTCAACTTTCCAGAGAGAAAGACAGGACAACGAAGAGATCTTAATAGTGATATTGTTTTCCTTTCGAGTTATGTAGACCTAAAAATATAAAATAGGGGAGAATGGGGAACACACACATTAATTAATAAGAAAAACTTACATTTAGGCACAAAACCAGAAGTGGCAAAGAAGAGAGCGCAAAGGAGGTAGGCAGTGCAGACGGGCGCTTTTCTCCCAAAACGGGTGAGGGTGAGCGCTGTGAGCACTCTAGTAGGCACTGCTACGAGCTGGAGCGACGCGAAGTTGATGTAGCGGTCGCCGCTGAGGGTGCCCGAGTTGATGATGGCGCCGTTGAACACGAAGCTGCAGCAGAACAGCTGGGCGGCCACCAGCAGCAGCCGCGCCATCATGCGCCGCGACCGCAGGGCCGTCAGCAGCGGCCACGAGTGCTGCCGGTCGGACTCCTCACCGTCCTGCAAACAGCATTCTAGCAATATATCTACTCTTATAACAAAGTGTTTCAGTTTAGAATAGAATATATTTTATTGCACACCAGTAGAGAGATTACAAGACAAACAGTTAATTTTGATACACCAATCGATCTTTGTGTTTAGTACTGCATCTAGTGACAGGTTGCCAGCCTGTCGACTTTGCGGCAACTACATCCGAAACCCCTTAGTCGCCTTCTACTAAACGAAGACTTGGGTGGGATGGTCTTATTCAAATGTCGGGCGGGATTTCACGGCGTCTTCCTCAATCGCCTTCTACGACACTTGTAATGATTAATTTTATGATTTCGTGATTTGGACAGTAACTCTATATTTTTTCTAGCGTATGCACATTTTCCGAAGATTCATGTTTACAAGAGACGTCTACGGTTGTTTTATGAAATAGGATCATGATGTCACTCAGTCATAGTTGATTGTTATGGTTAAGAATGTTTAACCAATGTTCTTGCTTCTATTCTTAACTGTTTTTTTACATTCTAAAGATGTAGGAAGTAATTATACCTTGTACACTCGCATCTCTAATATATTTATGTCTTAGTAGGTTTTCTCTGTTGTTTCCCTTACTTATGTAAGATTAAATTTCATTTCAATTGTGTTTTGGCAAAATGCGTTTCTGGCACCTTGCTGCGAAAGGTTTCTGTTTGTGGCATAAACAATTTAAGAGCGGGTCTTACATGAAGGAAGAAAAAATTTTACGCGGTGGAATTTTTTTTTCCTTCATGGGGTCCTACTACTAAAAGTATCTTTTTATTATTTTATAAGATTACGTTACTTACGTTATATTATGTGCTACTAAAGAGCAATAATTTAAACTAACATAATTTAGAACAACATTGTCTCGTTACCTTATCCACTTTGTTCTTTTGCTCGGAGATCTTAGTGAGCATCTCTTTGGCTTTAGTGGAGAGCGTCACGTTGTTGTATTTGGCTACTTTGTTGAGGACGCGCACTGCCTCGTCCCGTTTGTTGTGAGCAAGCAGCCAGCGCACCCCTTCGTCCACCAGGAAGATGTAGAACACGGCCACCAGGAGCGGCGCGTATATCACCCTCATCATCGTCCTCCAGTATGGCACCTGGTAAGCGATCAGCCCGAAGAAGGCCGTGCCCAAGCTGCTCAGAATGTCCCAGATGCATGAGAACACCACTCGCCGCTTTTGGCTTACTGCTTCTAATGCTGAAATGGATACGAGGATATTTTTAATATTACGTTACGAATTTATGATTTATACTTGTTGGCGTAGTTAAATTATTGTTTTCGTTCATGGTCATCATAAATTTACGTATTTTTAACCGACGAAAAACGGAGAAGGTTCTCAAGTCGACGCGTATATTTTTTCCAAACGCATAACTTATTTATTATTGAAAGTATTCCGATTTTTATATTTTTTTATTATTGAAAGGGTACCTATACTAATTTGGTACAATATAAATTTGAAAAAATAAACCCTAAGGGTAAGAAAACAAGGGATGACTGAATGTAGATTTTTTTCCCGTGGGAACTATGTATTTTCCCGCTGTAAATCTTTCTCGTGGTAAGGAAATTTAAATAGACTTAGAAATAGAGAGTAGGTACCTACAGCCAACCTGTTTTAAAAATATAAAATACATTATGTAATTATAATTGTATAAAAGACACTGATCAATATATAGTGATTGATTAATATCCATTGTAAGTTGTGTGATGATTGCAACAATGAACAAAAGGTGTAGACTCTTGTACCAAATATTGTTCGAGTAGGTACTCATTGTGCTACCGATCACGTGAATGGATATGTTTTATAAAGTCACATGTTATGTCAGATAAAAAATGTAAATGTTATTGAATAAATCCAGACTCTTTAGTATAAGAAATAACAGAAATTCTTATTTAAAAATTTGCTTTTCCTCACTTTGATACAAGTACTAAAATGTCTACATTCGCTTACTTTTATGGTTAACCTCAAATCTCACGCGATAAGCAAGTATTTGTGGGATGTATAAGCAAGCAAGTATTTATGGGAAGTATTTTTTTGGGAAGTATTTATGGGATGTATTATATCAGCTTCTTAGCAGAGTAGATTCTCAACAAATTGTATCAAGACGAGGGTCTACTTACATAAGACCATGGAAGCGCTGCCGTAGCCAAGAGCAGTCTCGAGGAACTCCAGCACCAGCAGCATCCAGTAGGACGTGGAGAAAGACTTCACCAGCCCCATCGTCCCCACCACCAGCGGGGCTACCACTATCACCACTTTGCGCCCATACCTGCCAGGTTCAAACAATACAGAACATTTTTGGTAGATTCTAATTTCGATCAGCTGAGAGCAATGTTTTTTTCGCTGAATTGGTAAAAGTGTTCTATAACCGTTATACGATTTTGTTACTTGAACATTCCAATAATACCGCAGATAACACTGTAAAATTACCAACACAAAGTCAAAGTCAAAATGTGTTTATTCGAAGTAAGATTTCACAAATAATTTTTCGACGTCGAGGAGAGTTCACGATTTGGCTGTCTTCTGTGGAGTATAACACCGATTTTGTATTTCTTTAAGAGCCATGCTACTTATTGTTGGTAAAGTTTGTGCAATTCTGTTATATTTCCCGTCCTCGATTTAATCTCAGTAAGTATGACACTTCATGTAATCCTTCCTTAATTTAGTTCATGTAAATTTTAGTACCTATTATTAGTGCCTTATAAAAAAAAGGAAGTCACTAAATAATTTTGGATAAGTAGATATTTTATAAACTTTTTCAGGCAAGCGTACAATGTTCTGCTCTCGTTTCATACGACACCCAAAGATTTAATTAGTTTGGTCAAATAATAAGCCAAAAACCACAACAACCAAACACTACTAATATTAAAAAAATTGATACCTACATCAAGTTTTTGTAAGAAACCTCCAGACGCAGTGGACTGTTAGTCAAAGCAAAAACAGTGTCCAGCATACAAATAATTAGTCCTGGACACTAGATCCCAACCTGGTGAAGGAAGGGCAAGTAACGTATACAAACCTGTCGGAGATGAACCCTGAGATGATGTTGGAGAAGATGAGGCCCAGGTTGTGCACGGTGCCTACCAGGGTGCGCTTCCACGGCTGGCAGCCCAGGTCGAACTGGAATGAAGAAGGATTACGTCAAAGGATCCACCCTACACAAAGTAACAGTCAGAAGTCATTTTATTAATACCAGAAGATCTTTTGTTTGGAAATTGCGGACCCGTATGGGATAAGTTGATCAAATTCATTAATCCACCATGTTCTTTCATGTTTACCATGGTCTAAGAAAACAAGGTCTTGCATTCGGACCACGTGACTTGACACAAGCCTACGTCATCATGCTATTCATCCTTGTCTATCAACATGCATTCGACCAGGATGAACAGCATGATGACGTTACTCTCTCTAAGTACAGAAATATTCAACGTTAATCTCGTCATTTTTTTTAAGATAAATAGTTTACAATAAAAATTAAACTTAACAAATGTAGCTTAAACATTAAAATGTTATCACGTAATTTACTAAGAATTTTCGACCATTAGTAATATTCAAGATTAAGTATGCGTCATGTAAACAATGTGTGCGCCGATAACCGGCGCGGCTGTGAAATCGGAAGGGAAACAGACACGTATAGGTTCGAGGCACGTGTCGACACAGCCGACCAAACACGTAGCACTAATTTAAATTAATAGGCCCAGTTATAACTTAGGTATATCATAGCTCGCCACCAGACACAGTAGCTACATGGAAATAAAATATATAATAATAATAACATATTGTGGACGTCTTTGGGCTGAGATGATGATGATGATAAATAATATATTGCTTATACATCAGAATAACACAGGTTACTTTTTACCGCGGGAAAATACCTCTTTCCCACGGGAAAACTGTTAGCGCGGGCAGAGCCGAGCGGGAGATATCGAGCCATATAAATAAACAACTCAACTAAAACAACTAAAACATCAACTAAACCAACTATCATCATAATCATCAATAGCCTGCTTATGTTCACTGCAGTGCTGGACATAGGCCTCTCCCTTGGCACGCCATTTGGCCCTCACTTCGGCCGCACGCACCCACCTGCTGCCAGCCACATTTCGCAGATCGTCACTCCATCTAGCCGGGGGGCGTCCCACGCTTCGTTTAGACGTGGTTTCAACTGCAGAAATACGTCTATGCCTTTCTATATTTCTCGACATAGGTATTTTGTTGACGTCACAGAAATGTGCGCTGCGGTTGCTTGCAGATTTGTATGGAAAATATCCTACTAGTCCTACTATCCTATTCATTATTAGTATTATTAGCATTATAAGTAAATTGGTCTATACTGTAAGCTTATAATGTGATTTTTAAAATAAATAAATAAATAAATTATAATCAAGCGAGTTTAAAAGAATGGATGGACGCGATTACTCTTTTACGGAAAAACTACTGAATGAATTTTAATGAAACTTAACAATGATATATCTTATACATCAGAATAATACATAGGCAGGAAAATCTTTCATTCAATCTTTCATTCCCATTATGGTGAAAATATGTTGTAATATGCCTTGCGACCACTATCGTCGACGCAACGACGACGTCGACCGCGCCCCATACACTGTAATGCGTGACCTGAACACTAACACCTGTTCTACAAGCAGATAAAAAAATTCATCAATTAAAATATTAGTATCAATAAAAAGATAATTTAAAAAATATATAAAACCGCCTTCAACGTCCTAACCTACACTAAAAAGTTACAAATAAAATATAAATCTAGCTGAAAGCATATCAATTTAATATGGCTATTAATATTCCTTATTTACTTACATAAATTGTAACATCATATAAACATGTGTAGACATTGTTATACTCTTCACCTTGGAGTCGGTGCCAGTTGAGGCTAGCTCTATCGCTAATCGGAACCACATCTGATCTCAAAAGTTCAGATCGTTGAATATAAAAAATTTAAAGAACGCGGTCAGAGTACTAGATACTGAGCCCACTATAGATGACTGCTAGCAGTAGAAGTCTTTTGGTCGAAATGATGGTGATTAGCTGGCACCGACTCCAAGATAAATTGTATAACAATGTCTACACATGTTTATATGATGTTACAATTTATGTAAGTAAATAAGGAATATTAATAGCCATATTAAATTGATATGCTTTCAGCTAGATTTATATTTTATTTGTAACTTTTTAGTGTAGGTTAGGACGTTGAAGGCGGTTTTATATATTTTTTAAATTATCTTTTTATTTTACCCTTTTTAGTGGAAATTTACCATGACAAGTTAGGTACTCACAAAACTTTAATTTGTTTTGTTTAGTACATAATTAAATGCAGATTTTCTCACTATGTTTCCTTTACAGTCTTACGTTTGATTTTTAAATTCTAAAACATTGCTATACTTGATTAGACTTTAACCTAAGTTTTCCGAATGGCGAACAACTGACCAAACCACTACGATACCGACGACGCTCGCCCGTTTAGTCCACGGAAAAATTCTTAAGTTGTTATCTTGGGGTTTTCAAATCTTTAATCTATGACTAGTTTACAGAATATATGAACCAAAACCGCATATTTCTTGTTATTTCAATTATAACAAAAGCAACGCAATGAGTGTGCTGTTGTTTATTGAAGAGTTTTCGTTTTAGTCATGAAGGAAGAAAAAATTTTACGCAGGTATTAAGCAACACTTCTGATAGTATACTGCTTAGTTGACGGATCAGGGATCGCAGTTGTTGCTATTGACTACCCCGGTAATAAGGTATGAAGGACGCCGCCTTGTGGTTCCCGGCAACTTACTAAAAACAATTGCGCCTCGCTAGCGTAAGGGTTGTGGGTTGTGATAATAAACAACCTAACATCCATCCATCCGTCCACTGCGCGTTTGCTTGCTTGCTTATATTTAAATAAAATAGACGAATGTATAGTTCCCGGCGCGTAACCTACAACCACTGTGAACCCCATCTCAATTGCCAAGCAGTGATGGAAACAAACAGCCTGAAACAGTCCCGCTGCTGGACTAAGGTTCCTTCAGGAGGCTTTTTGAAAAATCTTTACGGTTGGCAGGCGGGTTGTTGTTAGTTGTCCATTCTCACAGTAAGACACCCACTAGAAGAGTTTGGTTGATGCTTATTTAAGCGGCTATAAATAATAACTAATTAAATAAACAATTCAATACAAATATACGCAATAAATAATACTAAAGTTAAAAATGCTAAATAACACACTTGATTTTATTACGTTACACTCTAACTTTTGTATCGAATGGTAGAAGCTTTCAGGTTTCCCACCAAATTATGAAAAAAAAGAACTCTACATTACTGGCACGGTTTTGACTGTATTTTTATTTGTCTGTCCCCATGCCTCTCTAGGTAGTTCGCTGCTCTCTAGGAAATAAAAGATATACATAATATATGCATGCATGGAAAAGCAAAAAGACAAAATACTAAATGCCTAAAGAAGTAAGCAATTCCCAATATTATTGCAAGTTGCAAGTTGATCACCATTGTATATGAGAAGTTCGATAAATAAGTCCAGTAGCCATGTAAAATAATCGATAAATATACGTTACGCTTCATACCACATCACATCACTATTTTCAAATTCAGTAACCATTAAGTTTCTTGTTTTTTACATGCCAAATAAAGACAAATAAATGTCATACTTTATTGATATTTTGTTTTTAGTTGGGCATGTCATAACATGAATGTCTCTATCTTTTTCTAACGTACCGTATTCAAAGATGTGTGATAGAGACTGATAGAGTTAAAGACAAACACCGTCTCCCGCTTCCCCCTACCCTCCCACCCCTCTGTGCGGCCGCATTGGTTTCGATACAAAATAGGCATGATACTCCATCTGAGCGCGTAATATTTGTCTTCCTTCATGGTTTTAGTCTTCTACTCCGCCATGAGATATAATCCAAATTTATATGAAACCATTTTGAGTACAACTTCTATCTATAAAACGAAAAATTATTGAAATCGATTGATAAGAAGCCGAGATATTGCCAAAATAATTTACCGATCGGGTATAACGGCATCGTCAATTGAGGAGTTATTTCCTCATATCTTCAAATTTAATCATCCGATCTTAGTGAAATTTTTATGGGACCACCCTGCAAGTAAACCTGGTCGATTAAAAAAAGAATTTTGAAAATCGGTTCACAATTGGCCGAGATATCTTATAACAAACACACAAAAAAAAAAAAAAAAAAAAAAAAAAAACATACGCGTCGAATTGAGAACCTCCTCCTTTTTTGAAGTCGGTTAATAAAGAATATTGTATTGTACTCTTCGTCTTATGTGTTGTTTAGGATCTAATGTCATCGACCTACTATTCATTCGATTAATAAGTATGTGGAAATAATTATTAAATAGCCTATATTATTAATTATTAAGGCTTCTGGTGTGATTTAAATAAAAATTACATCCCTCACAGGGATTTGAACCAAATAACTCATTGAAGTATTTTGTATTGTATATTTTTTGTTTGATGGGTCTAAAAACTTTCATTTTCGAAACTCTTTTATTTAAACCATGTAAGTCAACTACATAGCACTTGAACTTGTAATCTAAATAACAAAGAACTACTTAGTTCAATAAAAAAATGTAAACAGGTGGTGCCTATTTTCCCAGAAGCCAATACAAAGCTTATGTGACTCACTTGAAGAAAATGCTTATGTATGAATGTAGTGAACACTGACGACAATAGTGTCACGACATTTGTGAGAATTTATCGTGGTGTTTATGGTAGATACTTTTAGAGATATAGATTTACTGAACTACAATTATCAAAGTCAAAGCGTTCTTATTGGTCGTTTTTTAATTTTCTGAGCAAAAGCAATGTTCTCTCGCATTGATTCGTTAATGGCTCGTACATCTCCCCGCCGAGGGGCTCGATCGAGCCTACCCTGAAATCAGGACGAGCAGGCCTTAGTCGACCATGATGGCCCAGTGCGGGTTGGTCAACTTCACACACAACGTTGAATTACGTTGCAGGTGTGTGCAGGTTTTTTTACGATGTTTTCAAAAGTAGGTACTTAAGATGTTGACCGGGGATATAAGATACCATCATGCAAAACTTCATTTAATTTGGTCTGGCAGTTTCGGAGATTAGCCGGTACAAACAGACAAACAAGGAATGATATTTTCTATATATCACTTCTTACATCCCCCATCCCCTCAATTTTTTAATATTTTTTTCTATGTATCTACAGATTTTTGACCTCTACAGTTTTATTATATGTATAGATAGGTTTTTTACAACACTTGATGAGCTTTGCTCAAACCAAAACCGACTCTCGTCTCAAACGTACAAGTCTAAACAACAACAAAAAATAATTGTCTCAGACTTGTATGAGCAGTGTAGCTGTAGTCGAAATCCTACGATTCTGGTTCAAACCGCTATGTCCGTGTGATGTTTACATAGTGCTACTAGGTAATGATCTAGGCACCGACAATGACGCACTATATTGTCGTGCTCACGACGACGCTTCAAAACGGAAGCAAAACATTATTGTTCATGTTTAATGCAATATGTAACAATAAACATTCAGTTATGTAGTTCACTCGTTGACGTTACTTGTTTGCGTAGGAGAGATTTATCCAAAACCCTTGGATTCATCATCGTAATCATTTGTTTAAGGGCTCGAACATAGTCCCTCGGTAAGAACATAATAAGAGTTGTTATTAACGTTAATTTGATCGCTCAATAATATACTTTCTGAATGTTCTTATTAGTCATATTATTATGTAAGTAGTGTAAGTAGTGTTATTTAACATTAAGATAATCAATATGTCAGCATGTGTAAAACAACAGCAACATTACATCCAATTAGATACGAACAGCTAGAATTGAAGATATGAAAAAGGCAATGAAATTACCAAGATATTCATCTTTATGCTTGTAATAAAACCAGTAATTTAAAACCATATTGGAGTCTTTAAAAAAGTTCGGTAATCGCTGCGCGTGCGCCGTTGCAGTTTATTGCTCTTTACATCAGTAATCATCACGTGTAGAGAGTTAAGAGAATTTCTCTATATTTTTTTGACATATTGAGCGGGTTGATAATTAATAACGCGACGGTTGTGGTCAGGTAGAGGGATAAAGTAGGCTAATTCAAACGTACCTAAGTACTTCGATAAAATCGAGGACTTTCTGAAAAAGAACCTAAACCAGAAGCTAGCATAACTGATGGAGATTCATTAATTTGAATGAAGCGAAATAAGTAAAATTTTCAAAGCAATTGGTAAAAAGTGATTGACTCTATCTACCCGAGAAAAATATTCCATTTTAATATTTTTGAAAATCCTTGGGGGAAAATTTTATCCAGCAGCGGATGTCTAAAATGATAGCAGAACTATACTTTGCATTGTCACTAACTTCTATCTGTGGTTATCCGTATATTAAAAATGGTATCATAGAATTAAATATACTACACACACTAGATATATAGACTAGAAAATATAGTACAGTCATAGTAATTTTAAAACCCTTACCTCAGCGACAATGCTATTGTAGTCTTCGTAGACAAGGGTGTGGCAGGGGATGGTGCGGTTGGGGGCGAAGACACCAGGAGCGCAGGAGTGCGAGGGGGCGGTATCGTTCCAGGAGTAAGGGGCCAGCCGCTCACAGGTGCCCGTGACGTTTGGGAGCGCGAACGACGACCACGACGCGTTGTACCCATCGTCCACCATCTCGCATTCTGGTACTGAGCATCTACAGGAATACAATGTTATTCATTTTACAACACGAATCACTATACAAATAAAAATAAATTTAAGAAATATATGAACAGGCAAGAGAAAGATGCGACACGATATGAAGCTACTTCTGGTTGTTCTTTCTCCACAGACGCAACGTTTGTTTGATCGACTAACTATGGACATCCTTGGTATTAGTACTTATTAGTTTTAACGTGGGAAAATAGTTATGTAAAATCATACTTGGAATAAAAACTTTTGACTTTGAGAATGCTAAGCTGAACAATTTTGCACCGTTTTTTGTCCGTTGAATAAGTGAGAAAATCGCGGTGCGCGTTTTCAGCTTATACCCTGAACTTGATAGTACGTATAACGACAATAATTTTTTTGTTGGTTTATTATTATCAGAAAAAATTTTGTATGAACTTTTTTGGAAAATAATGCAGGCAATGACGCAGGGCGGTTGGCTAGAAAATAAATAAAACCGAATAAGTAATAAAATTGTTGCAACTGTATAAATAAATCGTAACTGTAGTAAACCACACTATTTATTGAACGTTTCTGAGTATGGGAAAACCTAATTCAATTAAGATTATGAAAACAATTCAGAAATAAATTAATTATTATAGTGTTATTGTTTCGAATATTTTTGTTTTAACTTGATGCAATTGAAAATTATAGCTGTAGATATGTTCCACTTTTTATTATGGGTCTCACTTATTATAATATCCATTGTGTATGATGAAGATAATAATATTGTCCGTTAGTCAACTTTAATATCACAATAACTTATTATAAACATTATTGTTAAACGTTATACATTTTATTTATATGTTCTCCTGAAACTACAACATCGATTACGGCTACAGAAAGATCGCTCCCGCTGTTCTTGAAAAAAAATAAGAGACATCATCGCCACTGCCATGCGATACCCCGACTTAGTACTGCTTGATATTGCTTGATTTTGTCTGTAAATATCACGTCAATGTGTGCGTGTGAAATTTGGCGCTTTGTACGCATTTCTTAAATTGCGCTACTACTAATTCTCTACCTACTAACCAACTGTATCCTTTCCCTTCATGGAAATATAAAGGCAAAATCCCTGCATTTGTCAGACGGGTTAAATGTAACAGTAACCCACAGGGACTTTGGAAATCCCGAAAATACACCTATACTTGGTACCTACTATATTTCGTTTCAAATAAAATTAGACAGAATGTGAAATACACAGTAAAAGAGAAAAACGTGCAATTGAAAATTGACGTTTAGTTGTTTTCTACAGAACAATCATTTTTTGATAGAAAGTTTGATATATAGTTACTAATTTTCAAAACACGTCCCTCCATTGCACCGTATACTTGACGTTCCGTCTACTAATGTATCTGAAACAAAGTACTATACCTACATGTAATTCACATTACATATACCTTGTAAAGTTGTCGTTCTGCCAAAGGGTTCTGCTGGCTTTGGCTTCTTTGATAGTGATTATTGATTTCATCATCAGGATTTGATAGAGGGTTTAATTCTGTGCTCGTGCGTCGCATAAGAAAGAGTGGGCACGTGAAGTTTGCATTACGTATGCGGCAGTAAAACATTTATAGCTTCTGCGGGTAATGTGTTACTGAACCACTTTATTGCTATTCGGCAATACGCACCTGTTCCTTCCAAGGCTGTTTTTTGTTAATAATTTTTCTTGTATCGTTATTTTCGTTAAGATAATAATTAAATCACGGCTGTTCGTAGGTAGAAATCATTCTTACAAACTAGTTAGAGCACTAGAACCACCGCATTCATCTGGTTTGTATAAGGCGTTTTGGTCAAACTCTATCGTTCGTTTTTTTCCGCGTGAGTCGTAGAGAATTTCAGATACTTACTTACTAGAGTGGCTCAGCATCCCAAAGTAGGTGTTGGCTTCCGACACTAGTATTGCCACTTGTCTCGCTCTTGCGCCGTTTCCCACCAGTTGATGACTAAGACTTGAAGATCGCACAGATTCGACTCCACTCCACAGCATCATTCCTTACCTACCTCAGAAACCCTGGTGTCGGATTGTTGAGCCGCCTTAGGCTTCCGACATGGCTCATATAACGATTATACCGTAGATAGTAGCCCGCACCAACTCCACAGCATCGATCCAGCACAATCTGGTGCGGCCCGCTGATCTGTCGGTTCTCCTCTTTCCTCTTTATAATACGGAAGCTTTCCACCGAGCTTCGCTAGAGAATTTCAGATCAAAGGATTTATTTAATTTCCCAAGTGACCTGTAAGCGACGTCGGCGGCGGTGAAGACGTAGTTGAAGTTGCACATGGCGAGGAAGGAGTCTCGGAAGGCGAGCAGCAGCAGCAGCAGCAGGTGGTACTTGCCGAAGCTGCCCAGCTCGCTCAGGATGCCGTCCAGGTTGAACTGGCTCTCGGTGCTGGGAGCCTCCTCCACCGACACCTACAGAAAAAATCTTGTCAAAACTCCATTCCAAGAACAGTTTCAAAATTATTGGAGACTTCTCACACACGGCTATCCAACCCATACTAGGCATATTATCTTCTTCTTCTATCTATCTATACTATAATAAAATTGAAGAAACGGCGTGTCCGTACATTGATTTGTTATAAAGGGAGTGTAGATAAACACAAAAATACAAGTTTTGAAAATCTGTTTATCTGTTTGTTTGTACACGCTAGTCTTTGGAACTACTGGACGGACTTTAATAAAACATTACAAATAGTATAATAACCCATAGGCCATTTTTATCGCGGGAAAATATTTCTTTCCCACGGGAACACTTGTTAACGCGGAAGGAGCCGCGGGGCGGAAAATGATAATGGTTAAATATGAGAAACTCTGAAGCTATAACACTTAAGAGATCCTATGGTTGCCTGGTAGAAATTGTTACTCAGCAATAAGGCGGCCTACCTTCCATACCATTAATATAATTTCATAATGTGTTTTACCATTGTTATCGATATTTCAGCCGAAAGACGTACCATAGTGGAGAGGAGGAGATAATGTTTTTTTTGAGACATTGAACAAAAGTCTTTCCCCAATAATTTCCACAACGATCGGTCCTGCGCTGCTTTCAATCAATTTTAACTAATAAATTAATCTTAGCTTCCGATCACGTAACAATTCCGGAAAAATATTGTTATTCATTTACGATTTTTTAAGGTAATCATGCTTGACAAACCGTTACAGTCTTAAATGGTACACAGAAATTAGTCGGGGTCATAGTTTTCTTTTACATTAGTCACACGTTTATTCACACGTCATTCCAAAACTTTACATTCTCGCTTTTCATCTTTCAAGAAAGACCTAAGGAGATCTTATTGTAAAATCACAATACCCAGAATGTGACACCGACCCACAAACATCGATGTTATAAACAAGTATAATTTTAAAAACTACTTCAGAACTTTGGCACTTACTTAAGCAATAATGGACAGTTTTGGCTTTGTCGTACTTCGTACTAACATATAAAGAAGAAAACTAAAACTTTGATAATGCAACCCAAGGTGTAAAAAATACCTAACATAATCCTAATAATTGAATAGGCTCCGAAACTATTAAACCGATTTTGATGAAACTTGGCACAAAGATAAAATAGACCTTAGGAACGAACATAGGCTACCATTTACCGCAAGAAACTTCCTCATTTCCACGGGAAAAACTGTTAACGCGGAAGCTAGATTTAGGATTAAAAAAATGACTTTAACTCTGACAGAGGCTTTGGCCAAAATATGACTTTCTTCAGCTGGTATTTATAATATTTTGATGGTAACGATATTGATTATTTGGTTGATCATCTCTTTTTACGTCCCTTTAGTATTATGTTTATGCAATCTTACCTAACCTGAATATCCTCCATTTCCATATTCCGTTATTCTTTGTTTTGAGTTTCCCGACTTTAAAACTAAATTGACACTACTGGCGCAAAGTTACACTATCCCAAAAAGTAAAAAAAAAAAAACTCACTTTGACGTTAGAGTTGTCCTTCGCGATCATGGCTGCTGTTCACTGCTGCAGCATCACTCCTGTAACAATTTTGATTATTTCATCACTTTCACTTTCATTTCTCACTACTTTTAAATATAAAAGTATGGTACTAATCATTAAATAAACAGAATAGGTGATTCAGTCTAATAGTGAATACCTTGCTTCAAGTAAGTAACACATTTTTATGGTTGTAGAAGTAAATAAAATGTATGTTTTAGGCTTTTGCGTTGTAATTACGAGTATTTTTTTTATGAAAAAGTAAACTATTAAAACATTTTAGGAAAAGTGTAGATACTTGAAGAATTTTTGATCTTAAATTAAATAATTGATAAATAAATAATTATGTAGAATGGGGGTCATTGTGAAATTTGGCCTAATTTTAAAAATGTAATTAAAGTTATAGGTACATGGTTTTTAATACATTAAATAACTTTTAAATTCTTTCAAAGCATTAAATAATGTAATTTCTTAATATAGCTAATAAATTTTACCTTAAAAATCGATTAAACACTACTTGCATAAAAATATTTTTTTAATTATTTAATTAAACTTACAAAAATCTTGTTAGATTTTGACCTATTAGTTCGGTTGTTAACAAACCAAACGAAGTTTCAGTCAACCGGTGGAAATTTCAGTCAATACGTGGATGTTATTATTCCTTTAGCGATCGATCGATCGATAGGTGATCTAAGGTGTGTCTGCACCAGTGCGCACGCTACGGCTAGGCGGCTAGGCGGCTACGCGACAGTGACACTGGATCTACGCTAACGGTGCGCTCGCGGTGAAGTGAACTTAAAGAAAAGGGTGCCGGTAGTTATATATTACCTACAGCTATGTACGAGTCTAGAGGCAGATACGTGGCTTGAGGTTTATACAGGGGCGGAAAAAATCTACAAAAAGAAACAATCTTAGAATTGAGAACCTTCTTCCTCCTTTTTTGTATTCAGTTAAAAATTGAAATTCGTTGATATTCGGTTTGTTTATAAAATAATGTAGTGCTCGATCCCAAAAAAAAGTTTCGTATCATTTTCTGGACCATTCCCTCATGGTTAATCCATCTATCTTCTATTATTATTATTATAAAACTGTAGAGGTCAAATGTCTGTACATAGAATAATATATGCTAAAAACGGTGGATGTAAGAAGTGAAATAGAAAAAACCCAGTTTTTATATTCTTCCAACGGTTTGCACGGGCTAATCTCCGCAACTGTTTAACCGTACATCCCCATTTAACATCTTATAGATACTTTTTAGCACGGGAAAAGACACATTCCTACGGTAAACCGTGCACTAAAAAGTAAAAAAATAACGCGGGCGTAGTCACGGGCTAACAGCTAGTACGAAATATTATTATTAATTTATTTCTTATTCTACATTATGTTTTAGCTCTTAAATTTATTTTTAGACATTTATTGTTCTATTTATATATTTTATTTGTTGTTGTTTTTTTTTCAAAGGCTGTCTTATTTTATATTTTGTTCTACCTCTACCGCGCTAGGTTGGATAAACACATTATTTTTTTAATCCCGTCCTGTATATAATATTGTGAGTTTGTATCAGTAGCGTTACTGCAATTTAGTATGGAACTAATTCATCAATGCAGGCGAGTAGCACATAGATATACTCTCATAGCGCACACTAGCATTAAGCTACATTGTACCACAGAATACCAAATAGTATTGTACTGAGCTTCAGTAGTCTGAGTCATTACCTAATTACAAGAGATACTTACAAGTAACAAACTAAATATAAAAAAATATTCTACATACTAATACAATACTATCGAAAGTGTGTTTGTCCTTTTTAGGGTTCCGTAATTAAATGGCAAAAAATTGAACCCATAGGTTCGTCATGTCTGCCTGTCTGTCTGTCTGTCTGCCTGTCCATCCGTATATCACAGCCACTTTTTTAAATAAAAATAAGAATATTTTATTTCATACGGAAATCTAAGATTAAAAGTAAGCAACAGATTGAGCTGTTTTTTTATTCAGGAATATATTGAGAACCGGAGAGTGATCGGTTCCTTTTTACCGCAGGATCCTGATATCATTCCCTAGGGAAAAACAAAAACAAAGCGGGCCTACACCCGCTTTGTATTTCCGAGGGAGGTCATCTAGTTTTATGATGATTATGATGACCTGGTAGGTAGGTACCCTAAATAATGTGACCAGTTTGATGTTTTTGTGTTTTTATCAGAGGGAAAATAATTAATAAAATGTTACTAGTACTCGCCCGATGACATACCCCAGAATACTTTTACACAAACTGTTACAGGGTGCAACCGTTTTGACAAGAAACCGAAAAAAAAAACTAAGTTAGAAAAAGTTTAAAAAAACCGGCCAAGTGCGAGTCGGACTCGCGCACCGAGGGTTCCGTACAAACCTGCAAGGTTTACAAAGTTCTTTCATTACGACAATCGAGTCATAACTATGGTAATCTTATTGCAAAATGAAATTCATAACATTACAATGGGGAAAGATGGAGGAGCATAAATTTAAGACAAAGATCTCTTTATCGTTTAAGTAACTAAGTACTAAGTAAGTATTTCAACTTGATAGCTCTACGCGTTCATGAGGAAAAAAGTAATAAGTTTATATTTATTAAAAAATATATATTTTGTAATGTAACTAAAAATTTAAGGTTTTCGGAATTTTTCCTTTATGTGTGCTATAAAACGTTGCTTCATGCCAAATTTCAAGATTCTAGGTCGACTGGAAGTACCCTTTAGGTTTTGATTCCCTTGCGAGTACTTGCGAGTTTCAAAATATGCAGCTTAAATTGCTGTTTCTTTTGATTGCGTTGACATAGAAGTTTGATTTTGTTACAGCTTAAAGGTATTATAGACCTGAGTATTTGGTATGAATTTCAATTTAATACCTCTACGCGTTTATGAGGAAATAGGTAGTAAGGTTAAAATTATTAAAAAAATATATATTATGTGATGTAACTAAAAATTTATGGATTTCGTAATTTTTCCTTTATCTATGCTATAAGACGTTGCTTCGTACCAAATTTCAAGATTCTGAGTTCACGGGAAGCACCCTGTAGGTTTTGATTCCCTTGCAAGTGTCGAAAATTTGCGGCATAAACGGCTGTATCTTTTGATTGCGTTAGCTTAGAAGTTTGATTTTTTCACAGCTTCAAGGGACAGTAGACCTGAGTAATTGATATAAATTTCAGCTTCATACCTCCACGCGTTCCTGAGAAAAAGGGTCTTGACAGACGGACAGACGGACAACAAAGTGATCCTATAAGGGTTCCGTTTTTTCCTTTTGAGGTACGGAACCCTAAAAATGAATAGAATACATAGAATATAAGTACTACATTGCACACAAGGACGTTAATACAAATATTAATGTGTCCCAAATAGGGTGTACATGTAGGCGGCCTTATTGCTAAAGGTAGGTATTTCTACCAGGCAACCTTGGGTTAAAGTCGATTTAAAAAGAAAATGAGAGAAAATAACGACCATTATGTGAATGTTGGGGGTGTCGAGTTATCTTTTATTTCCGTGAAAATTTTCTTTACGAAATTTGCTTGAAACCGCTAAATGGGCAGATCCTTTTAGTGTTTAGCTGAGCCTTTTCTTGCACCCTGTATAAACTACGGATAGGAGGTTGTTGATAAATCTTATTATTGGCTTTCCCTACTTCTGTGATTAAAAGATGTAAATAAGGAATTTTAATAACAACATTTTATCTCCTTGTTTAAGTTACATGCTGGCGGGTTTTATCCATCTGCCGAAATATTTGTACCTAGATATTTTTTGCCCTATGCACGTAGTAATTATAGTTACACTAGCTGCCCTCCCGCGGCTACGCCCGCGTTAGTTTTCGACTTTTCCTGTGGGTATGCGATGTTTTTCAGCCCGAGTTTTGAAGCCTTTATATGGGTATGGAACCAAAAATGGTTATATCCCTGTACCTACTAAATTTCATCAAAATTTTCAGCCTGCGCTACTATTTTACCCGTGGGAATGAGGTATTTTACAGCGGTATAAGGAATCATTTATTCCTCCCTAAAATATATTATATCTCTGTACCAAGTTTCACCAAAATATTCCACCTGACCTACAAATTTCCGAGGGAATAAGATATTTATCCGCGGTAAGAGGTATATAGTCTATATCCTACTCCAAGGTCTATTCTATCTCTTTACCAATCTTCATCAATTCTTTTCATTTGTACTACTATTTTTACCGAATGGAATGAGGGGAATGAGGTATTTTCTCACGGTATAAGGTAGCCTTTATCCCTCCCTAAAGTCGATTATATCTCGGTATCAAGTTTCATCAAAATTGGTTTAGTTGTTTTGGCGTGAAAGCGTAACAGACAGACAGACAGACAGAGTTACTTTCGCATTTAATTTTATAATATTAGTAGGGATTAATGTACAAATAAAATATATTTTTCTCAAAATGTCTGCTTTTCCATAACGTTAGCACGTCTTTTGCATAATGTCTGTCTCACTAACTAATGGGACTAAAATTTTCCAGTAGTCCCTTTAAAGGATCTGTTACTGTTTTTGCACCACACACAACTCCTCGAAATGAGTTTTTACCCGTCGGTGATACTCCAATACCGCTGAACCAGCACTGGTTAATACCGCGGAACTACAAAAAATAAAAAACGCGATTTCGTGCCTGTAGGTGCATGGTGGTGAATTGCGCATAATGGCATTGACAGAAAATTCAATAGTCTAATCAAAAGGCTTGAAATTTAACTAATTCAAAACCGCGAAAGTAATCTACACACAAATGTAGTCCTAAATCCGCGAAAGTACGCTATGAAACCAGGAAATTTAGTAGTTTTTCAGGGCGCTTCGTGTTTATAGTGTAGAAATTGTGTATTGGTTAGTGTTCAGTTTCTATTTTAAAGCTAGTGCACCAAATTGCTTTTATTTTAATAATAATATTAATGTAAAATAGTACCTTATGGGTAAAAATTGCTTCGCACATAAGCTCGTCGAGATCTAGCCCTAGCCATAGGAGCAGTCCGGTTTTCGACGAGGATCTAGTACTGTGAAGCATATTTTCAGAAAAGTATTAATTACCAACCGCTATCTATGAGGACTACGAGAAAGGATTTGTTTGACCTGGAGTCGTCTTGTAGTCTTTTCCAAATGCAGGCAGGTGAAAAACCAACCGAGGTCCATAGAGATAAGGGGATGTAGTGTCCCCGAAATAGTTTACTAAATTAAATCGAGAGGTAGAGGAGAAAGGAATAATACATCAAACACCTTTGACATGCTGAACAGCCTTTATAAATCCTTTCGACTATTTGGTCTAATACTGAGCTGTTTATCACCCTCAGTATCAGGGTCAATTATCGTCAATATAGTATCTCTTGGGTTGTCTTGTCAACCATTATTATGTATATTTAGGACAAAGTGTCCAATGAGTGAGTGAGGGTGAGTCTAAAAGAAAACACATGGGAAGATCGAGAGAAGCTGCATCAGTAGACCCTAAAAACGATTGCCTGTGTTGTTTGAAAACCAGTGTGGTGCCACTAGAATGGTTCTATAAGGTCCAGAAAGGATAACTGTTTTGATGAAAACGAGTGGACTATATCAAGGCAAAAATTGTGGGATGCCCCTGGCTACATGGAACGACGATGCTTGCAGCCGAACATTCGGTTAAGTGGGGTAAGGCGCAAGAAAATATCTATGTATGTCTAGCATGATTTTTTTGTCTAATAATAACTCGCTTATCCTGGATGAAATTTACAAACAGTATCTCCAGGAACTCGGCATCACACACAGTGTTTCAACCACAGTACTGTACGTATTACGTATTCTTACACCCTTCAAATCAAACATTCTCCCGTCAAATTAACGAGTTTGTGAATCGCCTGGTGGTGCAGGAAAAAGTGGTGGGCAGCAACGAAGGAGTGGTAGATTGCCTATTAAAAAAAGCTCAATGTGCGCGCCAGGAAGGCAGAAATTCAGGAGGAATAGCAACAATGCAAATAACAACGTCACCTAACCTAATCTATCAAAATAAGACACTAACCCTATTCTTACGACCAAGACCTCTCTGCTAGAGTGTAATGACGAAGAAAAAGAAGAAGATAACTTTCTTTGAAGTAATCTAGATCGATTATAATTTTAATTGTAAGTTTATTACCTTAATCTTTGCTAATTAATAAAATAAAAGTTTAATAGAATATAAATTTTTTATTTTTAAAACGCGTATGTGCTGAAAATCTTCTATACCATAAAGAAAGTCGACCCAACAAAACCGCGTAAGTGAATTATCTAACTAATTACCCACTTAATTGACTCAAAAATTATCATAACGGATAAAGCAAGAGTATTACATTATACTCCAAAACTCAGTCAAACATAGCATCGACAGATTAAAAGATATTAAGTTTTTTCGCTCTCCTGTAAAATTTGCCTCGGTGAACTTACGCGGCATTCGCCATTGTTAGTTACGCAGTATTGCAGTATCACCGACATAAATACATAGTAGGTAGTGCAATATTCTGGGCCAAAAGGAATTTGTCAAATATATTGGGTGGGAAATATAAGAGCTGTTAACAAATTGTAGCTGAACCTAACATTACAGTTTTATAGGTAATGGAAACATTACATCAATATGTTTGTAACGCCACCTCATACAGTCAAGAGCAGGCTAAGCTGTACACTTAGATTTGGCACCGTTCTTATTTCCATTGAATAAAGAACAAAATTGCGGTGGGCGTGTTCAGTTTACCTTGTACTTGACCGTAAGATGTAGAGTTAAGAACAAAAGAGCTTCGGCGTTTTGCTTTATTTTACATAATTTATTATTGCGTGCGTAAGAGAAGTGGTACTGAGCACGAGTACAATGGGCTGTATTGTTCTGGCGGTCAGCTGTTGCATATCCAGCTCCACGAACTACCGACAGACGAATCCAAACTCCTGCTTTATATATTATATTTTATCTTATGATTATATTAAAATGGTAATACCTTATAGTAAAATCGCATACGAGTGCACATTTCTTCCCTTCCGGAAATAATTACTGAGTATTGAGTATTGAGTATTAATTACCCTTCAGGTAACAACGCCGGTACCCGCCGGCGGGGGCGCGACCATGACGAAATCAAAATTGATAATCAGAGACGGAGCCCCTCAGGCGTCGTCTCCTTCACGTTGTTTTCAATATCAACGCGCTAGGCCGAGGTCCGAGGCTCCCTCGAGCCGCCCTTAGACGCGTATTTGGCCTAGCTGTTTTTTCGTGTTCCACAGAATCGATCGGGCAGACTTTGTCAGGTCTTCGTTTATAAAGACGTGGCTATTATCAGACCCACCAGTAATGATGGCACTTGTTGTATTTTTTAACTTTCGACGTTGTGCATGCCAGCGGTCTCGAGAGGCCGTACTAATAGTTTTAAAGCCAACCAATATTGGAGCAGATTTGCTACCCGCAATCAGTGGACGAGAGCGTTTAACCCATTCAATAATTTCACTAGTCACTTCTAGTAAATCACCAATCTTCTCCACTACTTGCAATAGGTTTTCGTTGGGAAGCTGCTCTATACCTACTATTTCGACATTGTGTTTGAGTGTTGCTTGCTCGAAATCATTGATCTTTTGTTCAAGTGCAGCGTTGTTGCAGATATATGCACTTATGTTTACGTTTTCCATATTTTTCTCAAGGTGCTTAATCTTATTTTTGGACTGCTCATGTTCAGCGATCAAAGTGTCGTACTTATCCGAGAGTAGGCTTAAACTTTCTGTTATCGTTTCCAGCTGCTTTTTAAGTCCAGGGATGGCTCCCACTTTTTTTTGAATATCCTTAAGGATATTTGATAAATCCTGAGTGTCATCATCTTGATCTTCATCATCTGATACACTATCTTCACAATTATTGCAATATTTGCGTAACTTTCCACTCTTTAAGTCCGCTGCCAGACCTTTCACACACTTTTTGTGAAATGCTCCTCCACAAGGTCCTTGACACACGAAATGCTGCGCTTTTTTTCCAAGTACAAGTTTGCATTTGTAAAGCCGGGTCCACAGCTCCGTGTTTTCGTGTTTTGAACACGCTAACATGTTAATTTTAACAAAATAGGGGCGTGGCTTAACAAATTTTGTTCAGCCAAAACATAACATTGTTTGCCGAGACGAATGGATAACATCCCCCGCGTTCGCCTGCGGGGAGGGGAAGCGTCGCATTTATGTTAGCGCTGATTGAATGAAGACGTCCGTCCATGCAAAAGTTTAGTCGGTTTGTGGAATAATGGAGTGGAATAAAGAAAGTATTTTGTTGTTGATACAACTTATTAGAAAAAGGCCGGTAATTTGGGATGTAACTATGGAAAAACACAAAGATAGATACAAAAAGTTGATGCCCTGTCGGAAATTGCTATTAAAACAGTTTTGTTAGCCAAAACATTAACATTAGGCGCAGTGGACGGGCGGTTTTGTTAAACAAATTACACAAACTTGTTTTGTTAAAATGTTTTGTTAGAAAATTGGCGCTCTTGGACCCGGCTTAACACTCCATGTTTAAAATCTATAGTCGGAAACAAAGACCATTAAAGCTTGGGTTTTATGGTCCTTGGTCGGAAATAAACCGCCGCCGCGCAGTTGACGCGCAGTTGACGCCTGTGGTTGTCACGCTAGTAGGAGCGGGGGCGGGGGGGCAATGACCAATGACGGCTATCGGCTATCGAGGGACGCGGCGTCCTTCGTCGGCCGTTTGGCAGTTGTAAACACAAAATATTTGAAAATGAGAAGATGCTTTTCGTCTTTGTAGGCTATTGGTAAAGATTTCTATGGTGAAAAATCACTGGTGTTCAGAACTTTTAACAAGGAATATAAATATATGCAGCACACACACTAATATTAACTTTTTACACTAAAAATGATTAAAATACCGCGGAGCGCTCGGGTGCACGTCCTGCCGCTATGACGCCTTGACTGCACTTTGACGCCTGACACTTGGTATATGACTTTTTTTGGGGTAGAGTCTTCCGCTCCTCCGCAAGTCCGGTGAAGCTTGATTGGTCGTACTTTTTCGACACAAGCATAGATCAATAATAAAAAAAAAAACACTAAATTAAAAATTGTAATAATCCCCGACACAAAACCGTTACTTGATGCTTTCAACAACTAGAAAATTGCTGATAATCTTCAAATGGCTGAAGATATTTTCTTGGATCATAGCTAATAACACTCTCGATTGTGACACCTTGCAAACAAAAAAAAATTAGATCAAAATCGGCGTATCCGTTTAGGAGCTACGATGCCACAGACAGACAGACAGACAGACACACATGTCAAACTTATAACACCCCTCTTTTTCGGGCGTTAAAAAAGAGTGCACTTTTTGTGTTATTTTTCCTGCAAATCCGTACAATATCTGATAGTCAAATTACTAATTACGTTATTTTTAGGGTTCCGTAGCCAAATGGCAAAAAACGGAACCCTTATAGATTCGTCATGTCTGTCTGTCCGTCTGTCCGTCCGTATGTCACAGCCACTTTATTCCGAAAGTATAATAGCTATACTGTTGAAACTTGGTAAGTAGATGTACTCTGTGAACCGCATTAAGATTTTAATACAAAAATAGAAAAAAACAATAAATATTGGGGGTTCCCCATACTTAGAGCTGAAATTCAAAAAATTTTTTTCATTAAACCCATACGTGTGGGTTATCTATGTATAGGTCTTCAAAAATGATATTGAGATTTCTAATATCATTTTTTTCTCAACTGAATAGTTTGCGCGAGAGACACTTACAAAGTAGAAAAATGTGTCTCCCCTGTAACTTCTAAAATAAGAGAATTATAAAACTAAAAAAATAATATGATGTAGGTATATTACCATGCAAAGTTCCACCGAAAATTGGTTTGAAAGAGATCTAGTAAGTAGTTTTTTTATAATACGTCATAAATCGTAAACCGCAATTTCCCTTCCTATTATTAAAACACCGATCAAAATTAGAACGAACTACAAAAACTTTTATATTATGTTACTTGCTGCTACGGAACCTTTCATGGGCGAGTCCGACTCGCACTTGACCGCTTTATTTGGTGTTTTATCACACAGGGCAACGTTTGTCGGGAGCTAAGCGGTTAAGGTTATCAAACGTAGGCCAAGTTCAAGGCAATCGTTAAGGCCAAACCAGTTCTTCTTTTCCGTCTACATAATAATATTGGCTTATTATTTTCGCGGCGACTAAAAACTGATATGGCGACTAACTGTTGGCAACTAATAAATTAATACGGCTGCAATCAAATGTTTCGGCGTTTATTTAATGTAAATAAGCGGCAACACCAGGCTATCATAAAAACGAAATATTGGCGGCTACTTTAGGGTAGCTAATATATTAAGTACGACTATTGAAATTATAGGTGAGGTACTATAAATAATTACTTGGCGACTAATATAATTACTTGGCGACTAATATTATTATTCTGTCAACTGTTAGTTGGCATATAATAAAGCAAATTCTGGGTCTTAGTAAAGGGCAGCTATAAAATTAAAACGGATATTATTTATAATTATAAAAGGTCTCTTTTAAAATGTTTCAAATTATAATTTAAATAAAATGGCGAACGGCGCGAGCGGCGACTGTTGAGGTTGGGTAGAAGCGGGGTACGTGCGGGCGAGGGGGGACAGAGCGGGCTATTAGCCAATTTGATTTATTTATTTTTTAACTAAAATTTGATTATATATATATATATATTTTTTTTTATAAATATAAACTGACTTTGTGACTTTGACTTTGACGATGACGACTCTGAGGTCAAAATTGGAAAAAATGGCCGCCATTTCAAACTTTTTGGTTTTTGAACAGATCGCTCTCAAAATCGATATCTAGGGTCCCCAGTGGTGTCCAATGACGACTCTGAGGTCGAAATTGAAAAAAAAATGGCTCAGCCATTTTCTGCAATTCTGATGTCAGATTCGTCCGTGGAGTCCACTGGGGACCCTAGATATCGATTTTGGAAGCAATCGGATCAGAAACAAAAAAGTTCAAAATGGCAGCCATTTTTTGCAATTCTGATGTCAGAATCGTCATCGGAGTCCACTGGAGACCCCAAATATCGATTTTGGTAGCAATCGGGTGAGAAACAAAAAAGTTCAAAATGGCGGCCACTTTTTGCAGTTCTGATGTCAGATTCGTCATTAAGGTCTACTGGGGACCCAGATATCGATTTTGGAAGCAATCGGACGAGAAACAAAAAAGTTCAATATGGTGGTCATTTTTAGCAATTCTCATGTCAGAATCGTCATCGGAGTCCACTGGGGACCCCAGATATCGATTTTGGAAGCATTCGGACCAGAAACCAAGAAGTTCAAAATGGCTGCCATTTTTTCCAAATCTGACCTCAGATTCGTCATTGGACACCACTGGGGACCCTAGATATCGATTTTGAGAGCAATCCGTTCAGAAACAAAAAAGTTCAAAATGGCGGCCATTTTTTCCAATTTTAACCTCAGAGTCGTCATTAGACACCACTGGGGACCCTAGATATCGATTTTGAGAGCAATCCATTCAGAAACATAAAAGTTCAAAATGGCAACCCTTTTTTCCAATTTTGTCCAATTTTGTCGTCATTGGACACCACTGGGGACTGAATTTCTGCCTGCAGAATTTGCGCGACAGAATTTCTGCCGCTCACGACTCACAAAATTACGCTCGTGTGGCCTCACCCTTACTCTGTCCTTCGAGCCATTTATCCATGTTTACTACTATCAAGACTACCAACTTGGCTACGGGACCGATGACGAAAAAAAGGCTATATAAAATTATATTTGCATCCTATTTTAACTTTAAATAACGCCCTTAAAGTGTCGCCAAAATTACTTTTTTTGCCCTTAATTATATTTAACTACACACCCCATTTATTTTAAATGCCTGAATTTTTTGAATGCCTATTTGTCTTTTTTTATCTGCCATTATGTTGCTGCTTGAAAATAAATTTAGTTTCCAAAACAAAATACTCGATGCCAGTTTCAATTTAAATACTACCTTCCAATCAATTTATTTAGTAGCCACTTCATGCTTAAAATGTTACCTCACATTAGCCGCCAACCCATTATTTTTAGCACCCATTTTTATTTTTTTTGTATCCCTGATTTCGATTACTTTGTCGCCGGGTTAAATACATGCCAATAATATTAGCTCCGCTTAAAATGCAACTATTTATAGCTTTTAGATTTTCTACATTATGTCATAACTAGATGAAAACCCAGCTTCGCTCGGGTGAAATGTGACCCATAATACACATCTCGTAGGTAGATATTTCTGTATCCATCGGTTCTCTCGATGTGTCTGCCATATTTTTTTGCGAAGTAGATTTTCAGACTGATTTTAATTACTAATCAGATCTCTGATAATGCCAATGGTGATAAATTGTATAATTTATATTTATTTTTAATCATACCAATATTATTTTCAGCAAATAGTCATAATAAAGAGTTGTCACAACTTACCTCGGCACTAGGAGAGTTGTGACATAGTAAGAGTTTCATATTTAATAGATTTTCTCAGAAATCTTGACAGTTTCCTAAATTTTGCTTACTTTGTTTGTTAGAGGCTTTCGCGCTTACTACACATTATTACAGTTATTTACGGGTCTTAGCGCGATAATTTTAAATAGGTAGGTATGTATTGTGTTTTGCTTACTTTTTCTCTAAGAGTATAGATTGAGCTACGTTTATGTATAGAAGGCACAGGCGTACAATGTATTTTGTGTGAAATATCAAGGTATAAGTAAAAAGTGTCACAACCCTCCTCGGTCCCCCCCACCCCTACAGGGTGCAAGTGGCGGCTTAACTAATACTGGATCCTTAAGGCCGATTTACATTATCTTAGTGTTTAGAAGAGTGCTTTAGAATAGTACTTTAGTTGAAACATGTAAACGTTACTTGCTTTAGTATGGTTCTACTTGACTTTCAAGTTGAATCAAAATAGAATTGCTTTCTATTTTTGTTTCAAGTGATACCCCTCCCGCGCCCGCGCTACCCCGGCGCGTCACTCGGTTCTTCCCTTGTTGTGTGTAAACACGTAATTTAGTAAAATCTTTAGGAGTGTGCACAAGTGCTGTAAAACACGTGCGTGTTTTTTGATTTTCAAAGATGGCTATTTAGTTGTATCTTCAAACCAAATGGTCGGAATAATAATTTTGAATCGGTCGGTTTTAATTTTGGTCGAATATTAAATTTGTGCCTGAATTATTTGTTCACGATTGTTTGTGGAATGTTAAAAACAATTTATACAAAAACAAACAGGCTAGGCATTCGGCATACACTGCCATAAAAGAAGCTATAGCGTATTTGACGACGTCGTTGCGCGTTCATTGTGGCGTCGAAATGATACTCTACTGGAACTTGGAAGAAATGTAAACGTTCACTCGCAGCGCACTGAAGAACTTGCCTTTCAAGTTATACCAAAATACTCTCCTAAACACTAAGATAATGTAAATCGGGCTTTAGAGTTTTTTTTTCTGGGAGGATATTTCTTTTTAGATTGGCCCGATAACAGTTCCGAGCAACTCTCCCAAAAAGACTGCTCTCGGAAACGAAACCAAAGTTCGACTACTACACTACAGATAGAATAGACCTTGGGGAAGGACACAGCCCACTTTTTATTGCGGGTCAATATCTCAATACCTCGGGAATAGATTTTTGTTACCAAATTTATGTGGGATCAACTTCGGGGTATACAGTTACAATAAAAAAAGAATAATCAAAATCGGAATACTCAGTAACAAGTTGTGCGTGGTCATACATGAAAATTATACGTGTCGACATGAAAACTTTCTCCGATTTTCATAGGTTAAAAAAGAAAAGTACCTACTATTTAAATAAAAAATCTTATTTTTTGTTTCTGAGTTATTTTAGGTTATATACGTGGATACGCAATGGCAGGGCGATAGGTAGATAACTCTTTACCACGAGAAAACACCGCATTCGACAAAAGCCTTGACAGGTAGGCGGAAATAGAAGACATCATGCTAATATCAAGAAAATGCCACGTCACCATTACATCGCTGGTTAAAACTTTAATTTCCATTAAACACTTAACAAGCTACAAACCACTAGCTTTCATTCACGGCGGAATACCTAACCTTTTGTTTGACATTGCTCATACATACCACCAACAATGTCTATTGAAATAATAAAACAAAGGTATTATATTGTATTCGTCACCGCTTTCTTGACTCTATTATTTTGTGGGGAAGTCGGACGTGTTTGGTCCTACTGTGGTATTTCTTACTGCACTTGAACTTGACGCATCGTTGACGCGCAGCGCAGGGGCACGCCTCATCACGCTCATTGCCGTGCGGATCGAGCAGAACCTAAGCCGTGTGGTTAGTTTTCAATAATAGCGCCTGTAAAAGGACGGCTTGCACAGAAAGTTCAAAAATTTCGGTAGATCATCTGCGGTGGATCTTTAAAAAGAATTCAAAATAATCTTCAATTAACAAAAGTTGACCAAGACTTTTAAATCTTTCCTTTTATTATTTGCCGCTTTGTAGATACTGTGAAATGTATAGTAACGTAACAACTTAATCATGATGTAGTACTTAGGTAGGTACTTCTACTTTTAGTAACATTTATTACTATCCCACTTTGCAATCTTCATGTGCTATTGCTCAATAGAAATAGCTAGAGACTTCTTTATGTCTGTATGGATAGGAGATATATTATCATTATACGTAATCACATTTTGTTCACAAAGAATAAAGTGAAATGCCCACGTGTTCCCTTTATGAGAGATTGCATAAATATAAATATTACTCTTCCTTAATGACCAATACAAGTGTCGGCGATAAATCGAGGACGAGCGAGCTACATACAATAAATCAGCGCATACTCGTATCGCAAACTAGCAAACAAACTAATTACATCTCAATTTATTGTCGTTTATTGTTCACCAATTGTCTGATTAGATAATGCGGGGTGAAGTCCAATTTTTTTTTAATGATCAGTTCTATACGGGGTGTAAGTAATGGCTTTATAAAAGGACAGCCTCAGTGACTGTGGTTATTTATGAGAGACTTTTCCTTAGCAAATTTTCTCAGAAACGGAAAAATAATTTGAAAATCACAAACAAAATAGCAATTTGGAAGTTCTATGGAGAAGTCCAACCTGTTTTGGTAACACGAAAAGTTTATTTGAGAATGTAGATCAGATCCACGTCAGTAAGATAGTGGACCGACGATCTGGTTCAGGTGTTGGTTTACTGCTCGGTCGATGGGGGTCGAGGGGACCACGCAGGACCGATGTAGAGATTTTTAGGATAGGCTTTTATCCAGCAGTGGACGTCTTTCCGCTGAAGATGTGATGATGATGATAAGTAGTCAATATCAAAGTCATCATTCCATGGAATTCTGACAGCTGTCAAATTTTGACATTCCAGGTGCCACAAACCTTTATTACGACAATCGTATATAATTAAAAACTATGGACTCTGTCGCGTTCTGACACCTCAAACTTTTCGCCTTATTTACTGAATAGATTTGAAAAATTGGGAATAAAGATGTATTATTATTTCTACGTTTTGGTAATATATTAATGATTGCAGCATTAACCAAAGCAAACATACCGTGAAATTAAACTTCGATAAAGTTAATCTTCGAGTCATAGTATATTATGTTTACTTAGACAAGATTTTTAACTTCTTTAGCTATAATTATCTCTTAAGTATAATAGGTAAAAAACATATAAATACCTACAACAAAACAACTGAGAATAGTTTTTTTTCATTTCATTTCTTTTCATTTCTATAGAAAAACTCGTGTACCTTCCGCCGAATGGCAGCGAAAGTAAATTCGTCATATTTGTTAAAAAAATGGTAGCTTAGGACCCGTCTTTTTAGGCTTATGCAGCTCCTTCGTAGATTTGTATTCTTTTGTGATATTATATACACTTGACAAAGCCACGCCAGTCATCTCCGAGGTCTTTTTAGCGCATTCCGTTGCACTCCACTCGACTGCTTTTGGCCAATTTTCGATACTTATTGTATTTATAAAGGCTCAAAATAACAGATTTTTCTTGAACCGAAAAGGCACCCCGAGGACGCTTCTTTCTGGGTGAAAGAAAGTCCACATCTTGTGTAGGGTCAGAAGAGACCATTTCACGTGACGGACCAGGTTGTGGATCCATCGTTTCTTACCAAAAAGAAAACACAAAATAACAAAACAACACAGATAACAAATAAAACAAAACACAGGTAACAGAATAAGATAACAAATAATTCAACGAATTTCGACAGCAGCGAAAGAGGAGCACATTCAAGCATTCATAGAAGCCGAATGAATAAATAATTTGACATGACATGACGTAGCATTTTCGTTTTTTTTTTACTATGGACAAAGAGGTTTCATACATCTGAAATGATACCATTACTAAAATAAATTAAATGTCGTGCAAAACGTAACTCAGTTAATTTGTTTAGTTTAAAATTAAATAGCCATGTTATTATATCACACATGTGGATGCCCTATATTTTCTCATTGAAAATCTGAAAATAATTAACGTATCTATTTGATTTTACTACAATGTGTTGGGACAGATTTTTAATTGGCAACATATTATGAAATGTCAGGATTCCATTGAATGATGTACGAGTATTTACTAGATGTAGACAAGACAGTAGTATAGTAGTAGTAGATAGTATTGACTAGTGATTATCGAACGACCACCGGGAAGGAGGAAAGTAAACAGAAGCAGTTCATTTGTGAGTTTACAGCGCGATGGATATACAGACCAATTTCCTGCTTATTTTCGTTTTTCCGCAACATTATTTGATTGCGTTTAGCAAATTTATCACTACATATAATAAAACAAAGTCGCTTTCTCTGTCCCTATGTCCCTATGTAAGCTTAAATATTTAAAACTACGCAACGGATTTTGATGCGTTTTTTTTAATAGATAGAGTGATTCAAGAGGAAGGTTTATATGTATAATACATGCATAATATACTTAAGGATAACCCACAATAAACATTTTCCCGTGCGGAGCCGGGGCGGGTCGCTAGTTTTTAATAAAACATTATAAGTAGACAAATAATTTGATAGGTGGGAATATCACACCATCTAACCCCAAACTAAGCAGTGCCTGTACTATAGGTGTCAGGCAGCTGATATGCAATATACGTAGATAAATATATACTTATATATTCAACAATATACATCATATACATCATCAACATATACATCATTCACACACAAGGCAACACAAGTGCTCATCACACGGTTCACATTTTAATTGTTCTAAACAAAATAAATGGTTCCGAGAGAGAGTGTAATAAGACTCTCTAAGCTTTGCATTTTTTGGGATTTGTGATTTCCTAGCTGCTGTGCTTCGCGTCATTACCAATGGGATATTTGAAATATTCCCTTGTACGTACAGTGGTGACATATTTAGTAAATAAAGTTATTTAATCATAATAATTGTGCTTGGAACTAATTAATTATTTGAACAGATTGCACTGGTCTAATATACAAAGTAATCGGGCCAAGCAAATCCGCACGTTTTGGCCCAAATTCCTTTATCAGGAGTGACCCCATGTTGGTTCCGCATTGTCGTCAAATACGATAAATCTATATAAAATAGTATAAAATTGCTGTAAGTACGTTCTTCATCCACAAACATTATTTAGATTTTGTCACAAAAAAATCCACTGTGTGTGAAATTGTTATGTAACAATTAAAGCTCCTATGTATTGATCTGTTAATTATTTTAATCACGTATATTTGTGTGATACGACACATCAGAATAAATAATTATCGAAAGCGAAAATCAAATAGAATAACAAAGCATTTACGGACTCGCTCAGAAGGTAGGAAAAATAAAGGAAAAAAAGGAGTCTCAGAATAGTTATGCCCGTCCTTCAGCCCGTCACCTTTAATTTTTTTAATAGCGATAATGCCTTGTATCGTCTTTGTATATTTTTATGTGTGACAAAGTATTTTTACTTACTAAAATCCATATGTGGCTTTTCCATTTTCCGGGCAACTTAATATTTTTTCCTTCCCTTAGAACCGCAGTTAGAAAATTTAACTTGAACGTACAAACAATTCCATAGTAATCATCACACACACTATTGTCCTTGTAAATTCCATTGATAAAAGTACATCAAGGTAATAATTTTCCAACTTTCCAGATAACTTTTACAATTTTCCTTCCCGAAAAATCTTCTATGACTCAGTGGTTTGGTTGTTTAAGGCGGATGAGACGTAATAAATACTTAAATGCTGTACTTTTTTAATAAGAATTGCTGTATAGTAATGTAATAAGCGCCATATACATTAGTTAAAAATTTACCATTTTAATTAACTGATTACATCAGTCTTATTTTTATATAAAGCTAAAATACATAAAAAATGTTTTGCTATAAAATAAGAAATTTACGTTGTGAATTGTCGTGCATGGAAAAATGAAAAACCTTATTAAGAAAGAAAAAAACCTAAAAAAGTAAATAAAATTCACAGATTTCGTGCCTCACACTAATATTGAGCACATTGGACGTATCTGTAATTTGAAAATTTCGTTCTGGCTTTTTGACAATTTTCACAGAGGTAAGCTACAGGGCAAGCGATCCTATCGCTTGTACGTAGTATATAATTCGTATATGCAAGCAGATAATTTGAATACGTTATTTATTGGTCCACTATCCACTATGGTCTACTAATACAGGCATTCTTGTTGCTATTTACTATAACCGTTACCAATAAGGCGCTAACTCAGTTACGAGACGTAAGTTTATTTATTATATCGAGGGCATCATTCCATAGGGGCGTATGCGCAAAAACCAAATTTTACAGGAGAGACAAAAAACTTAATATTTCAGTGAAAAATTAGTCTATCAAAATGATTTTTTTAGTAGGGTGATATTATTTCATGTGTGTTCGTTGGGTAGGAATAGAAATTGGATTCAAAATGTATTTTAGGAAATATTGCACATACGCCTATTTGGTCCGACATCTATGGCAAATATCTGTTACTCTATTTTCATATATTAAAAGGGCGTAAAAATTAAAAGCATTATATTTACTGTTATTGTTGAATTAATTACGGAATTCTTTGATAGCCTTTTAATAATATTATTAAATAATCACCAAACACTTGATAACTAATCAGTTTCTTTGTTTATACGCCCATATGGCACAAACTTGAATTCAGTAACTATCAAAATAAAACAAGGGCGTACAACACATACTCATAAAACCTTCGTAAAATAAAAGATCATCAACTCAATTAAACGATGATACAACTAACCCAAAAAGATACAGCCTCTAAGGCATCAGTTATACCGAAGTAACGTGGCGGTGGCATATGGCGAAAGCGTGGCGCGTCGCCAAACACAACGGTATTTAACGTACTATTAATGAAAATAAATAAATAAGAATACCCTCAAAAGAAAGAAATTGTTTGTTTCGAACTGAAAAACCGATTTGAATGCCAAACTATGCCAGGGAGTGGACGAATACAATGGCAAGTTCGTGGAAGCTGTCCATACAGCGGGGTCCAAAATACTAAAACTAAAAAGAAGGAGGAAAAAAGACGAAGGATGGTTCTGCAGTCCGATTGACGGCGGCTCAACAGGCAGATCTCAAAATATCTTACTCGCGAGGTTCGCCAATTTATTACAGATTGTAGAGGCCATTGGGCGTAACAAAAGCATCAAAGTGTTTGCAAGAGATTTGTCCATTGGGCAAAGTCAATTGACGAAGCTGAAGACTGCGGACGGTAGGAACTGTAACATCTAACCTTGAGCTACTAAAGGAAATCGAGGAGTCCTATGGACAGCTGTTGTACACAACAACGCAGACACCTGTCAGCCAAGCTGCAAAAGTCTGTCTTCTGTATAGCCAAGCAGCAAACTACAGCAGACTGTCTTGTGTATAAGAAATCCCGGACCCCGGACAAGATAAGGATGGCGATCTAACAGTTAAAAAACAACAAAGCACCGGGTGATGACGGAATAACTGCTGAACTTCTGAAGGCAGCTAGTATACCGGTCTTAAAAGCCCTTCAGAAACTTTAATTATGTCATCCTCGAAGGAGCAACGCCGCAGGTTGCTCAGATGTGTGGTGGTCCTCTTCGAAAAGGGTGATAATCATAACACTCTTTTAAAGAATTAGAGACCCATCTCGTTTTCGACAGTTACTAATCTCGCGCACAGATTCAACGACTTCTAGCCTCCGGAACGAGCCGGTTTCTGAAAAGGCTTTAGTACATAGAGAACATTCACATGTTGCGGCAGTTTATATACAAGATCGTAGAGTATAACCAGCCGCTATGCTTAGCGTTCATGGACTATGAGAAAGCCCTCGATTCGATCGAGATTTGGGCAGTGCTACGGTCTCTTCAGAGGTGATAAATTGACTACCAATATATCGAGGTGCTAAGTGTTTGTAACAGAACGCAACCATCCTACCATCTAAGTCTGACTCCAGGCTCAGAACTCTAGTTAAATCCAGCTGCAGCGGGATGCGCGACAAGGAAATGTTTTCTCTCCGACTTTGTTCACCGCTGCACTGGAGGATGTCTTTGCTTCTGTACTGGGAAGGACATGGTATCAATTATAATTTTAATGATGAATAGGTACATTACGTACCTTAGGTTTTCCGACGATATTGTAGTCATGGCTTTAACCTTGTTTGGAGAACCTCAGCGCAATGCTCGATGACCTCAAAAGTCTCCCAACAAGTGGGTCTGAATATGAACATGAAGAAGACAAAAAGTAATGTCGAATGCTTCTGAAGTACCTAGGATTCCAATAAAAGTTGGGGACTCTGCTCTTGAAGTTATAGACCATTACGTCTATCTGGGACGAAGAGTCCAGTAAGGTATTATATCTGACTTCGAAAATGAGGTTAATCGTCGAATCCAACTCGGCTGGGAGCGTTTAAGAAGTTGTGCAAAATCTTTTCGTCCCAAAAACCGCAGTGTCAAAAGTCGTTGACCAATGTGTGTTGCCAGTGATGACTTACGGATCTGAGACGTGGTCGCTTACGATGACGGGCCTCATAAGAAGGCTCAAAGTCACTCAAAAAGCGATGAAGAGGGTTATGCTCGGAGTTTCCCTGTGCGATCGTATCAGGATTGATGAGAAAACTGGAAAACCATAGTCACCGACCGGTGGAGCACATTGCGCATAGAACCGACACAGTAAGTATTAAAGGTATCAGTTAAAGTAAAAATTATTCGTAATTATCCTGTAGAAAGTGAACCTTTCGCTATGTGGCCCTTTTGTACAAAGCAACGAGCTATTACAGGGGCGTACAGTTTAGGTCACCTCCGCCCTCGCGCCTTTTTATTATATTTTGTAACGGACCAAAAAGGCATACACGTTCATACTACTGTTTGGCTTGACAAAATATTTAAAATTGGGTGGTTACGCCTAGTATACGTCTATCTGGTTCGATATTTATAATTTGTTATTAGGTTACGCCTATAAAACTTTAAGCAATATTGGGAGTAATATTTAAGGTGCTAAAATGAGTGTTTTTGCATCTGGTGCGCCATTTCAAACAGAATCCAATGGCATAATAAAATTTTTTTCAAAAATCCGTATTTACGCCCCTATGGAATGATGCCCTCGATATGATTTATACGCTAAAAGCTGGGTCTGTATAAGTGTCAAAAAGATGCTTCTGTAAATAAGTAAGTATTATGACATATGACGATCCTAAACTACTCTGCTATGAATGTACTTAAAATAGTCATGGAAGACTATGGCGAAAATTCGAAGGTTTATGTAATTTATACGTTATTTCCATTTCAAGTTCCATGAACATAATTTTAGTATTCAAATTTTTAATTTAAAAAAAGAGCTAGTTTATAAAGACGCGACGAGACCATTTTTAGGGTTCCGTAGTCAAATGCAAATAGACACCTGTCTCCCCAATTCGCTCTACTAGTTTGGGCGGTCTTATAGACAAACTTGTTGTGCAGGGTGACCTTCTTTGTTCTATATATATCTTGGTTTCTATGTAGAATTATCATGCGACTTAGTTACTAAAGAAAAAAATTCTGAATATGAAAGAGACTAACGTTACAACGTGTTATTTAACTTCTGCATTACAACATTCTATAACTTCCATCGTTGAAGTGATTTGTAAACGTGTGCCTACCAAAAATCTTGAATCCGTTAGTCCCTAATATCAATAAAAACATGGCAATGACATCGCAATTTTCTTGTTATTATTCCGTTACGTTTGATACTTAGTGTAATGATACAAATTGTACTGCGCGTGCGACTGTCGACTGTCGCATGGAACTATTTGTTTACATAATGAGAGTGCAGTGTTGGCGGAGCATCGTGACTGGCTTGATCGCAAATTGCATGTTGGGATGGCTGGTGCTTGACATGTGCGCGAGCACTTATCAAACAATTTTTAATTTTAAAAATTAATTTACCTTCTAATGTCAATAGGTGTTATATCCTAAACATTCATATGCCTCAGTCAGGCGAAATATTTGACACGCGCTATACAATAATGTTACCACCTTCTTAAGTACCATGTTTCAAACGAGTAAAGTTTTCATTTCATTTCATAAGTTTGACGTATGTGTCTATCTGTCTGTGATATCGTAGTTGCCGAACCGATTTAGAGAATTTTTTTGGTCAAAAGGTGACTTCATCGAGAGATTGTTTTTAGCTATAATTATTCAGCCTTCTGAAAACCATTAACTATTTTCTAGATATTTCCTTTAAAGTTGGTATCGTTACTTTATTGACTTGACCACAGAATGCTGCAGCTAGGTGATGATGATCTGGAGTTTGCTAGATGCCCAACTCCTCAACAAAACTATTTTTGTGTCTATTATGTTATCACATTAAAACGCCTACCTACACAAATTGTTTTAAATATTTGTAGTAGCAAATTCAAGTATAAGTTTTTAACGGGAAATCTGAAGAAAGGAAAAAATTTCTGGCACATGAGGTGATAATGGTTAGTAATCGCCCATAACGGGTACAGCGAAGCTATGATTCTGGCAGACATGAACTGAATTGGTAAATAAAGTTTTTCGAACGAACAAGTGCGAAGCATCTCCGTTTCAACTTGGGCAAGAATGCTTTTGTGTTCCATCCAACCAGTTGCAGTATAGATATTTATACTACAGGAGATATAGCAGAAGAAGCTTGTTTGTAGAATAATACATGGGATATTGACAAAGCTGATTTAATTTAACGCTATACGTGTAATAAGTATTTATGTGTTGTCTGTTTTGGTGTCATAGAATATTAATTTGTATTGTATTATTAGGTATACCTGTGTATATTATACCTATGTATAAACGAAAATAAATTTTATTGTCATTATTGAAAGTTGTCACAGCTGGACATGTTTTTTTCCTAATTGGTATATTTATTTAAAGTACACGACCTATGATGGTCAAGTGGTGTGAAATGATGATGAGGCAGGCTTACGCGTGACGCGGCAAAGACGCGCATTAAAACTGAAAATAATAGAACCGCGATAATACGAGTAGTTGTGCCCGCGAAGCGGCGCGAGCGCGGCCGTTTGACGTGCAAATTGAAGGCAGAATTTAGACAACATCGCAAGAAAACATCATTACTTTAATAGTGGACCTTATCACGTGTGTGAACATGCTGATTTTCAAGAATCACGTGTAGGACATGTTTGCTCCCTTCAAAAAGGAACTTTGCGTGTTTAGGGGTAAGGATCACCATGGAGGAAGCAGCCCCTCTAACAAGCCCGGTCCACGCGTGATAGACATAATTTTGTCGTGCGCATTCTCTTATCCTATTGGAGGATATTTCAATATGGCGGGTTTATTGACAGTTAAATGTGCGACAAACTTTTGTCATAGCACTGCATGTTACGGGGACTGGTTTACATTGAGTTTATGAATGTAAGTGATAAAGTAAATCACTTGGTCACTAATATAATTGTGAACTGAATTTCTTGTTATACATTTATTCCTGTTGTGCAGTAAAATATACTCTATTTTTTTAATTATATTTTACAGCAAACAAATCTCCCGCGAAACATGGGAGTGACGATCATGGCAACACCTCCCTTAAAAGGTAGATAGCTTAGTTCTGCATTAAACTGGTTGGTAGTAGTAATACAGACGAAGATGAAATGTTGTAAGTATTGTGTATTGTAGGCGACTGAAGCTGCGGACTGCCAACTTGAAGCTAGGGGCTACCATGATTAAAATAATTTCATAATCTTTCAACCACACCAGACCACACCACTGCACTGGTACTGGCAGTTTTTTGGCAAACCCACACAAAGAGGATTTGCGTTTCTTTAATATACCCCTATTTATTATGCCTGATATCAATCAGGCATAATAAATAGGCAGAAAAGTAATTTATTTTGGATTCAGTTATCAAACTGAATCCAAAATAAATTACTTTTCCCTATTAAATACAAGATTTATTTAAGAAAATGACAAATATCTTACTAGTTTAACCGTTACTATAAAAGAAAAAAAAAAAAAAAAAAAAAAGTAAAATAATGGTACGATGGTATATTTACGAGGCGTGACGTCACAACTATGTTACGCCATAGAGTTCCCAAATTCCCATACGATTAATTGTTTTTGATATTTCATAAAAAATGTTGATTTGACTAATAATTTATTCATCATTTCTATCTCAAGCCAGGGAACACAATAATACATTTCTAAAGTACTTTAAAATGAGAGTGTTTTATTTAACTGAAAAAGTTTGTTCGTTTCTGAAAATAGTGTTTAGTAAGGTAGTACGCGACCCGCGAAATCCGCGTTTTAAAATAAAGGAAAAAATTACCAACCTGTTGATGAGTTTTACGTTTTGTTTGTTTTTCTTTTGCCTTTTATCTCCTCAGTTGCAGAAATACTCAAAACATGCACTATTTGATACAATATATAGACTACATTCCGCAATGCGGTTAGAAGAGCTACTAAAATCGTTGTATTATGCCCAGTAATCAGGCATAGCTAATAAGAAGAAAGAAATAATTGCCGACACCAATTTCACGAGCCACATGCTTGATAAAAGAGTCTGATAATTTAGAAATAGCACGTTTTATTTAACGAATACCCTTACCACCTACCCTAAGGAAACAAAATAATTAGTAACACCTAATATAAAAAAAAAACATGGGAAGGAACTATAATTATTATAGTTACCAACAAAATTTATAGAAATAACAAACTATATGTATGTATGCTTACCATTCATAAGATCTGAACAAAATTCACAATATTCATCATAACTGACACCAAATTTCGAAAATGTTCACTACCGTTGATATGATTTGACACCGTTACTATAAAGATAGGCCTAAGAAATTTAATGATAGGAGGAAATAAAATTTTAAGTATAATTTAAGAGAAGGATTAAAATTATGTTGGAAATAAGAATAGGAAAGAAAGTGTCGGAGAGTTATCGCGCTGTGTGGGTGCGCGAGCGACAGACGCGTTGCGCTCGCGAACCACGCACACTCTGCGCGGGCGCAGGGCGCGCGGTCGGCCGCACTCACGCGCACGCCTGGATATACAAACACCACTTGTTTTGGTTGAAGCTGCGGACTTAACAATACCCATAGCCCCGTTCCTAGTACAGGATGTAGCCTAGAGCTGTTAAACTAACTACTAGATTTTATTCCAAGCAAGATATTACAAGAGCGTTGGTGGTCAAGTAGCTAGGGCCGTTGACTTACATTCGGAAGTTCACGGGTTCTAGCCCCGACACAGATTTTTGAATTCATTGTAGAAGGGAAACATCGTGAGGAAACCCGCCCGCACACACCTGTGAAATAATTTAAAGGTTGCGTGTGAAGTTGACCAACCTGTGCTGGGCCAGCGAGGACCACTAAGGCACTCTGTTTCACTCTGATGTCAGGGTAGGCTCGAGCCCCTCGTTGTGAGCTGTTAACGAAAGCAGATATTACAAAACTATTCTTCAGGAATGGCAAGGAGCAAACAGTCCACGGTTGGCCGTTCAAAGATGGCGTTAGTTATGCTATAATTTCCGGGCCAGGTTTGTGGTCTTTTTCTGTTTCACTAACTACCAACTACACAATACACAACACACAATATGCAATAACGTTTACGTAACATATTGCAACTTAACTGGGGAACGTTAGAAGTACATATTGATATACTTAGGTACGTTTAACGTGCTTGCTATTGCTTGCCCAGAATATCATGGCTGTTTACTCTGGCTTTCCGCCGAAATGAGGAATTTTTCCGCAATAAAAGGTAACCTATGTTCTTTCCTGTTCCTTTTTTTAAGAAGTTTCATCAAAATCGGTTCAGTAGTTTCGGAACCCATTTAATTATCATCATACTCATACTTAATGTTATGAAGAGGAAAGATTTGTATTTTTGTGTGTTTGTTTGTTATGAATAAACTCAAAAACTACTGGGCCGATTTCAAAAATTCTTTCACTGTTAGAAAGCTACATTCACCCTGAGTAACATAGGATATATTACTGCGGGAAAATGACTCATTCCCACGGGAAAAACTGTAAACGCGGGCGGAGCCGCGGCGGAAAGCTAGTTAGGAATATTTTAGGTATTTTTTTTTCACCTTGGGTTACATCATTGGGGATTTAGTAAGGATACCTTTTTTTTAAACATAATATACCCTAAGCTACCCGAAGATAGTGAAGCCTTCCAATAGTGACAGAAATTTGAAACCGGTTCAGTAGTTTTGGAGCCTATCCAATGCAAAGAAACACACAAGTAAACAAACAAACATTCAAATTTTTCCTCTTCATATGAGTGAGTATAGATAAAATGATGTTAGTTTGTCAGAATAATGTTCCACCTGTATTAAAACGAAGTACCAATATTGTTATGATAACTAACCGACTAGTCTCTCATAGTTCCTCTTCTGCTAACGTGTAACGACTCTACATTTATGTAATCAATCAATTATAATACTGCAAATAGTATTAAGCATAAAAGAATAATAGAGAATTTAGTTTTTTTTCAAGATACCATCGTAGGACCATAGTAAAACAATAAAATAAGCTAATATGTTGACTACTGTTGTGATGTTTTGCTCCCTAATTGGGTACCGTTAGAAAATCTACAGATGTATTTTAGATTTTGAAAAATTTTATGCAGTATTCGACGCTTTTATAATGAAGGAAACTAATATCTTTTACGAAGGTATATTCAATCATACGAAACATACTTTACCAGCCTGCTTAATTAGAACTTGTTCATCGCCCGAATTTTTCAGTATACTTATATTGTAGTCTTGATTACAATGACAACGGACTATAAGAGATTGAGTGCCGATTTCACCAACCAACATAACCAGGACACGATGTTTAAACGCCCATTTGACATTAATATAATAATAATTTCCATACAAGACTAATGCCAAACGGCCGTTTATACACTTAACTAACGGTTTTGTTGGTTGGTGAAATCGGCACTAAGACTTTCCATACGGATTAAAGAAAAAATAAAACAGAAAATAATACAACACATTCTCCAAAGCTAGTTAAATTTCCTTAATTATTAGTAAAACCAGTGAATTTTTATTTTATTTTTATTTATTTATTTTAATCAAATGCAAGCCCTTACAGTAAAAAGAAACAATACAGCTAGCTAAGAATAAATATTTATTATACCTGTGCTAAATACGTTTCCGTATCAATGTTTACATTTCTATAATTAAGTTTAGTCTTGTAGTATCTGGTTCTTAATTAAAATCAAATAAAATGGTGCCCCGTGACCCAACGCGTCGCTAGTCGCTATCACTATCGCAAATAACTACTAGAAGTACACTCGATTACAATACTACTTATTACTTTACTATGTTACTATGTCTACTTACTTGTGTCTCTGGTGAAAACTATAATCCAGCTCAGAAAAAGATTTCGTGTCTAAAAACTTTTTAACAAGAAATTTAACCGCCGAAAAGACTGAAAAGCAAAAAACTCTTTCTGTCTGTTTGTTACGCTTTTACCCATAAACCACGGGACTGATTTTGATGAAACTTGGTACAGAGATAGAATAGACCTCGAGGAAGGACATAGCTTACCTTATAATATAGTTCCCACGGAAAAATATAAATTCAGTCATCCCTTGCTTTCTTACCGTTAGGCTGAATTAATTTTTAAAATTTTATACCTATATTGGTTCCAAATTGGAAAGAATTTATATCCTTTCCAATAAAAAAAATAATATCAAAATCGGAATACTCTATAAAAAATATACGTGGTCAAACAATAAAAAAATATACGCGTCGACTTGAGAACCTCCTCCGTTTTTCGTCGGTTAAAATATCACAGTGTCGTAGTCAAATGTCGTAGCTTTCCGCTACGAATGCTACGACGTAGACGCCAATTCACTCGGAACCCTATTATATTAGCGTCTATGACTCTAACAATAAGTACCTAAATGTAACGTCGAAAGACGTCATTTACACGATCTGTGATACGTTTTCATTTTGAACCCCCGACGCAAAAGAGGGGTGTTATAATTTGAAGATTATCACCTCTTTTCTAGTTGTTGAAAGGATCAAGTAACGGTATTGTACTGTAACAGAATGATACAAAGTACTACTCAATTGTGTATCAGAGCCTTAATTACAACTAGTATTACTATTTAAAACAACATTGTGGTATGTTTTGTCAGTTTACTGCTGCACTAAGATCTTTTTTTAGAGGTTGCCATAATCCCCACACTTGGCAGGCGATTTAGGTATCGCAGTTGTTATTAATTACACAGGTGAACATTTCTGCCTGGAACGACGCCCACAGGAAGAGTTGGATTGAATTCAAAGCCAATAAATATATTGTGTTTGCGACGATACAAGTGGCAGCCGGTTGAGTGACCGAGACGTGCGCCTGCCGTTTTATCAAACGCAAATATGCGTCGTGGTACGGGCCAATGTTATTGTGCTTGGATTGTGATAAGATTCAGGGACTATACATAGAAGTGTACCGAGTCCGGTGAAGCCACGGAGGCATCTATTATCCGTGGGTAAAGCTTAAGTCCGCTGAAGCTTGATACGTCGTAACTTTATTGACACAAGCAATAATTTAGTCAATAAAAAAATACAAAAAAAGCATACATGTTCGTACACATGGTCTAAAAAACAAGGTCTAACCGTTAGACCACGTGACTGACACAAGCCTACGTCATTTTGCGGTGTTCATCCTTGTCTATTAACACGCATTCGACAAGGATGAACAGCGCAAGATGCTTAACGGGTTTTTCAGAAAATCACCAAACTATTCCGCACTGTGCGTCTCTATCTTATAAAGGCTGTTCGTTTTAAGAGAATAAATCACTACTTATTATAAAACAAAGTCGCTTTCTCTGTCCCTATGTCCCCATCTATGTCCCTTTGTATGCTTAAATCTTTAAAACTACGCAACGGATTTTGATGCGGTTTTTTTAATAGAAAGAGGGATTCAAGAGGAAGCTTTATATGTATAATACATACATAATATAACTTAAGGATAACCCACAATAACCATTTTCCCGTGCGGAGCCGGGGCTGGTCGCTAACCGCTCACGTGCCCAAGGCCGCCATCCCAATACCCAGTTGAACGGCCGCGCTCGCCGCCTCAACCTACCGTAACTCGCCCGCGATCCATTTGTTTATTTTAAACCGAGCGCGCGCCGCGTCAAGTGGCACAAAAACGCTCATTGTGCCTTGGTTTCTTACAAAAACACTATCAAGTGTTGATTTATGGGTTGCTGAATGAATGAGTCATGCTACTATGGCTTATTTTATTTGAAAAGCGATCCAGTTTTTGATATATAGAGTCGTGAAAATGGAGATTATGAATTTTTAGCGCGACTTTTACAAAATTGTTCAAAACTCAAAAACAAACCTCAATACCTGTGACAACTTGTAATAAAATAGATTTAAGTGTGTACTTACCGAAAAACAAGTGTATTTCCGTCAGATTATTATTAAAAAACCCACAAAACTTTTCAATAACACGCGACGTGACGTACTCCGTGCGGTCAACTGACAGACTGCACTTTGACATTGTTTTTTTTTTTAATTTTGCTAGTGGTGGGCTTGTGTTGCCGGTTTTTTAGACGTCAAATTTAATAGAGAATACGAAGCAAGTACGATAACAATATTAGACTTAGTTATTTAGAAGAAAAAGGATCATTTTTCAACAGCTGTGAGCAAAAATGGCCTTGTTAACCAGGAGTTTGCAAGGTCAATCAACGAGTGTTTTATATTGTTAATCGTTAGTTTACATTGTCGATTAACGGATGATTTCATTTGTTAATCCCTGGTTAACTGGGTCACGTGAGCGGATAATGAATAATAAATGATCTAAGTGTCCGACTCACAACGATGCAATCACCTTTAATTCGTGATAGGCTCGAGCCGCTCAGTGAGGACGTGTATGAGTTGATAATGAAAAACTATTGTAGTGTAGGTATGATCCTGTGTCGCAAAATGAACGTATAGACCAAACTTACAAATACCCGACCCGATGACCCGAACAAATGCGTCGCTTAAAATGACGCCGTGGGCATATTAATAAACAAAAGATTTAATTATTTTTCATCATATACATACAGTCAAAAACAAGAGTGTCGCTGGCCAAGTGGCTAGGGCTCTTGACTTCCATTCGGAAGTTCGCGAGTTCAAGCCTCGGCACGTACCAATGTTTTTTCGATTTTCGAATTCATATTAATGTACGTTTATTCGACGCTCTTGCGGTGAAGGAAAACATCGTGAGGAAACCTGCACACACTTGCGAAGTAATTCAAAGGTTGTGTGTAAAGTTAACCAACCCGCACTAGGCCAGCGTGGTCGACTAAGGCCTATTCACCCTGATTTCAGGGTAGGCTCGAGCCCCTCGGTGGGGACATAATATGAGCTGTTAACAGTCAAAAACGGTTACATTAATAACTAAATGAATGACATAAGAATCTTCCGGTCTCAATAAAACAAAAGATAACACTTTTTTAATCTTTAGTAGATAATATTAATGTATTTTTTGATAATGGTATCAGTTCAGGATGCTGATACACAGATAAATATTTAAATGAAAAGATTAGCCTGGTTTTGGAAGTTACGAGTATAATTTCTTCTGAGGCGTTCTCTCATTACTAAAGATCGTGTCTCTTTAACCGGAAGTCATCACTCACTACATAGTATAAAATAAAGTCGCTTTCTCTGTCCCTATGTCCCTATGTCCCTATGTATGCTTAAATTTTTAAAACTACGCAAGGGATTTTGATGCGGTTTTTTTAATAGATAGAGTGATTCAAGAGGAAGGTTTTTATGTATAATACATGCATAATATACATGCACAATAACCATTTTCCCATGCGGAGCCGGGGCGGGTCGCTAGTACATAATATTCATCATAATCGTTACCTATTTAAATTGAAAAGCATTTAAGTGACGTAGTGCCTTCAATTTCCTAAATAAGAAAATTAAATTATGATGACAGAAAGTGACGTAATTACTAAACTCATAGGTTTCAATTTATTCAAAATTATTCATTAATTCTTTCAAATAAATCTGACAGTACAAGTTTATCTTGGCAAACAATATTTAATATGCGTCTTTATTTCTGGAATTTCTAGGTTTTAGAAGTTAATCTCATAAGAGACAAACTATCAGGAAAAAGTTTTATGACTTTATGTATAAATCTTCATGTATAATCATCTCATCTATCGAAGCAAAAAACAGACTGTGTAATAAAATATCATCTCGTCAACTGCCGATGCGATATTTGAATTCTAATCCAATCACCGAACTTGCGACAGCTCCTGCAGCATATTCCTTGCGACGACGATGGCTATTGCATTATCCATCCATTCTGTTACTGTTTCCAGGTTTCCCGATGTCGGCAGCCTCCTGCATGGTGTCGGGCAGCCGGCAGCCCCTGGTCTCCGGGAGCATCATCACCAGCAGCCCCGACACCAGCGCCAGGCTCGCGAACAAGAGGAACGGGAGCTGCTGCCACACCATCGCACCCTGGAACCATTTACATAAAATTACTTATATTCTACTTTTGCTGAGTAGTTTTTGGCTTGGAATTGAAGCAACCCAATTATTCTGTTATGTTGAAAAAATAGTTAGTTCTTTCTGGGACGTTGCTTGCGCTTCTTTGTCTGATTTTCTGCTACACGTATTTATTATAGAAAATAAATTAAGATTATCGTTATTTCCGTTGATTCTGATAATTTAACCTCTAATTCCTTGACATTATTTACCAAGTTTAGGAGGATAAAGTCTCTTAATTTTAGGTCTGTATACATAGTTCTTGGATGCTACTAAACTAAAAACACTTACAAGAGCAGGCGTGAGCGGCGCGACTATGGATCCGATACGGCCCATCATGGACGAGTATCCAAACATACGATGTCGGTACTGTGTCGGGTACAACTCCGATGTATACACGTACATGGACGTGCCTACCATTGAAATACTGTACTTTCCAAGCAAGTACACTGCCAGTGACGCAGTGTAGTGTCCTGAGTTTAACAAAAAGGAATTACAATAAAAATCACTAAAAATATTTCCAATCAAAGTTTGTCGAAAGTTAAAGATTTACCTGTAGGCATAAACGTATATGTCACTAGTGAGAGAGCGCAGGTCCAATACCCAGCAATGATTACAGGCTTTCTTCCAATCCGGTCTACAAGTAAAACGGAGGTCCAAAAACCAGGAATATCTACCATCGAAACAAACACGTAGTTCAGGTATCTATTTCCAGATATGTTAACTGCATTCACAGATAGCCCGTAGTATGTAAGTATTGTCGTTATCCACCACAATGGAACAGTCAAGGCTCGCAGTAAGATAGCCTTATGTTGAAATACCAGAACTATAAGCCAAGGGTCGCTGCTGCTACCTTTATCTTTTGTTTTCACTTTTTCATACTCAGCCGCTGCCTTCAATTCCTCAAGTGTCTTTTCGGATAATTTAACATTATTTATCTTAGCCATTTTTTTTAAACTAGCTTCAGCTTCTACGTATTTTCCTTTACTCAAATACCAACGAAGAGATTCGGGTAAAACCCAAATGTAAAGCAAAGTTAAAAGTTGAGGCAAATAAATGACTAGAGTCAATTTTTTCCAATCAGGGATAGCCCATGCTACTAGTCCTAAAAATACTTGGCCAATGGAAAAGAAACAGTTGACACTGGTTCCTGTAGCTATTCTATATTTCATTGGTACAGTTTCAACAGCTGTAAAAAAAGTACAATAATAATGCTTAGTAAAATTTTAAAAATTTAATTTTTTGCACATAATATTTTAAAAGTACCTAAAACGTAGGAACATCCCAGAATAGCCCCAGCTCCCAACGAAGCTTCAGCAAACACGGATATGATGAAACCTGTATAAGCGTTGGCCCATACTCTCAGAGATCCGACACAAGCCGTGGTAAACAATGTAAGTACTAGTGCTGTGCGGCGTCCCCAGCGATCAGAAATAATGCCAGCTATTAGCAGAGATATAAGGGCACCAAATGTCCTTGCTGAACCAAGAAAAGATCGCTGCCATTCTTCACAAGCAAGCCCGAACTGAAGACAAATTTAAACAAAACGTTAAACATAAATCTTTAGAATAAACTTCCAACCTGTTTGAATCATGACCAAATTACCTTTCTTTAAATGAAAATACCTAGATAACTTACAGTATAAACGACGGTATTCGTGTTCTCGTAAACGTATCCTTCACATGTGAGGGTTATATTTGAGTCAAAGAACGTTGCTGGACAGATGTCATCATAATATAAGTTGTTGGAAGCGTTTGCAAATCGATGACAGTTGTCGAATCCTGCAGCGGTGTGTGGTATTGCATTACCTATCCACGCCGGGTGTAACTCTGTGTATCCTGTTGTATTTTCACATTCTAGTATAAGGCATCTGTAAAAAATTATATACCTATAATATGAAAGGATGGATAGACCAGTAGGGAACTGCGGAAAGGAGGCAGAATAAGTAAATACGTCATATACCCATACGTCAAACCCGTGAACGTGGTGCTGCTTGGGGGGACTGGTCTGCTATAGTCGATTACCGGTTGTTGTGCTTGTGATAGATTTGTTGGTTATAAAGTTTAGATTTTCTACTTTGACTGGTTGCCTTCCTCTAATTGTATATTTCGTTTGCACTCTTTGAATTTTGTAAAAATTTTTGAAAAGACGTAACGCCTGTGGAGTTTTTTCCGGCGAGTTCTTCTCCACAGAAGACAGCCAAATTTCGTCTCGACGTCGAAAAATGATAAGTAAAATCTCACTTCGAATAAAAACTTTTTGTGCTTTGAACTTTGAAATATTATATTGCCCATCCTGAAAATAGTTGCTTGGATATTCTAGTCAGAGAGGTGGGTGGGTCTCTGATTCTAGTGCAAAACTTTGGCTAAGTGTCATTGAAGAATTAATTTAGGAATGTTCAAGTTGGACGTTGTTATTTCGTAGAGCAAAGGTGGTATTTCTTTTACGATTAGATTTCAAAGAACTAAAAAAAAATTACCTTTTAGATATTTACATCACCTAGTTAAGTCAATTTTACATTATCTTCTCCAGAAGATTTACTCACCTGGTTTGTATTCTGCCAGTGGTGAAGACGTATTCGTTAGTGGAGAGCGAAGAAAGCAGCGATGCGAGGAAGCACAGGACTAGGGCTCGTATTTGGTAGCGGCCCAGCCCTCCTCCAGTGCCAATATCCCGCGCCAGCACTGTCTCTACATCTACCGCTGGTCCCGATTCCCCTATGTTTATTTGTTTTGACATATCTATAAAAATACACTATTCCATTTGTAGTACTACTTACATAACACTCGTATTTACCCTTATAACGTCCTTGTATTTCCCTAGTAACAATTCGAGAGTGCCTAGTTTCCGATGAATGAGATAAAACTTTAGATAGTCCAATGATAACGTCCCAAGAAAGCGCAAAATGTTTACAAAAAGATTTTAAACAGACTAACAAATAACTGTGTGCAATAAGTAAATAGGATTAACTATACAAATGTTATCAAATGTCGCTTATTAGAAAAAATTGTTTTTATTTAGTTTTAACTATCATGTTAAAGGAAATAATTTGAATGCAATGACATGGCACTAAGAAGACTTAAAGTCACCTAAAAACGATGGAGAGGACTATGCTGAGAGTTTCTTTGCGTGATCGAATCAGGAATGATGAACCAGAGTAGTGTAATTAGTATTATATTATCTGTGACCAGAGTCACCGACATATCCCGGAAAATCGCTAAATTTAAGTGGCAGTCGGCATTGCACGTAGAACCGACGGCCGTTGGGGCAAAAAGGTTCTTGAATAGCGACCGCGCGCCGGAAGACGTAGGGTGGGCAGGCCCCCCACAAGGTGGACCGACGATTTGGTGAGGGCCGCGGAAAGCCACTGGACGGGCAGTGCAGGACCGATCATCGTGGAGTTTACAGGAAATTATGTGGGCTGATTATGATGAAATGACTGACTAACCAACAATAGCAAATGGAAGTAGGTACTTTAAAATCACAATAAACTAACATCTTTTTCAAACTAAAGTCGAATACGTACCTACTAGGTTATTTTTTATATTCAGGAAACTTTGTGTAACCACCACAAAATGTTAGTGCCTACCTATGAAATATGATGTTTTTCGCAGTATGAAGTCATTTCAAACACCTTAAAATGACTCAATTTCAAAGTAGGTAAATTATATTAAGTACTTTACTTACCACTTTATAGATCACTTAGCAGCATAAATTTACCGATTGATGGTTTTCAATCCGAAACTAATAATAAAAGAGACTGATCCGCGAGTCTCCCATCATTTGACTGTACGAAGGCTGTACATAAACACGAGGAACGAATATATGAAGTCTGTGACGTAGGAAACTACCTCGCTGTGGATTGTTGTGTAGGTACTTATCCATTGTAACCAAGTGCTAAATAGGGTCTTATTTGAAGACTAGCTTTCCGCCGCGGCTCCGCCCGCTTTAACAGTTTTAACCAAAGGTAGCCTATGTTACTCAGGGTGAATGTAGCTTTCCAACGGTGAAAGAATTTTTCAAATTCGTCCATTAGTTTTGGAGCCTATTCAATTCAAACAAAAAATCAAACCTTTCCTCTTCATAATATTGGTATAGAAATAAATAAACATTGTTTTATTCTAGCAATCAATTATCAAAATCAAAAGTATCAAAGGAACCGTTAGTAAAGTTGATAATAGTTTATTTTCGACAAGGCATGTTAACAAATGTTGAAATCTACGACAATATTTAGATAAAATTATTTATAGCGAGTGAAGTTTGATTGGACTGAAACGGAATATATCGGGCTGAACCAGATGTAAAGGCACGAATGAACCTATTAGAGCAACTTAATGTTAGCTAAAAAAATTTATTTTATCTGATGAATTTATTAACAAAATGGATTTCATTGTTAATAAAAAGACCCAATATTAATAATATGACATTATTTATCGTCACAATGTCTATGTTCGCGCATGACAGAAGGGTTTCTGCCAGGGCATAAAAATAGCCTTCATCTAATACTTAATATTTAGGTTGTTTGAGCGTTTTGAGATTTTTCATTGATCATCATCTCAGCCGAATGACGTCCACGCAACTTCCTGCGATTCTCACCAGATCGTCAGTTCACCTTGTGGGGGGCCTGCCAAGCTCCGTTTTCAAGCGCGCGGTAACCTTTCCGTGTGTTCTATAGCTGTGGTTTCTACCCATTTACCACTTTTTCGGGCTATGGCAAAGACTCTGGTTCGCGTACGAATCTCATCATTCCTGATTCCATCACGCACGTACAGGCAATTCTGTTGATAAAATTACTGACTAAGCAACAACTAAAGCAAATGGAAGTAGTCCGAGAAAAATAACTACCAATTGTGTAAAATAGGAAGAAGTCACAAGGTAAATTACATTACGATGTGTGGCACAATGTATGGTAAAAATAATAACTGATATAAACATTGATTACTAACAATTATGCCCCAGCTTGGTACAAGTCTTACATTGTGTGTCAAAATAATGTACAGTAGTGTGGTAGTTACCACACGCTGTACATTTTGACTTTGACTTTGAATGGACAAGATTTCGTACTCATCAAGGTTTATAACGACAGTTAAGTACCAAATACTGCTATCTACATTTTTGTGACTGTTAGATTTTAATCTAGATCTTTTTTACAGTTGTTGTTTCACCTTTGATAGAAACACTACATTCGATTGATTGCTATATTCAAAGATATAGGTATACCAACAACTGCTCTAAATTGATTTATAAATTATCTAAAACTAAAATGACAGGACGTTTTTTTTGCTCTCTTGCAAAGTTGACATGTTGCAGATAGCAGTATTTGGTTCAGTACTTAGCCGTCGATAAGTAGCAATAACAATGTTTTTATTTCATAAAGAAGTTTAATTTCCTCTAATCCTTCAGACCCTTTTCCGTAATTGAATTAATTAGAGATCAACTTAGTCATTGATCTGACGGATTGTCATGTCCCGTACGCAGCGTTCTTCCAGGTTTCCCGATGTCGGCAGCCTCCTGCATGGTGTCGGGCAGCCGGCAGCCCCTGGTCTCCGGGAGCATCATCACCAGCAGCCCCGACACCAGCGCCAGGCTCGCGAACAACAGGAACGGGAGCTGCTCCCATACCATCGCACCCTGGACCAAACAACAAAGTGCCATTTAAAGGACAATCAAAACCACAAAAAGTATTCTTCAATTTATAAAACTGAATGTTTTGTAATTGTATTATGTACTTGATGCATGGCATAGTGGAGGAGAGGCCTTAGTGCAGCAGTAGAACAAAAAATCAAGGATGCTAATACTTATAACATCCTTGCATAAAGTGGCTATAAAAAAATAAAATAAAGTCACACACACTACACACTCAAAGATATTTTTTTCTAAGCAAAAAATTTCATGAAGTTTTTGGGAATAATCTTCATCTGTTTGCTGATGAAAAACGAGTATTGACTTGGATTTTTTTACTGATTGTTTTTGTAATCACAAAACACTCGTTTGTTTACGCGTCATTGAAATGGGCTGGTTGATTGGTAATTGTAAAATCATAAATTGTAAACAGTCGTAATTTCATCATAATAATATTTTATTCTGATTCAAGTTTTCAACTTACGAGAGCAGGCGTGAGCGGTGCGATGACGGATCCGATACGGCCCATCATGGAGGTGTATCCAAACAAACGATGTCGGTACCGCGTCGGGTACAGCTCTGACGTATACACGTATACGGTGGCTCCTACCGCTGAAATGCTGTACTTGCCTAACAAGTACACTGCCAGTGACGCCGCGTAAAGTCCTGAACAAAACACCATACTTAAAATATACCTACTTCTTAAATATTCAAGCTTGTGCAAGATTAAGAAGTCATTTAATATTGGTAAATAATGTTAAAGCTAGAAGATGATAAAAAGTGTACTTTTAATATGTTACTTATTGTGAATAAACTTTAAAGCACTCATAATAATTTTTACCTGTTGGCATAAAGATGTAAATAATCTGACAGACAGCGCATATCCAAAACCCTGCTATGATTACTGGCTTTCGGCCAATCCGATCCAGCAGCAGAATAGGGGTCCAGAAACCAGGAATCTCCACTATTGATACTAGTATGTAGTTCAAATACATGTTCCCAGATATATTAACTGCATTCACAGACAGACCATAGTAAATAAATATTACTGTGATCCACCATATTGGAGCTGTCAATACTCGCAGCAAGATGGCTTTATGCTTGAATATCAGAACTATAAGCCAGGTCTCGTCGCCATTATCTTTTGCTTTTGATTTTCCCTTTTCATTTTCCGCAGCTTTCTTTAATTCTAGAATCGTCTTTTCAGATACCTCAACTTGGTTTATTTTAGCCATTTCTTTTAGAACTACTTCTACTTCTACATATTTTCCTTTACTCAAATACCAGTGTAGTGATTCAGGCAAAATCCAGATGTAGAGCAATGTCAACAAAAGTTGAGGAATATAGATTACCAAAGTCAGATGTCTCCAGTCAGGAAAAGCCCAAGCCAATAGACCCAAGAGAATTTGGCCAACGGCAAAAGAAGAATTTACAGTAGTTCCAACTGCAATTCTATACTTGATTGGTACTGTTTCCACAGCTGTCGAAAAACTTCAGTTTTAAAATTTATAAAAGACAAACAACTTACAATTGTTGTATACCAAAAGATTACCTAAAACATATGCGCATGCCAGTATAGCACCAGCTCCAAATAAAGCTTCAGCAAACACGGATATGATGAAGCCTGTGTAAGAGCTGGCCCAAACTCTGAGTGTGCCGATACAGGCCGTGGTGAACAAAGTAATGACAAGTGCCGTGCGGCGACCCCAACGGTCTGATATAGCTCCAGCCATTGGCAAGGATACAAGGGCCCCCACAGTTCTAGCTGACCCCAGTAAAGACCTCTGCCACTCATCGCAAGCCAACCCCAACTAGAATATAACGTATCAAATTTACTACTACCGAAATTTGGAAGTGGACTAAATAAAAAAAAGTCGAGAAAACCCGTTGAATGTAAGTAAAATAACAAGAATTATTCAGGATCGATCAACAAGGATACAATTTTTATTTCAATATAACTACAACGATATCGAATGAACTACGAGTATGTCTGTTAATTTAAACTGTACAATACAAAGTACAATTTAAAATAACATTGTACAACATACAAGGTAAATATTTTAAACAGCTATTATCATACCTACAATTTTGTTTGTTACTAAAATCAAATGACCACTTACTGTGTAAACAGCAGTATTCGTGTTCTCATAAACGTATTGTTCGCATTTGATAATAGTATCTGTATCGAAGAGCATTGCTGGACAGACTTCATCGCGGGTGTCATGAAGTCCATTACTGGAAGCATTGGCAAACCGCTGGCAGTTATCGAATCCTATGGTAGAGTTTGGTACCGCATTGCTGATCCACATCGGGTGAAACTCTACATCATATTCTGTAGTATTTTCGCATTCTGGTACACAGCATCTGTAATGATAAAATAAGTACCTCTTATAAAGTTTACAATTGACTCTATTGAGTTCGGTGAAAACTTTTTGATCTGGGGCAGCAAAACTCTTGAATATCTTGAAATACTCGTAGTACAAAATATGCTTTGAATATTAAAAAAATCCGAACTTGCTTTCCGCCGCGGCTTCGCCCACGTTGACAGTTTTTCTCATGGGAATGAGGAATTTTCCCGTGGTAAACGAGGCCTGTGTTTTTTCCTAAGGTCTATTATCTTTGTACTAAGTATAATCAAAATCGACTCTATTCAATGTAAACAAACAATAAAATGAACAATCTTTGATTTTCGCGGTTGTTAACTGCACTAACACACATTTTCACGGGTTTTCTCATGCTGCCGAACAGTTCTGCCGTGACCATGATCGATGTAACTCGGTCGATGTAATATCGGTAAGCTCAATTTAAAACAAAATCGTGGAGAAAACAATAAAATCTTTTCTCTTTGTAATATTATTATTATTTTCTTTGTACTTTTTTTTCGTTTACACCGGTAATTTTTAACATTTCCGTTTAGTAAACAGCCGGCAAGTGTTAAATAGCTGCTTTCTGAATTTGTATGTCTAAAATACTTTTTGTTCAAATAGATACAATAGCCAATGAATGAATGAATTAATGAATGAATGAATGAATGAAATATGTTTTATTCGAAGTAAGATTTTACAAATCACTTTTCACAGCCAGTGTCGTAATCGTATTAAGATCAAATAATAGCCACGATACAGGCTGCGCCTAGTGTGGTTGCTATTGTGAAACAATTTATTGTAACTGGTTAAGTTTAATAAAAAATATTATTATTATTATGTAGTTTGGTTTGTTTGTATGTATTGTTATTTTATAACTATTATTTATTAGTACTTATAGATGATTGATGTCGAAAAAATGGTTTTGTTAAATCTTACTTTAAATGAAACTTTTTGACTTGATTTATATTGTGATAAAAATATAACTGGAGTCACTACTCACCTAGTCCGTATTCTGCCGGTGGTGAATAGGTATTCGTTAGTGGACCAGGAAGAGAGCAGTGACGCTAGGAAGCACAAGCCTATCGCGCGTATTTGATAGCGGCTCAGCCTCCCTCTCGCTCCCGTCTCACGCGCAAGCAATGATTCCACGTCCACTACTGGCCCCACGCGGCTATTGTCTAATTGTGATTGTGACATTTCTACAAAATAATACGTATTTTTTAAATTAGTTCCACACGTGATTTAGCCGATATTTTTGTCAGAAATGACACAAACACAGAGAGGTGGGAGTCGCACACCAGAGCAGATTTTTTTTTAAATTTCAATTTCCACAAAATATTTAAACGGTTCTACGACAACCAGACACTATTTGTAATGAAATCTTTTTTTTTGTCTTAGTTCTTGTCACACAAGAACAACACCATTTTACTGGAACAATAGAATAGAATAGAATATACTTTATTGCACACAAGAGAATACAACAAACATAAATAAAGCGACACAGGTGTACAAAAGGCGGCCTTATTGCTATGGTAGCAATTTCTACCAGGCAACCAATAGTTTGGCTATGCTTTGGTTTGTTGTTTCGTTATCATTCATTTCATTGTTATGAAAGTTCTATAAATAACAACATTCTTACAAAATATTAAAGAGTAGATACGACTACATATTTAAATTCTATTGCACTATAGGAATAGTTAGATATTCATTCAATGTATTTAGTTTGATATCACTGACCGTATAGTATGCAATTGCATTGCATATAAAACGGATGATTATATTTATTGTTACCAAACAATATAACGGTACGACTGATAAACTTTACTGAAAATTCACTTTAACTTGAACCCACCCACAAAAACACACCAAGTCGTCTTATTGTTGTTATGTACAATTTTCATCAAAAACTTAACTTACTTTTATTAAATGCAACTGAAAATAGCAAAAATCCGCCGTTACTTATCTAACACAGTAACCGCTTCTGATGAGATTAGATTTTGTATATTTCAACGATGCAACGATGATAAGACGAATATCTTGAACATCCAAGATATTTTTCTTTATCAAAGACCAACAGTCGTAAACTTCAAGTGAGTTTGTTTTGAGAATATACAGTCTGGCTGTTCAGTCTCCGTTACCTACTTTATTTTTTGGATACTGTTTCAATTATTTGGACTAAAATGTTATTTTAAATCAGGTCGTTGTTTTTGGCAAAAATGTGTTTTAAAGCTGAACCAGAAAAAAAAACCTGCTTTGGGGGCGCCACTTGTATTTTTTGTGTTTCTGGCAACAATTTCCATTTATAAAGTTAGTTCCATCAAAATTCCACGATGGTGTTTTGTTTTACGCGTAGATCAAGTCTGTGACATTAAAAGTTACGCTGTATTGAAATGTGGTTTTTTTATAGTACGTTACTAAAATAATGTGAAATCATTATTCATAACGTGTTCTTAACAAAGAATTAACATTCGGTAATCGCGATTGTTTACTTAATGGGCTATATCTATTAAAACAATCTGTTATGTTTTATTACTATCGTTCCTGATGTTTGATATTTCGGCAACAGCCCATGTAGTGATGTACCTATCTATGCATGTATCTATCTATACCGAAGAGAACGTATTTAAGTCGGACATTTCTAAACTTACTGTCGCACACTGGCTGGATGCGTATGCGTACACGTAAGCGTAGACGTGCACGAGTTGTAATGTATGGAACTGTATAACACAAGACACACCGCACGCGTTGCGTAGACGTGCGCGTCGACGACGACGTAACGTTATGCGTAGCCCTACGCAATGCAGCTCTCAAGACACAAACGGGCTGTGTAAGTACGCCGTACTTACCACAGTAGACTCAGAACAGTAAGTTATCTCCATACCAACTGGCCGCATCGGTTTGAATGTGAGCGTGCCGCGTAATCACGCGCCGTCACGCACACCCTTGTATTTAGCCCATGCTGTCGCCCACTTATTCCCCCTTATTTTATGCTAGTGTATGCGTGACAGCGCGTACACACACATTTAAACCGATAGCGCAGCGGCACGTTTGTATGAAGATACTTTCTGGTTTTACTGTAGCCGTTCCGAAAGTTGCGTACTTATCTCGATTGCGTAGCGTAAGCGTAGACGTATGCGTAGCTCGTTGTGACACCATCGGGTTATGCTTATGCCGTAACTACGCGCGTAATTACGTCATGGTTACGACGTAGTCACGCATTCATACGCGCCCAGTGTGATCTAGCCTTAAGGGTGATTGCTGTTGATCGTAAAATACTAGGAATACTCAGATCTAAAATACTACAAGAAAATATTACGATCTACGGCCTGCAAAGTATAATTAAACATGTTGACACGATATTTTATTAACCGACTTCAAAAAAGGAGGAGGTTCTCAATTCGACGCGTATGTTTTTTTTTTTTTTTTGTGTGTTTGTTATAAGATATCTCCGCCAATTGTGAACCGATTTTCAAAATTCTTTTTTTAATCGACCAGGTTTACTTGCAGGGTGGTCCCATAAAAATTTCGCTAAGATCGGATGATTAAATTTAAAGAGATATGAGGAAATAACTCCTCAATTGACGATGCCGTTATACGCGATCGGTAAATTGTTTTGGCAATATCTTGCCTTCTTATCAATCGATTTCAATATTTTTTTGTTTTATAGATAGATCTTGTACTCAAAATGTTTTCATATAAATTTGGATTATATCTGATGGCGGAGTAGAAGACTAAAACGAAAACTCTTCAATAAACAACAGCACACTCATTGCGTTGCTTTTGTTATAATTGAAAAATCAAGAAATATGCGGTTTTGGTTCATATATTCTGTAAACTAGTCATAGATTGAAGATTTGAAAACCCCAAGTGAAGATAACAACTTAAGATTTTTTCCGTGGACTAACGGGCGAGCGTGTCGTCGGTATCGTAGTGGTTTGGTCAGTTGTTCGCCATTCGGAAAACTTAGGTTACGGGCCAATCAAGTATAGCAATGTTTTAGAATTTAAAATTCAAACGTAAGACTGTAAAGAAAGCATAGTGAGAAAATCTGCATATAACTATGTACTGAACAAAACAAATTAAAGTTCTGTGTGAGTAACTTGTCATGGTAAATTTTCACTAAAAAGGGTAAAATAAAAAGATAATTTAAAAAATATATAAAACCGCCTTCAATGTCCCTAACCTACACTAAAAAGTTGTACAAATAAAATAAAAATCCAGCTGAAAGCATAGAAATTTAATATGGCTATTAATATTCTTTATTTACATGAATTGTAACATCATATATACATGTTTAGACATTGTTACACACTTCATCTTGGAGTTGGTGCCAGCTAATATCATCATTTCGACCAAAAGACTGCAGCTGAAAGCAGTCATCTATAGTGGGCTCAGTACCTAGTACTCTGACCGCGTTCTTTAATATTTTATATTCAACGGTCTGAGCTTTTGAGATCAGATGTAGTTCCGATTAAATAGCTAGTCTCAACTGGCACCGACTCCAAGGTGAAGTGTGTAACAATGTCTACACATGTATATATGATGTTACAATTCATGTAAATAAAGAATATTAATAGCCATATTAAATTTCTATGCTTTCAGCTAGATTTTTATTTTATTTGTACAACTTTTTAGTGTAGGTTAGGGACATTGAAGGCGGTTTTATATATTTTTTAAATTATCTTTTTATTTCAATAAATTTGACGTGAGTAAATATTGTTTCCAAGCTGGTTATCTATTAAAGAATACTTCTTCTGTCTGTGTATTAGGTATTATATTATTTGTATTTATTATATTATATTTATGAGTAGGTATATGTATGTGTATATATATATTTTAGGTATTTTTTCTGTTTCTTTTTTTAATCTGCTATGTACATAAATATTGTTAAACGCTGTTATAGCGGCACTACCCATAGCCTGCTCAAAACCACCAAAGGTTAGCTGGTAGAAAATGCTCTGTAGCATTAAGTTCGCCTTTGTACAGATTTTTTGTGCAATAAAGTATTTTCATTCATTCATTCATTCAAGAAGATAGATAGATAGATAGACCTAGATAGATAGATAGATAGGCCTAGATACTAGATATCCCTTTAACAAATTGTTGACGGTCTGTTGTCTTTGTAGACTTAAAAGTTTGTTTGATCCATCCTTAGGTTATATGTAATTATAGATTATTCATTACAAACATACACACACAGACACACAAAAATACAAATCTTTCCTCTTAATAATAATAGTATGTTATGACATGATATGATATGATAGAAGATAGATAGAAGACTAGCTGACCGCCCACGACTACGACCACGTCGATTTTTTATTTATTTATTAAAAATAATATCAAAAGGTTAATCTAAACATATGTAGGAAAGTTTTTAAAATATTTTTGGTAATTTTACAAATTATCCTTTTTATTAGTCCCTTGTTGGACTAAGGCCTCTCACGTGAAAGGAATGTTTTTAATAGTTCTTACCTTACACTCTTATTTTATTTGAATATTATAATATCCAATGTAAACCGAGGACCAGACGAGTAGTCACAAATTAATAGTAAAAAAAACTTCAACTGAGACGTAAATATTAATATACTTAAAATAAGTACAGGTCTACATTCTATTAAACTGAATAGTCAGCCGAACGATAGACATCCCCGTGTAAATAGAACAATATGACCAAAGGAAAGGAGTCGATTAAACTGGTTGTTTCCAGTGTTAATAATAACCCTTCGAAATATAAAACCCGTCTGTTCTTGGATATACCTAATCCTTATTTAACAAGGTTCGGGTTCAATAGATAGAGGATAGAGTAGCATTTTAGTTGTAAAAGCTAAACAAATTGAAATTCTGAACCGCAAACACTTTATTTATACTAAAAATACTCGGGTACGGGTGTCATATATTTTATGGATGTAATACGTATTTAGTACCTACCATGTTATCTATAATTACATGTAATATCTCGATAAGCTGACTTACTATATTTATCTGAAAAAACACGTGTGAGAAACTCTCCGAAGATTTAATCTACAATCGTACCCCCTTCAGCACTGCTGTGCTGCAAGAAAACAGTAAAAAAAAAACTGATATATTCAGACTGAAAATATTATGGTCAAAAACGATAGTGAAAGTATTAATTGATGTGAAGTGATCAGTGTTAAGATGTCCGCGGGTGCAGGTCCAGTAGATGTGGAAGGTTTGCTCAAGCGCGATGTGGGGTACTTCGGCCGTTACCAGATTCGCTTGTTTAGTATCATCGCTCTGCTCTCCATACCAGCTGCTCTCAGCACCAATGAATACATCTTCACCACAGCTAGGATTAACACCAGGTACTTTACTTACTAGTTTAAGAAACGCTTTTACATTGTGTATCAATGTAGTTTTGAATTATTTTCATTAATTATCCAACCACGTTTCCCAAATTAAAGCCAAGAAAGAATGATTTTGTTTGCATATTAGATAAAAATAAGGTACAAGTATTATATCAATAAGTACTTAATAAGCAGAATTATTTAGTAGATCTGTACATTATTTCGTCGCTAATTAAATCAACATCCTAGACAGCCCTTGTCTTGAGTGTCTACTTAACATTGTCACGTTATACGGCTCTGTAATGAATAAGTACATTTTCATTTGCAGGTGTTTAATCCCTGAATGCGAGTCTACCACACCGACGGAGTTCGCTCCAAGCTGGCTGATGAATGCTGTTCCTTTAGATGGAGAAAACTTCGACAGTTGTAGACGTTTTGTTGGTACATCTGATGTGCAGCCTGCAAATGGAACCTGCCCAGCAACATTGTTTGGCCAAGAGATTATCTATTGTGACTCTTACGTATATGAGCATACAGACACCGCGGTATACGATGTGAGTATGTTCTTGAAACTTTTCGTGTATTTTTTGAACTTATTATGCAGAAAGGACCTTCTGTGTATGAATTTACTAACTGAAACATATTCTTGGAAGGGCTTGTTTGAGGCTTTCGCACTACAAAAAATTATTAAAGCGCAATATTCAGTGATTATGTCGAAGCTGAATGTTATTTATTTATTTTTAAACTAAGGATTACCAGTTCAGCTTTACGTTGATAGCTCAATGATTAATTTCAATTCAACTAGCGTAGATTAAGACTGCAAATATGATTTCTTTCAGCTGGAACTTGCATGTGACGAATGGAGTCGATCTTTCATAGGATCGGCGAGAACAATCGGTGCTTTATTGTGTTTGCCTCTGATCGGCGTGATCTCCGACCACTGGGGTCGCCGCACCGCGCTCACCATTGCCGCCTTCAACACTGCATGGATAGGTCTCCTTCGCTACTTCGTAAACTCCTATATCGGAATTATATTCTCCGTATTTGCTGAGGCCCTGTTTGGCGCTGGAGCTCTCCTTGCTTGCGGCTATATTTTATGTAAGATATCGTTCTAATTCATTTAATTCAATATCGAGTTGGCCAAAAAATCTAAAATACACACCTTACAAGAAAAAGCAAATGACATTTCAGTTTCACAGAGTTTAGAACAAAATCTAATTTTATATTTTTAACTTATCGAATAATTCTTACAGTTACCGAAACAGCTCCAGCGGAATACAGAGTAGCAATAGGGGCGACATCAAACAGCTTTTTCGCAATTGGCCAAGTAGTTCTCGGTCTTTACGCATGGGCAGTTCCAAACTGGAGACACCTGACGCTGCTCGTGTACACTCCGCAACTGCTGGCTGTAACATACCTATGGATTCTACCAGAGTCAATACGCTGGTATTTGAGCAAAGGTTACTACGAAAAGGCTATTGCTACATTAGAAAATATAGCAAAAACTAACGGTAGACAAATATCTGAAAAAACATTAAGTGAGATAACAGAAGCATTGCTTTTGAAAGATAAAAGAAAACAGTCAAATGATAAGGAAGAGAATGAGCCATGGCTTATAGTTTTGGTTTTCAAGCATAAACCAATTTTGTTACGCTGCATAGTGGGGCCGGTGTGGTGGATAACCATGGTGCTGATTTACTACGGATTGTCAATAAATGCCGTGAACATAGCAGGGAATCCTTATGTTAATTATATAGTGGTGGCGGCTATAGAAATTCCAGGCTTTTACACAGCAATGCTGTTGGTGGAGAAAATCGGAAGAAAGCCAGTTCTTATGGCATCCTATTGGATCTGTGCCGCTGGACAGATGGCTTATATTTTTATACCAAATGGTAAGTACCTATGGCAAAAAAATGTAATCTTTTCAGAAAATCGTTAGAAATATCATCAAAAATAATATAGTCATTTGGGTGTATACCTCTCTCTCTCTCTCTCTCCTCAGCCCATCTCAACCCTTCGGGTGTAGGCCTCCTTCAATCTTCGCCACTCGTCGCGGTTCTGTGCGAGTGCGACTTGGATCCACTTTTTCCCCACTATCCTTTTGAGGTCGTCATCCCAACGCATCTGGGGTCTTCCTCGGGGACGCTTTTCACCCCATGGTCTCCATTCGAGTAATCGTTTACTCCACGAATCGGTCTTTCGAGCCATATGACCAGCCCATTCCCATTTCAATTTAGCTACGCGCTTTATAATATCCGTGACCTTGCTGTATTTGGGTGGTATGTGGGTGTATACCTACTAAGGCTTTTTCTACATCATGCACTACTTCAAAACAGAAAAATAACAATTTACTTTTATGGACCCACAGATCAGTACGCAGCGTCACTAACGGTGTATCTGATCAGCAAGTACGGCATCTCCTCAGTGGTGACGTCATTGTATCTGTATACGATGGAGGTCTTTCCGACGAAGTACAGGCAGAGCCTCTTCTCCTTCTCCTCGCTCATGGGTCGCATTGGAGCTATTGTCGCGCCGCTCACACCCGCTCTGGTAAACCCTATCACATAGTGTTTTAGGTTGAAAATGCGTTTTATGATCTCCATCCAAATATGACGTACCGATTTTTTTTCCTATGCTTGTGTCGAAAAGGTACGACCTATTAGGCTTCACTGGACTTGCGGGGGAGCGGAAGTCCTTACCCCCTAGAGTAGACATGTACCAACGCGTCTAGAGGCGGCTCGAGAGAGTCTCGCTCGATCTCGAACCTAGGCCTAGCGCGTTGATACGGAAAAACATCGTGAAGGAGACCACGCTCCGTCACTTATTTCTTTCTAGTTTTGATTTTGATTTTAATTTTGGCCGCGCTACCTCCGGCGGGTACGGGCATTGTTACTTGAAGAGGACGAACCGAACTATACCACACTATACTCCCAAATATACTAGCAATAATAGTATATTTAGCTTCATGCTATGAATTCCCAATAATTAATACCCATTTTACTTCATTCTATGAATTCCTAATAATGAATACCTATTTGAAAATATTTTCTTCAAATTACTTCGATTGTTATTATTAGATTTTTTTATTTTTTCATTTTATAATAAATCATGTTTTCGTTTCAGGGTGTGATGGTGTGGGATCAGCTTCCGTTCGTTTTGTTTGCAGGAATGTCATTTCTGTCAGGATTTTTAGTGATATTGATGCCAGAAACAAGGGGCTGTCCACTACCTAACACTATGCAAGAAGCTTCGGACATTGGAAAAGCAAACAAAAATAATGCACTGAAAGCCGAGAAAACCGTTAGTAGGTTATAACCCGACCAAGTATCCTATAGAATACTGCACGGGAAATGCGGTGTGATAGATATGATATGAAATGGCTACTAAATATTTAAAAACATTTTGTAAATGTTGGTGTTCTGGCCTCAATTTTAAGAGATCTCATCAAAGTGGAATAATAAGTAATGTATTTATAATAATTACTGTGTGCAAAATTGGACTGTAAGATTTATATTTACCTTTGTAACTACTTATGACGATAAGTTATAAATGATTATTTAATAAAATTACTTTTTTTACGGTCTTTGATCGAGCAATTTAGTTTTATTATTACAATAGAATTATAAAAATTATGGGTTCAATATCAACCGACAAAAGCTGCAGGCTGCAGGGGTGTAAAATTTGGCAAAATGTATTTGGTGATAAAATGTTATCTATACCTAAATAAGATAAAAGTGACACGTGACTTAATCAAAAATAAATTTATAGTTTAAAAAACACTAGAAAAACACGGTTTGGTAAATGCACGTAAAAACAAAAAAAACAATAGGATATAATTTTCCATCATGAAGTTATCTTCCGGCTCCATCAGCAGATCAGTCCGACAGTACCATTATTATTGTATTGTCATCAGAACTACATACAACTGCAAATTTTCATTACGCTACGACCCTTGGAAGATGGAACACAGTTAGTTACATACAGGTCGACCTAGTAAAAGCGAGTTAATTACTGATAATCCTTTGAAGGAAAACCTGATTATTATTATCTAATATTATCTATCCTTATCAGAAAAGAATGCCAATTAATATTGGTAATTGCAAAGATAAATTGTAATATTTATCAAGATTAAATATTATTTTTGACAACAAACACGTGAATCAATTAATTTGAATTTAGTTTTCCATCATTAGTGTATTAAGAAAAATTAACAAAGTAATATATTATTAAATCTATAATAAAATTAGCTTATCAGTAAAATAAAACATTGTCAAGAATGTTTTTATAGTCAAAATTATTTTCTGATAAAAAAGTAAAAAATAAGTAGCTACAGTCAAAATGGAGAGTGTCCTTAACCGAGAGATGGGATCAGTGGGGAAGTATCAGTATCGAGTGTTTGCTGTTCTCTTCTTCAATTCGATACTTTGTGCATTAAATGCTAATGAGTACATTTTCACCGCTAGCAGGATTAATACCAGGTAATCGTAAGTAACCAGCAGCGCTAAGTAAATAAACTTGATCCAAATGGATCTTTTCACGTTACGTTTACAGTCCATCAGAGTCCGATATGTTCCGACCTTATGCTGAATCAGGGTTAATAGGTCTTAGTCGCCCATGGTGACCTAGTGCAGGTTGCTCAACTTCGCTTACAATCCTTATAAATTCCTTCGCTGCACGCATCCAGCATCCAGCTCAGCAGATGAGTATCAACATCAAGAAAATCATGCATTTAATTTCCTCAAAATTAACAATTTTAGGTAATAATCTTAACAAACATACCTTCCTAATTAATAATCAAGTAGAGTAAGAAAATTTAATTTCTCGATTCCAGATGCTTCATTTCAGAGTGCGAACAAGCACCAGACCAATCGGAGTTTACACCTGTTTGGATCGAGAATGCCATTCCTCAAGTTGAGAGTGGTGGGTTTGACAATTGTGCTCGCTTTGTAAATGTCAGTGATGAAGAATATGTAGACGGAACTTGTCCAGCAACACTGTTTGACCAAACTACTACAGTTGATTGCGATGATTATGTTTATGAACATACTAACAGTGCTGTGTACGACGTAAGTAAATTGATAATGTAAGATACGACAGTAATCCAATAATAAAATTGGTAAAACGTAGACTAGAAAGATATGGGAATTATTTTTTGCCATTTATATTTGCTCTATTTTATAGTACCTATTTCGATTGGATAACTACGAGTATTATTAATTATTCACCTATACAATCAACACAGACTATTTTATTCTAGTTGGGCTTGGCTTGTGATGAGTGGAGAAGATCATTTCTAGGATCAGCTCGCACGATCGGAAACCTGGTGTCGCTTATACTGACTGGCTTTATCTCGGACCGATGGGGTCGCCGTACCGCCCTCGTCATCACTGCCTTCAACACCGCCTGGATCGGCCTCTCCAGATACTTCGCTAACACTTACTTAGGGTTTATGTTCTCAGTGTTGTTAGAGGCTCTGCTAGGAGCTGGCGGCATGCTCAACTCTGGCTACATTTTAAGTAGGTTCACTTTCATTCTTTATTTATAACCATTTGCAATGAGTGATAATCAGTTCTTAACTACACTTATCTGGTGAGTTTCACTGGTATTTTGTACTTTATTTATTCTTTGCAGCTATGGAACTTGCACCAACGAAACACCGAGTTACTTTAGGCACATTTTCAAATAGTTTTTTCGCGATCGGTCAAGTTGTTTTGGGTCTTCTGGCATGGGCTATACCTTATTGGAGACACCTTACTCTGACCTTGTACGCTCCACACTTACTCACCATTACTTATATCTGGCTTTTACCGGAATCCGTCCGTTGGTATTTAAGTAAGGGAAGATTTGACGAAGCGGAAACTGTTTTAAAACAAATAGCAAAGACGAACGGACGACAATATTCTGAAAAGTCATCAGAGGAGTTTAAACAAGCGGCACAGTTAAGAAAAGATGTTGAAATGGCAGCTATAGAGAATAAAGAGAGTGAGCCGTGGCTAATAGTATTAGTTTTCAAGCATAAGCCAATTCTCCTGCGCTGCATAGTCGGTCCAATATGGTGGATTACATTGACATTGATCTACTATGGGTTATCGATAAATGCAGTGAACATATCGGGTAATGGATATTTAAATTATATTGTGGTGGCAGCAATAGAGATTCCAGGATTTTGGGCAGCAAAATTGCTGGTTCAACGGATAGGAAGGAAACCTGTTCTTATGGGATCCTTTTGGATTTGTGCTGCTGGTCAGATTGCTTACATCTTTATGCCAAGTGGTGAGTTTTTCATCTAATAAACCGCACATTTTATCACTTGAAAAAAATCATACATAGTTGAACTGATCAAAATTAAAATATCGCCAGTTAAGATTCTTCGGTTTGAGGACAAATTAAAAGTTGTGTGTAAAGTCAACCAATCCAAAATAATGCACTGCACAAAAATGCACTAAATAATAATGTACTCTTGCAGGCCTGTTCACTTTCTATAGGGATATTTATACTTTCTATTTGAAAGGAACACGCAGAACTAATAATGATTGTCCAAAGTGATTTTAATTGAGTTTGGCGAACGACGTCTTTACTAATTATAAAAATGTCGACATTGCAGATCTCTATGGAGCATCATTGACAGTATATTTGATAAGCAAATGTGCTATAGCGTCTGTTGTGATGACGTTGTACCTGTATACCATGGAAATATACCCCACTAGATACAGGCAGACTCTATTTGCATTCTCCTCAATGGTGGGTCGTATTGGTTCTATCATCGCGCCGCTAACGCCTGCTCTTGTAAGTAAACTGAAAAAATCTTACAGGTTATATCATTATGCGTTTCTTTTAGCTAATAGTTTGTAAAACGACAATTTAAAAAAAATTACAGTCGACAAAAAAAATATGCAAAAAAATCAGGAGTAGGTACCTACTTGATATAATAATGTTATTCTTCGTAGTGCTTACTATATTGCCTTTCCTTTCTAAAACAAATCAAATTCATTATAGAATTGACGATTGATTGATTAAATGACATTAGATAGAAGTTAAAAAGCTTTGCTCAAACCAAAGCTTTCGACCTTCAAATATTGAACACTACCTAATTCCATCTGTGGCTTTCTTCTCAGGGCACGCTGGTGTGGGACCAGCTCCCATTCGCCATGTTTGCAGGGATGGCCTTCCTATCCGGGCTGCTAGTGATGTTGACACCTGAGACGATGGGTTGTCCGCTGCCTGACACCATGCAGGAAGCCGCTGACATTGGCAAGAAGGCGTCACGGAAACCCACCTCGGCCGAGTTACAACCAAGTGTCAGTAGATTGTAGACTTAGTTCGGCCTGATGTTTGTTTGAGACTTGCGCTTTGTACACGTTTTATGGTTTTTATTTGAGTTCACAATGGTGTCGATTCGGTGTTGGCCAATGCACTAATCTTAACTAAAATTTAACTAAAATTTAGTTAAGATGTGTCAGATGACACATTTAGCTATTCGGAACGCACGACTTAACTTAATTTTGTATGGAATCTGACAGGACTAAAAATAAGTTGAACTAACGCCATTTAGCTATTCGGGAACGACCATTCATCTGTCATTTTTAGTTCGTTATCTGTCATTTTTAGGTGTTTTGAACTTAAAATGGCCTTAATTTAGTTCAGTTTTTTTAGGTGTAGACTTAATATATTTTGTAAGTTTTGAGGTTAACAAACTAGGAAATCAGGAAAAAATTAAATAGTGATGAGTTGCTTCAGCCAATCTTCTTTCGTTAATCCTGAATATTTACTGAATAGCTCATCCTCAGTCAGGTCAGCGGGGTCGGTCGAGTCTTTCAGCTAAAAACTCCATAAATCGTACAAGCAAGAGCATGCTAAGCAGATAACTTTGGATTTTGCACCTTTCTTATGTCCATCGAATAAGGAACAGAATCGCAATCGCGTTGGCCCTGCTTAACCTTCACTTAACAGTACGTACAGAAGCCAGCACATGCAGTTGGACACTTGCACTACGAAATTCACCCCTACCGCTACGGAATACGGGCGCTCTCAAGGTCATAATGTCCAGCCGCATGTGCTGCTTACTGTACAACAAATCGACCATAAGTTCTATTTTGCTATTTCGTTTTTGTTATACGCAGAAAAAATATAAATTTCTAATTTCCGAAACTAAAACGGAACGTAACACATACTAAGTTGCGTTTCGTTGCGCGTGCGTTCGATTCACTAACGTTCACTTTATCGCGGATTAAGGTTGCATGACTTTATACCTTTGCCTTTCTGTTCAAAAAAAACATTGCAGGAGCGTGCACAGAGTGATATAATGTGTATCCGAACGTTAATCGTGTCAAGATTTGTTAAGTCCTGTCAAAAATGAACTAAAATTAGTTAAGATAAGGCGGGTGCAATACCGAATTAGCCCCAATATGTACTTAAAATAACGGTAAAAACCTTAAATTGTGGTCGTGACGGCTCGTAATTAATTAAATTAATCAAACTAATGCTATAACTATGAAAGTAAGTTTGTTTGTTACGCTTCATGCCTATACGACTGAACGAATTGAAATAAAAATTAAAGAGTGATTGTTATTATTATGATGATCGTTATAAAAAATCTCATTTCTATGGGGAAAACTTAATAACTTTAGAAAAGCAGTGGGGTGGAAAACCAGCCATGCGGTGGAAAACTTGAAGGAAATATTTCAATAAAATTTGGCAGAATGATAAACGGCATCATGGAGATGACTATTATTACTATATGGGAAAATACGTTATTCTCAGGGGAAAATTAATGATGACACATACTTATTTAGTTAACTAAGTATATTTTGATTACAATACGTAACTTTTATAACAAGTTTACTAAAAAGCAAAAATACTACATAAAATAAATAATTACATTAATATTTAAATTTTTATTTGAGATTAATTATTGTCCTTAATTTTACCTTCAAAGATATTCGTACTTAATTTATTATCCAAACGTTTACAATGTTTTCACATCTATTTTATCAAAAAATATCCTTCATAAACCCTAAGATATAACTTTCATCAAATCAAAGTCCTCCCTGTTTTACATCATCTGGTGGTGAGTGTTTGGTGCCGATGTTGGCTGCCTCCTCCATGGTATCAGGGAACTTGGTGCCGAGAGTCTCCGGCGTGATGAGGACCAAAGCCCCCGACAGCAGAGCGAACCCTCCGAACAAAGCAAACGGGAGCTCATCCCATACTGCGTCACCCTGGAGCCAAACAAACATTCCATCACATTACTACTGCTACTGCTACTACCTATACCTAGTAACAGTTCCTTTCTTGAAAGAAAGATTTTTTATTATATGAATTATCCAGGTGACCGCTGTTGTTCATTCCCAGCGTCCATGACTACTTATAAACGAATCAAATTTCTCGTATAATTGAGTCGTTTACTTTTGTTTCAAATGCCTGTTAAAATATTTACATCAAAGCACATGAGTAGTGTTAGTATTCTATAGTATAGATACTGCTAGCTAGCAAACCTAAGTTCTTTGCTGTGGTTATATACTTAAAAGCAGTTTTTTTTCATTATTCTAATTTTAGTTCAAATGCAAAAGTAAACTCAACAGTGTGTTCATATTAAACTTACATTACTGAACAGCTAGTGTTAAAAAGGATAGACTGATAGGTGAGAAGACTTACAAAGGCCGGTGTCAACGGAGCGACCATGGCGCCGATTCTGCCAATCATTGAAGAGAAGGCAAAGAGACTGTTGCGGTACTTGGTTGGGTACAGCTCGGCTGTGTACACGTATATCGCAGTCATCGTCATGGCGATCGCGAACTTGCCAATCAGGTACAAGGTGAGTGATAGACCGAACAAATCTGCAATTTTAATAAGGTCTTATTGGTTTGGTTCCTAGACAACTGTGTGAAGCGAATTAAAATAAAACTGGGGTCTCGTATGATTTAGCTGATTGATTACATTTCTGGACATCTTCTTATCGTGTACTGGATAGTGGGTGCTTGGCACAAACCCCCGGACTACCCAATGCGTACACAAAATAATAACACGGTTGGTTCTCGAAGTGACAGTATAATTTATTCGGTCGGTAAAATCGGTACAAAAAGTGGACTGTTATAATTGATTCGATAACGGTGGAACAACACTATTGACAAAAATCGATGGTAACGGTACAACACTACGAACGGTAAGAAATTACTACAATATGGGTACAGCACTACGGTGACAGGTTAGAATAACGCGGCACTTTCAAAACGGTAGGTATTCGATTTCACACGGCTCACTATTATCACTAACACTATTGCACTGTACTCGCGGTTAATTATTGTAGTCGGTTGTTTCTTCTCTTCAGTTTCGATCGCTCCGATTAGCTCGGCTGAACTGACTGAACTGACTTTTGGAACTGACTTGCTGGTTCGGGATGCGGCCGGTTTAAATACTAATTCCCGCGGAAACTTCCAGACCGCCATTCATTCTCGAAGTCTGATGACAGCTCTGGACGATATATCGATCCCTTTCGCACAGTCATCTCATCTACTTCCGGAAAGTTCGCTATTCACGGCGCATGTCGCTCATAGTCGGTCGGTCTCTATTTCCGGAAAGTTCGCCATTCATGTTCATATGTCGTTCCTTGTCACATAGTCTGTCGGTCTCTCTCTAGCTTCCGGAGAGTTTTGCTTGACGTCTCGAACGATTGGCTGTTATCGAACTTTCTTGACGTTTCTACCAATAGCGTGATCGATGGGTTGCCAACAATCAGCGGTTGCGACGTTCGGATACATTTACGGTGTTCAATCGGTCGGTTTTAATGCAATGTCCGTGTTCGGATACATTTCTGTATTTCGTCGCGAACATACTCCCGCCGTGCGCCGTCGTCATTGGCGGCGCATCAACTCCGGTGAAGCGACGAGCAGTTCTTCAGCTATCGGTTGTATTGTCGGTTGCTTTGCGGTGCGACTCCCGCCGGTGAGCTGGCGATACACGGTGACTGTGCTCGGTTCTGTTGTCGGTGGACCCTCCCGCCGGTGATGCAGTGCGAGATGAGGTGCGGTTTGGCGGTTAAAGTCGGTTCATACGGTGAGCTGGAGACGGCGAGCTAAAGGCATGGGGACGGTGTTCGGTTCTCCAGTTCTCGATGGGCTCTCCCGCCGGTGATGCAGTGCGGGATGAGGTCGGTTGCGGTCGGTGCACTCGCATTTGTGGCGTCGAAACGGTTTCACGGTTAACTGCCGGTGGATGAAGTCCGTAGCAGTAGTTGACTCGACGTCCTGCGCTTCGGTTGTTCACGCCATGGAGCACCCAACCCAGTACGGTGAACGATGCTACGGGTTGGTCAACTGGTCCACTCTTGACGATACTGGTGACCAGGAACTGCCAGTTGTCCTGTCCAATCAGGATGGTCGGTTTTCCGTCTTCATACTGGAGTTTCTCGGTTATCCCTTTCAGGTGGTCGCAATTTTCCAGGTCTTCGGCTTTAACAGTTTGCGGTGACAGCTTCAACTGGTCGATGGTTCTTGCCTTCATCTGGAATGCACCTCCCAGACCTTCGATTTTCAGGGTGACTCTTCTTGAGTTCTCGGTGTTAAGCTTCACCCCAGCAACGGCTTCGATGTCGAGTGGATCCCTCTGTCCTTGGCATCCGATCTTCTGTGCGATCTTCGAGTCGATGAGGGTTACGGTCGATCCATCATCCAGCAGCGCGAAGGTGCTTACGGAGCCTCGTGGTCCTGAGATCTTGACGGGAAGTATCTTCAGGAATGCGTACTGCTTCTCTGATGATGCGGTTGCCACTCGTTCTTCGGTTTGTTTTTGTTTCCTCTGGTAGTGCAGCAGAGGATGGTGGGAACCTTTGCAGTCGTTGACGGCGCATGGTCGGTACTTGCATCGGTGCCCTGGCATTCTCTTCTTAAGGCAGCGGAAGCACAAGTTGTACTCCTTGGCCATTTTCCATCGGTTATCGGAATCGGCAGTCTTCAACTTCTTGCATTCCTTTTCTTCATGGCCGGTTGCTTCGCACAGGATGCATTTCTTGACAGGGCGGCGATCTTGATGCAGCTTGCTTTTGACAGCTCGGTACAATTTCGGTTTCTTCTTCTTCTCCTCGCGGCGAAGGTCGGTATCGGTGTGCTGCCTTTCCTGTCTTCTTTCTTCTCTCGGTTCCACTCTTCTTTCGGTTATTTTGAACGTACGGTGATGTTCTCGGTGGCGGTTTGAGAGGTTTCCCGATTCGAACGGTGAATGTCTCGGTTTCGGTTCGTTGGGGCCGATCTTCTCTAACGGTGCATATTTCCCACACTTGCTGGCTTCCTTCTCGATGAACTGGCAGAACTTGACGAGGTCTGGTACATCTTCCGGTTGATCCTCCTCATAGTCGTACCACTTGGAGCGCAGCGGTGCGGTGAGCTTCTCCACCAACGTCCTCAGCACCTCGGTGTTGTATAGGTAGTGGTGACGCTTCAGGACTTGAAAAGTAGCCACGCTGTTCTGTACCTTGCATGAAAACAGGCACACGTCTTGCGGAGCATTGGTGAGGCTCGGTAGATCCCGAAGAGCTTCTAACTCGGCGAGGGCGATTGCGTCCGGTCTCCCGAATCTGGTTTCCAGGATCTTCATGATTTCCCCCGGTTTTCCATTCACGATGAGCAGACGGTTCACGGCTTCATGTGCTCTGCCTTTCAGGGATCGGCGCAGTCTTGCGATATTCTCGATTTCGGTGAAGTGACCCTCGGTTTCATAGTAGGCAGCACGGTAGGCGAGCCAGTCTTGATACGCCCCGTTGAAGAAGGGCAGTTCCGCCAGGTATAGTGGAACTGCAGGCGGTTGAGCGGAGCGTGCTGCGAGTGCGATGGCTTCGGCAAGTTCAGTCAAGCCAACGCGGTCTTCGTCCATCGGTTTTCTCATCCTCGGTTTTTCGGTTTTCGGTCGAGGCTGGACGGTCTTCGGCTGAGCGGCATACGGCTGAGCATCAGCGGTGTTGCGATCCACGGTTCTTCGGTATTCTTGATACATGTCTTCCATGGAGTCGCGTGGCTGGACTCGCGAATGGGCGTCAACCCATTGTCGAGTCCTCGGTTGCTCGTCGACGGATGCGGCGTCTTCATCTTCGTCATCGTCGTCTTCGGTTTCGATACGACGGACTTCGGCTTGGGCGAGCTTTACTTCGGCTTCAGCGATCCGCTTGTAATCTTCGGCGATCCGCTTGTTATCTTCGGCGATCCGCTTGTTATGTTCGGCCATCTTTTTTGCATTCTCCAACTCGATTCTTGCAAGCTTCTCCATAGCCGCGGCGAGGCGCTTCTCGCGCTGCGATGCCTTGCTTGCTCCGGATCCTCGGGACATTACTTCTCCACGGTCCTCTTCTTGTGCCGGGGTCCGGTGTGCTGGCCCTGGGAGCGGCTGGTCGGTTAAAGCCACTCCACCCGTCGGCAGGTCGTCGGTGCTCTGACGCGTCAGATAATCCAAGTCTTGGATTATCTCCTGGTGATCTCTCCCCGTTTTCGACCTTGTGATCGGCATTCTCGACACGGTTGCACGGTTTACTATTTACACGGTTACACTAATACGCGGTTGCACTAAATTGTTCAGTCTATTACGCGGTTAACACTAAACAATTTATTTACAGTCAATCGGTTAATTTTGTCTGTACACACTGGCAACACTACGAAGAATGTCAATAGTTCACTTAGTAACAGTCACTTATTCACTTTTATGTAAACGGTTCACTGTCCGTCGAGATCCGGCTCGAAGGACCACTATGTACTGGATACTGTCGCTGATTCAAATCCGGCTCGAAGGACCACTATGTACTGGATACTGTCGCTGATTCAAATCCGGCTCGAAGGACCACTATGTACTGGATAGTGGGTGCTTGGCACAAACCCCCGGACTACCCAATGCGTACACAAAATAATAACACGGTTGGTTCTCGAAGTGACAGTATAATTTATTCGGTCGGTAAAATCGGTACAAAAAGTGGACTGTTATAATTGATTCGATAACGGTGGAACAACACTATTGACAAAAATCGATGGTAACGGTACAACACTACGAACGGTAAGAAATTACTACAATATGGGTACAGCACTACGGTGACAGGTTAGAATAACGCGGCACTTTCAAAACGGTAGGTATTCGATTTCACACGGCTCACTATTATCACTAACACTATTGCACTGTACTCGCGGTTAATTATTGTAGTCGGTTGTTTCTTCTCTTCAGTTTCGATCGCTCCGATTAGCTCGGCTGAACTGACTGAACTGACTTTTGGAACTGACTTGCTGGTTCGGGATGCGGCCGGTTTAAATACTAATTCCCGCGGAAACTTCCAGACCGCCATTCATTCTCGAAGTCTGATGACAGCTCTGGACGATATATCGATCCCTTTCGCACAGTCATCTCATCTACTTCCGGAAAGTTCGCTATTCACGGCGCATGTCGCTCATAGTCGGTCGGTCTCTATTTCCGGAAAGTTCGCCATTCATGTTCATATGTCGTTCCTTGTCACATAGTCTGTCGGTCTCTCTCTAGCTTCCGGAGAGTTTTGCTTGACGTCTCGAACGATTGGCTGTTATCGAACTTTCTTGACGTTTCTACCAATAGCGTGATCGATGGGTTGCCAACAATCAGCGGTTGCGACGTTCGGATACATTTACGGTGTTCAATCGGTCGGTTTTAATGCAATGTCCGTGTTCGGATACATTTCTGTATTTCGTCGCGAACATATCGGATGGGTAAGTAATGCTTAGCTAAGTTACTTCATTAATCTTTATAAGCCCTTTTTGAGCTAGGTAGATAATGGGGGTGTATAATATCTATCTTCTTCTATCTATCTATATTTACCTATCATACTCATACTAATAATATTATATAGAGGAAAGATTTGTATTTTAGTGTGTGTGTATGTTTGAAATGAATAAACTCAAAAAAACAGTACCGATTTCAAATATTTTTTCACCATTAGAAAGCTACATTCACCCTGAGTAACACAGGCTACCTTTTACCGCGGGAAAATGGCTCGTTCCCACGGGAAAAACTGTTAACGCAGGCGGAGCCGCGGCGGAAAGCTAGTGTATCATAAAGATACCGCACCCAGATAATGGATATATAAAATATAATTACCACTAGGCATAAAGATGTATCCAACTTGGCAAGCGGCGCAGATCCAAAAGGCACCAGCTAGAACAGGTTTTCTTCCAACAATATCTAACAAAACAAAAGAAGTCCAGAATCCGGGAATCTCTATAGCCGAGACTGCAATGTAATTCACGTATCTGTTGCCGGACATGTTGACTGCATTGATTCCAAGCCCGTAATAGACGAAGGTGGTAGTAACCCACCATACAGGAGAAACACAACATCTCAAAAGAACAGGCTTGTTCCGGAAGACGAGAGTAATCAGCCAAGGCTCATCTTTCTCCTTCAACCTCTCTTCAGCTTGCTTCATTCTTTCTTCTTCCGCACTTTCTTTAAGCAACTGGAGCGACTTCTCCGACAACTTTTTATTGTTCACTCTTGCAACTTTCCTCAGAACTCTCTCGGAGTCTTCGTAGCGTCCTTTACTCATATACCATCGGACGGACTCGGACATCAGCCAGATGTATAAGATGGTGATCAGTTGTGGGACATAGAGGGTGAGGGTCAGTTCTCTCCAGGTTGGTACTGCCCAGGCAATGAGACCCATCGTCACTTGTCCCACAGCGAAGAATGTGTTCATCGTTGCGCCAGCAGCTACGCGATATTTTGGGCCTACCAACTCCATTACTGAAACATAGGATAACATCTCATCACGTTTTTGCAGTGACGTTGACATTCTACTTAAAGTAGCTTTCATGATAATATTCTGTCTTGAATAGTCTGTCTAGATCGTGTTAATGATGTTGGGTGGGCATCACCCATTATCTAAAATAAGAAAGATCTTATATTTAATTTGGCAAAACTCTCTATTGCAGACAGCTGATATACGCAGTAACTATACAAATTACAAACAAATAAAATTATAAACTAGATAGGTAGGTATGTACATTGAGATAAATAATTGAGTAGGTAGCAATTGTTTATTAGAATAATTTAGCGGAATGTGAACTCCAATGGATGGCTGAATCATTATGTTCTGTGGCTGAATCAGATGAAAGCTGACCACGTCCATGACCATCACTATCTATGACGTTATAAGTATGTAGGTTTTTCAAAGAAGAATTTTAATACATTTATTCATTGTCCAATAAACGCACTATCTGAAGCTTTGTATTTTATTGGTGCATAATGTAGATATGTTTTTTTCTTATCAGCCGCCACAACAAATTATTTTGTTTAATCACGATTTATTTTTATATTATCTTTATTGCTTCTACTTACTAGTAGTAGCCACGAGCAAAACGAATGTATTTGTTTACATTCTGTTTTAGTAATTAAGTAATTCGTAATGTTTTAGTGCAATATAGCACCGCAATTGAAAATTTTAGGTTAACAAATGAGAAATTAAATTATTTCTATAGATTTGGCCAACCATCGTTTCGTAGGTTGGTAAGACCAATTCACACCAAATAGCCTATGAAAAGTCGGGTACTAGGTTGAAAGAATGAAAGGTTGTTCACCCACGGCTTTTTCAACGACGTTTAGAAAACTTATGTTACTCAGAGTAGGTACCAATTGATTTTCGCTGAAACACATTTTATCCATTGAAATAAGAACAAACAGAAACATTTTCAGAATTATCCAAAAAGGAATAAACAACCGCAGCTTGGGGCTTTACCTACATTATAATTTCTCGTGAAACACATTATTTAAATATTATTAAAAATTGCTCCCTATAAAAATGTGTTTTATAATGCCAAAAAAACTGTTTTTGTACTAACCCACGATCCTGGAAATTATATTGATTTAATAGTAGGTAAGTAGGTACTTTGTTAAGGAAAAAGCCACTTTTGCACTTTAAAAAAAAAGAACCAAGCAGATTACTTACCCAAAATGTAAGTACACGTGAATCCGCCAGCTCCGAAAACGGCTTCCATGAACTCTGAGACGAGGAAGCCGATGTAGGTGTTGGCGAAGTAGCGCAAGGCGCCGAGCCACGCAGTGTTGACTGCGTTGAAGACCAACGCGGTGCGGCGGCCCCAGCGGTCGGAGACGAACCCTGTTAGAGGCAGCGCCACCATCACACCCATCGTGCGGACCGTACCGATCAAAGATCTACGCCAGTCGTCGCATGCCAGCTCTAACTGAAAGATTTTAAAGACATTAACAATCAATCCGAATAGCTGAAAGACGTTTGATTAAAATGTCTCTTACTGTGATAGATATACTATTAACATTAAAACCCACAATAAATTTAAATATTACATATAGGTAAACTAAAAACGTACCACTCCTAACTACTAAACTAAGGCACAGAAGTATAGTAGTAGTTAGTAGTAAAGTACACATGGCAGACGGGCTAGAGTTCGCATCGCAGTTGATATTCGATACGAGGTAACGCCTCATCTAGGACAAGTACCTACTCATCTAGAAAAGGAGGACTTGGACTGGTTCAATTGAAAAGAACACAATTTATAGGTATAATAACTACTAACATAGACCTAAAATATAACTTACATCATAAACAACGGTCTCAGATGAGTAGGTACTTAAATCCTAGGACAAGTACCTACTCATCTAGAAAAAGAGGACTTGGACTGGTTCAATTGAAAGGAACACAATTTATAGGTATAATAACTACTAACATAGACCTAAAATATAACTTACATCATAAACAACGGTCTCAGTATTTGCGTAGACATACTGTTCACAGTCGATCCTTGTCTGCTGATCGAAGAGGAAAGCGGGGCAGGTGCCGGCGATGACGTCAGCATTGGAGGAGATGTTCTGGAACCGCTGACAGTTGTCGAAGCCGCTTCCACTTTCGGGCACGGCGTTACCCAACCACGAAGGGGAGAATTCCACTGAGCCTAGGGTCTCGCATTCCGGAATCAAACATCTAGGGTCAAAATAATGCATATAAGTGATTCACATTTTGCAGATTAAAATGTATTATATAATAATAATAACAATTCAATTATACATATTATAATGCACTTAATAGTCATTTCATCCGAAGGAATCTTCGCGGTTGCCCTACTGATTTTAAGAAAACTACATTACCAGGTTTAGGAGTTTACAGGTTAACAGAAAAATATATTTATTATTTTTAGTGGTCTCTGCCTACCCCTCTGGGAATGAGGCGTGACTTTATACATATATGTAATTAAAAAAAAATAGATGACAACGCTTAACAGTAGGTACCTAGGTACTTATATAAAATGAAATAAAACGTAATTAACTTCTTCTTCGGAACTCGTAAATTGCCTCTAGTAGAATTCGATTCAAATTCATGCTTTCTACGCACCTGGTTTCTATCCTGGCAGTAGTGAAGACATATTCAACAGCAGCCCAAGCCCCGAAAACTACTGCAACGATGGCCAGCAAAATCATTCGGAACTGGTACCAACCAAACTGTCCCAATTCTTCCTTCAGTATGGTATCCAGGTCCACTCTCCTTTTCTTTTGATTCTCCGGGTCCATCTTGTATTGCGGATCTGGAGTCGGTGGCGGCGCTATTGACTCTCTTTTATCCATTTTATGTTTAAAATATTCAGATCTGTTCTGTCTAATAAATTTGACTAGCGGCAAAATTAAGCTACGCTTATTTAAAAATACTACGCTACGATTGTTAAGCTTAGTAAAAATATGAAATTGTAAGTAAGATGGACTGGTTTACTTCTAGTGACAGTGTGTCGACTAATAATGAAAGTAGATACTTGATTAAAATTATGGTGTAATACGTCTGCTTTATATACCTATAGATGATAGTGTGGTTTCCGTGAAGGAAATGAAAAATTATGTGTCTAGGTTTTATTACATTTATAATTTATTGAAGGATTGCCGATAATTATTGATAAAGTTTAAATAGGTATCTCGGCCATGTCTACGATGTGGATCAAAATGCAATTCAGATTAAACTTTATAAAACTTTCACGGTTGTTTTCATAACTATACCACGGTAAATATCCCGTTTTAAATCTTAATAGTTATGCAATTCAGATTAAATTTGTCGATATAAAAACTTACGGTTTTCTTTTCACTTTTAACTGGCTACAAAATCAGTGACTGGATGAAACATAGTCCTTTATTAAAAGTAAAGTTATCATAATGGAATTGGTTTATGTTTTAGGTTAAATGGTAATATTATTTCCGCAGCTTAGAAGAAAATTTTGTACTTTTATAATTAGTAACATGAAGTATTTAGTAGTACTACTTCGATGTCTATTTCGAATGCGAGTTACGTCTTTTCCCAATATTCACTGCATCCTCCATGGTCTCAAGAAGCTGGCAGCCCCGAGTTTCAGGGGTGAGTAGGACTAATAGCCCTGATACCAGCCCCATAATCCCAAACATCAGAAATGGGATGTTTCCACCCTGTAAAAAATACGGGTTTTTTTTCTGTAACGGCATGGCTACTAATATTGATAATGATTGTATATCAAGTAATGTTGCTTGTGTAACTAATGGACGGATTTATTGAGAAAAGTATACCTACAGTCGAAAACAACTGATTTACCAACATAAATATCGTATGGGCCGAGACCAGACTATCTCCGCTTGCTGACGACTCGAAGAGTTTAATTTTTACTTGACAACCTATCACTTACAATTGAAATATCATCAAGAATGGTAAACACTTTCTTGGTTGTCTGTGTGCACTTTATTAAGTTACGTAACGAAAGAGTAGTAAAATGGGGTAAATAGGGATCGAGGGGTAAATTGGGACAAAGCCCGGGAATATTTTTTAATTGGCAAGGAAACGGAGTGTCTGTTGTATGTTTTTGGTAATTTATTTTAAATTTATAGTAGAAAAGCTGAAAAATTAAATGGCAATACTGAACTGGAGTGAAGTGAGCCGCAAAACAATGATAAATGCAGTCAAAAGTTGCGGTTAAAAGTAAGGATAATCGTTCCTATTTTTAACTTCCTTGAAAAAAACAATGTTTTTGTGTTTTGTACAAAACTTCTGTTCTGCTCTGTACTATGGTTCTTGGTGAATACTAGTAAAAACAGTTAGGCACGTAATTCTACTGTTTATTATCATTTTTAAGCAAAATGTAAAAATGTGTAAATTTTTACTTTTTTGGGGGGAAATCGGGACGCCAACAGTATAAATTGGAACGAGACTGGGAAAATTGGGACGAGAATTGGTAAAATAGAGAAGGAAGGTGTAATAATTGGGATAACTTCCTAGGGTTGTGTCCAATGTTGATTATCTTAATTAGGTTTTGAAAAGTAATTTTACATAATTCCCAAAAAAAGGAAATATGATTTTAGGGTTCATATTTGTATGTTTAAATGTGTGTAACCGAAGTCAAGCTCGCTAGACGGTACAGCGGTCCCGGGTTCGAATCTCGTCGAACAAATATCACTTTGTGAGACTTTTCACCTGATTGTCCGAAAAGAAATACGTTTCCGTGCTTCGGAGTGCACGTAAAGCCGTTGGTCTACGGATTTAGTCGTTATAGGAGGCATATTTGTCGAGAGCCATAGACGGCTCAATAACTCTATACAGGGTTTATATGGTAGGTTCACCTCGTAACCCACACGACAAGCAAGCAAGCAAGCAACCTAGTTTATTATATTTAACAAGGTGACAACCCTGACAAATTTCCCAAATTAGCCTTGTGGCGTCCCTATTTACCCCAAATTCTGGGTAAATTGGGATGACCCATATTTTGGCATTTTTAACAAACAAGAGAATAAATACAATAATTTTCCATAACATGTCATCTAGATGCCGACAAGACTAAACTTTTTACATAGGTTAGATAGCGATGATAACTATCAGAGAATTAATTATAATGCAACTCAAAGTGCAAAAATTTCCCAATTTACCCCGTTTTACGTATTACGTTAATTTTACGAAGTTTCATTGGTTGCGATGTCGAGATCAGATTTAAAATATTAATTTCTAAAAATCTTACAAATGCTGGTGTCAGTGGTGCGATGATGGAGCCAAATCTGCCCATCATGGAGGAAAATGCGAACAGTCGGTGTCGGTACTTAGTGGGATATATCTCCGATGTATGCAAGTATAGAGCCACTACCACAGTCGAAATGCCGCACTTCCCTAGCATGTACAGTACTAGAGATAAATTCCTGTAACCTGGATGGAATTGAAACAGGACTACTAAATTAAATTAAATTATTCTTCTTTTTTCTCACGAGCGTATAGGTTAAGAGCGTATAGTGTAAAAAGAAACATGTGATTTGAAAGAGTATAAAAACGAGAGAAACGACGAGCGAACGAGAGTAATAAATACTCTTCCAGCTAGGAAGAGATCTCTTTGTAGAGATAAGCTCGCCTTTGCAATTAAGTTTGTAACAATTTTTTGTGTTGTTTATGTGCAATAAAGTATATTTTATACTCATTCAAGTCACATGTTTCTTTTTACGCACTATTAGCTACACTTGTAAGTAACTATGTATGTAAGAAAATCTTGGAATCTTAATTTGACCCACTTCTTGAAATTTTGCACACGCTCTGAGTTCTGATGACAATACATGACTAGCTAAGAAACGTCATTACAAATCCAATATGGCGGCCTCCCTAAGATGGCGAACTGGCTGTTTGAAATCCACCCCCATGATATGGGTATCAAATGAAAGGGTTTGCTGTCAGGAATACGAAAAAAAGTCACGTGACTTAAATCCAATATGGCGGACGTCCAAGATGGCGGACAGGAAGCGTGTTTTTTAGTTCAAAGTCAAAGTCAAATAGTGTTTATTCAAAGTAAGATTTCACAAATCATTTTTTGACGTCGAGGAGAGTTCACGATTTGGCTGTCTTCTGTGGAGAAGAACTCTCCGGAAGAAACTCCACAGGCGTTGCATCTTTTCAAAATATTTTTACATAGGTAATTATTATTTTATACAATTTGATTAATATAACAAAGAGTGCAGCCGAAATATGAAATTAAAGGAAGGCAACCAGTCAAAGTAGAAAAACTAAACTATATAAACAATAAAACAATCGGCAATCGACTAGAGCAGACCAGTCCCCCCAAGCAGCACCACGTTCACGGGTTTGACGTATGGGACAGCCATCGCCGGGCTCAACCATATTAGAGGGAACCCAACGACCCTTTTTTAAACTATGTATTATTAGCTTAGATATTCGAAGAGAAAAACAACCTTTATGTCTTTGTTTGTGGAGCTTTTCTCATGCTCTTTTTATAGGATATTATTAAATCAAAATACAAATCGTTATGCACCATTTCCAAAAAGATTTAGGTTAAAATGTAATTATATAAATTGGAGCCCGACTGTTAAAAAAATTGTAAATAAAACTATGATGTAGGTAGGTACTTACCAGTAGGCACAATAATGTAAACCAACATGGCAAGAGCACATGTCCAATAGCCTCCTGCAAGTACTGGTTTTCGCCCAATGCGGTTTATTGTGATCACTGCTATCCAATACCCTGGGATTTCACACATACACACTGTCAGATAATTTATGAATTTTCCGCCGGTTGTTATATTTACTGCATTGATGGATAGACCGAAGTAAGTTAACGTCAATGTGATCCACTGAACTGGGGATACACAGCAACGTAGAAACATAGCTTTATGTCTGAAGACTTGCACGATCAGCCATTCCTCGTTTTCTTCTTCAATATCAGATTTCTGTTCTTTTTCAGATTTAATAGACTCCCTTAAAATTAGTAATGTATTTGTTGATAGCTGTCTTCCATTAGTGTGCGCCATATTTATCAAAACTCTTTCAGCTTTTTCGAATTTCCCTTTACCTATGTACCATCGCACCGACTCGGTCATGAGAAATATCAAAGGTAATGAAAGTAGTTGCGTAATATAAATCGCTAAAGTCCTATTTCTCCAGTTTGGTAGGGCCCATGCAAAAATGACTAGAAGGACCTGTCCCATTACAATTGATGTGCTACTTAGAGCCCCTGCCATTACTCGATACTTTGGTCCTACTGTTTCCATAACTGTAAAATAGGAATTGGTAATATGTTTTTTTTCACTAAGCAAAAATAAATTAGTCTTCATTTTCAAGTCATTCTCTTTAATATTGTTTTTCATTTTAAATTAGGTGAATATAAATAAACTCAGTATCCTGCGTAGGACCGACCGTCGTCGTGGAGATCTTTGGGGGAGACCTTTGTCCAAGCAGCTACGTCTTACGGCTGAAATTATGATGATGTGAAGCGAAGATTTAGAGGCCCAGCGTCGTAGGACAACAGTAGGCTTTACTTATGAAAACAAACTCACTTACCTAATATATAAACACATGTAGAGATCCCGCCAGAAAAAATAGATCCACAGAATTGGGTGATGAGGAGGGTATAGTAAGAGTTGGTCCAGTATCTGGTGAGTCCAAATAGGCCAGAGTTGAGGAAGTTGAAGGCGAGGGCGGAGCGCCGGCCCCACCGGTCCGATATGAACCCCGTCAGGGGGTGCGCAAATACCGTGCCAAACGTGCTCACCGAACCAATCATGGAGCGACGCCATTCGTCACATGCCAAGTTAAACTAAACCACAGAAAAAATATTAAAACGATGAAAGATTTATAAATGCTATAAAAAAATTGAGAGAAGTTTTGAATTTTTAATTACTGTCCTACTTAATTATGATGTTTATTCCTAACTTTATAAAGATACATCAAGCTTATTTAAAGTTGTATCAAAAGCTACAGTTTATTTCCATTTGTCAAAATTAGTTGAAAAAATTATCAGGAAACACTTCTAATCTATTTCAAAACTTATTAACAATCATAAACCTACATCGTATACAGCAGAATCCTTATTCTCATACACATAGACTTCACAAGGCACAGTCTTATTAAAATCAAAGATATTTGCTGGACAGGATTCGTTTGATGCGAGTAAATCAGTTGAACCATTAGAAGCATATCGGCGGCAGTTTTCTAAATTACCATCCTCATTAAAGGGCAGCACGTGCGGTAACCACGAAGGAGAAAAATCATCACCCGTTCCATTGGTTATATCTGAACTATTTGTGGATTCACATTCAGGAATGAGGCATCTAGAAAAAAATAAACACTGTGTATAGAGTAATTCCCTACACTAAACCACAACTAAGGTTTTAAATGTTTTTGTGTGTGATTTTCGTGTCGTGCATGCGGAATAGATACTAAATTCATTTACTTACCTACTTAGCCGTGTGTTCCTCGACTTGGAATTAGGCCAAACCAACTCTACGTAAGCACGGTGTCGTATTAGAACATGTAAATCACAAAATTATAACAAAATGAACTACTGTAGTACTAGGCACTAGTGTACCTCATTGGTACAACCAACCAACGTGGGGATGTCGCAGGGAAATATGGAAATCAGGGATTTCACGAAATCCCTAGGGATATCACGAAATCGCGGAAGATGCCGAATTCTCTTGTTTATTACGTCTAATAATCTAGTGATATAACAAAATACCAATTCATCGTCAGTGATATTATTATGTCGTTTCACTAAACAAAATCTAGTAAAATGTCAGAAAAGCGAATGCTACCGAATACAAATCGAGCCATGCAGCTCTTTCGCGCTTTATTTCAAAACAATGTATAATGGTGGTTAATCGGATTTTTGATAAATTGTATCTCTCTCTATTTATCTCAATTTGGTGACTATTTATAACTATTTATTGACATTGTTAAAATTGGTTTTACCCACTAATGCCCGTGTATACTGGAGCGAGTGCTTTCCTGTCATTTTACTAGATTTCGTTTAGTGAAGCGACATATCACTGACTGATGAATTGGTATTTTGTCACTTCACTAAATTATTTTAGTAAGCAGACGTAATAAACAAGAGAATTTGGCATGTTCCGCGATTTCGTGATATCCCTAGGGATTTCGTGAAATCCCTGATATCCTCAATTCTCTACGACAGATGTCGCAGGGACATTAGTAACACCCATAAACAGTTATAATAATACGTACCTAGTGCGAACCCTTGGCGCAGTAAAAATGTATTCATTTGCCATGATTGCTAAGAACATGACGAAAATAGCTGATATTGCTTGGGTTTTCATTTGGTAGCGGCCGTATTGGCCGATCTCTTCCTTCAAAACTCTATCTAGGTCCAATTTCGGTTTGCCAACCAAAGCTTCATCTTCCCTGTGTGTTTTCTCATCTTTTACTTCCATATTTTGATAAACATAAATTTTCTTTGTAGTCTTAGTTTCCTTCCAAGTAACGTGTAGGTTATTTTTTCTTCAAATTTAATGTCGTAACAATTTACAGGTAGGTACAAATCACTTATTGATTTATTTAATAGTTTAAATAATGACAACTAAACTATTAGGAGAAATCATTATAATTACCTACTTATTTTCATATCTCGGTAATAAATGAGAAAAGGTGTAAAAACTACAGATGAAGTTACCTAGTAAGGAAATATTTACTATTTGATAAAGTGTTATACTAATTTACTCTTATAGATAGTGCCTACGTGTACGTAAGTAGGTAACTAAAATTTGTGATCCTCGCATTGTTAAGTAAAACAACTAAAACGGCTACGAGTATAGGTATTTATTAGGTATAATTTTGTGAAAGAGCCTTGTAACACTCATACAAAATATCGTCATAAATTATTTTATTTATAAGTCTACATAGCAAAATCTACACAAAGAAATATTTCTCTGCAAACTAGTCCAAAACCAAGCTCGGAACGCGCAGTCAGAAATAAAGGGCCGTTTTCCTGGCTCTCAGGAGGTATCCCTGCGGTTCCTCTATCCCAGCTCTGCTTGTGTATGACGTTATATCTGTGGTAAGGACACTCCACTTACGATAGATCTATTATCAGGAGAATCCTTAAAAGATCTTTATCAGCTACAAACGTAATATCGGCACCGCGCCGAGTACCATTTTTGGATAGTTCACACAGCTTAGTTAGGTTATAAAATAGTAGAGTGGTAGAGTATTGAAATGCGTAATCTCAAACCACAGTTAGCTGAAAGAACACAAGGTGTAAAATCTTAATAACGAAAACACGCGAATCCGAATAACTGTACACCGGGCTCACGATAAAGGTTGACAATGAAAAATATTTACAGCTAGCTAGTGGAGAACTAGGGAGTGAAGACTTCAAGAGGAAGGGAAACAAGGGAGGTGGCAGGTGATTAATTACAGGTAAGTAATTAATTGATTATGTATGCATCTTTAAGTATGTGTGTGACTGTGTGTATGTTATAATCAATGTTTTATTACGAAATAAATAATAAAAACAATTATTTTTTTACGTAATTTTAATCAGTATCCTTCTTGCCCGTATCGATTGCTTCCTGCATGGACTCAGGCAGCTTGGTCCCTCGTGTCTCCGGAGTGAGGAATATGAGCAACCCTGCCGCCAGCGCCAGCGACCCGAACAATATGAACGGCAGGTCATCACCCTATAAACAATTAACAATAACATTGGTTTTGTATACCTACTTAAAATTATTGTATTCAATAATCAATAATATTCAATATTTTATTTGCATTCCACAATGGTGTAAAAGGTGTAACATAAATTTGTCTTAGATGCACACCATGGTGGACCGTAGAGCTCGGAGACTCATTGGCGATGACCAACTTGCTAACGCCAAGCTTCAAAGCTTGGAGCATCGACGCAAAGTCGCCAGCCTCTCGGTTTTTTATAAGGTGTATCATGGGGAGTGTTCTCAGGCACTCCACGAACTTATCCCTCCAACCACATTCGGTTACCGGAATACGCGGCGCCGTGGGAAATACCACCCACATGTTGTCGAATTCCCCTTGGTCCGCACCAAACGCTTTGCGTCCTCCTTTTTGGTGCGTACGGCCAGAGAATGGAATTCTCTCCCTCCATCTGTTTTTCCGGAATCGTATAACCTAGGTGTATTCAAGTCGAGAGTGAATAGGCATTTTCTGGGTAAGCGTGTTCCATCATCGGCCACGTCGTTACTTTCCACCAGGTGAGACCGTGGTCAAACGCAAACCCATAGCAAATAAAAAAAAAAAAAAAACCATGGACCCTTACGGGCACAACAAAAAAGGAGTGTAAGAGAGGAGGCTTATAATACTTAATACATTTTATAATAGTTTTTTATAAATATTCAAAGTACCTACCTACCAGTTTATAGGCAATCATTTAGATATTCATTGATGCTATAGTAAGCTATAAAAAGTAATATCTTTTAATTTTATGATAAAAGAATTATCGTTATACTCTCGTTTAATAACGTGTTAGGTAGCTTGTTATATATTTTATATACATGACGTAAGGACTGCATGAACTGAACATTCAGCCTTAGCGTTTTCTGGCTTACAATTATAACAATCCAACCATCCTGCAGAATATGTCATACTACTACTTACCTTGCTAGGTGACGTGAGATGGACGGACATCGACGTTCACCTGTGTTATCACAGGTGTTATTGGTTGCGCGTGTTTATAGTCGCGTATTGTATAGAATTGGTTTGTGGATAAAATGCATCCCTTTCCCTACTCTCTCCCTCCCGCACAATGCCTGCCCTGCGCGAGAGCGAGAAGGCGCTTGCACATTGGAAGACTAGCGTAGCGTGTGTGGCGCCGTCAGTCAATCAGTAGCTCCAGAGCGCTCGCTTTGATAACACGCGTCAATTATCGTCTCGGCTCGTCGAGCTCCGTAACCGCGAGTGATGTGAAACCTTGTGAATAGAACTGTCGTGTACATAAAACTTTGTGCTGTGAATATACATGTGAAAAAACCGAATTTGTGCCGTCTTCGTGTCGCGTTTCTTGTGGAAAGAAACTGTGCCGTTTACACCGGTGTTCGCCTCCAGAGAGCAGACTAAACAAGACGCTATCGCCAACCGAGGCCAATCCACCTCCAGGTAAGTGCATCACCATTTCCTGCTGGCGAGCTGATCTATACCTTCAACTTTCCGAAACAGCTCGTCATTTCCCTCATATACTTAATACACAAACCAATATCGTGTCGTATTCTTTTCGATTCATTTGTAGCAACTTAGCCGCCATCTTTTCCCTCGCGCTTTACGTAAATTTTCAAATACAGTCCACTACCCCACCAGTTATCTTTCAACAACAACTGCGATCTCCAATCCACCTGCCAAACTTGGGGATCATGGTAAGGTAACACCTTCGTTTTTATTATTCCTTAGGTTATGATGCGTTTTAATTTTTGTAACTCACAAAGGCAGGCGTAAGTGGAGCCACGATGGACCCGATACGCCCCATCATGGAAGAGAAGGCGAACAGTCTGTGTCTGTACTTGGTGGGGTACAGCTCAGTAGTGTACACGTACAGAGACAACACGAGGACGGAGATAGCGCATTTACCGATCAAGTACAAGGTGAGGGACAAGCCAGGCAAATCTGAAAAAGTGTAAACATTGGTCTTTATTTCACCGTTGTCTTTTTAAGCGATGAAAAACGGAGGAGGTTCTTAAGTCAACGCGTTTTTTTTTATTTACCTATGACCTCACATAACTTTTTACAGAGTGTTCGTATTTTGTAATTCGTGCGAATTTGGTACAATATAAATTTGAAAAAATAAGAGTAAGAGAACAGGGGATGACTGAATAGATTTTACGGTGGGAACTATGTATTTTCCTGCTGTAAAAGCTAGCCTGTGTTCTTCCTCGAGGTCTATTCTATACTAAGTTTCATCAAAATCAATTTGTGGTTCATGGGCGCAAGCGTTAAGTTACAGTTTAATTTTTATAATAATAGTTTGCTCTATCTAGGCAAGATTCATAAGAAGCATGTTAAGTCTTCAAAAGTACTTAGTTGAAAAATAACGTATAATAAGAATAACTAGGTATTCAGTTCAATTTTGGATTCAGTACTAAAATACCAATGAAAAACTGTTAATACTACACCATTTCACAAAAATATTTAGAAGAGTAAACTTACTGTCCGGCATAAAGAGATAAGCGAACTGGCACGCAGCACATGCCCAATAGCCAGTAATAATAGTCTGCTTTCTGCCAGTGTTGTACAGCATTAGGTACCCGAGACCATAGCCGGGTATTTCAATCAGGGACACTGCCATGAAATTCAGATATGGATTTCCAGAAATATTCACAGCGTTGATCGTCAAACCATAGTACACGAAAGTCATGACCATCCAACAAGCGCAAATGACGCAACAACGCAACAACATCGCTTTGTTTCGAAAAACTAACACGACAAGCCAAGGCTCGTCCGATTCCTTCAACTTATCATCAGCTTCTTTCCTTCTCTCTTCTTCTAAATTTGTTTTTAAATCCTCCAAAGTTTGTTCTGAAATTTGTCTGCGATTTATGCGAGCCATCTCCCTCAAAATTTTGTCAGCTTCTTCGTACCGTTGCTTACTCAAGTACCATCGTGCCGACTCCGGCATTATCCAGAAGTATGTTAAGGCTATGAAATGAGGTATGTAAATAGCTAAAGTTAGAGATTTCCAATTGGGAACTCCCCATGCAAGTAGTGCCAGTGCAGCTTGACCAATGGAGAAACAAGAACTCATCAGAGCACTCCCAGCAATACGGTAGTTCGGGCCGCAGGACTCATTCACTGGAAAAAAATCAAAAACATAAAATGTTAGTTAATAAAATAAATACTTAAAGGTGAACATTGGTTCAGGCGTTACTTTGCAGAATTACCTATTACTAGGCGTAGTAGGAATAATGTAGCAAAATATCACTTCACCCACACAAGCACAGATACAATATTCTTTTAATGCATATTAAAGTAAAACAATAATCTGTATAGATATAGTAGTAGTATGTTTCAAAGTAAGAAAGAAGTATTTTTTCATAAAAAAGAATACATTTTACCTATTACGCATCATTGTTCAAAAAATATGATATATTGGACCATAATACTAAAGTCCGGACTCCGAATGCAAAATCTATCTTTAATTTCATACTCACTAATAATATAAGCGCTAGAAAATCCCCCCGACCCGAAAGCGGCCTGGGCAAAATTAGAAATGATGAATCCGTTGTAAGTGTCAGCAAAGTATCTGAGGACGCCGATCCACGCAGAGTTGATGGAAGTGACAATGATGGTAGCCCGACGGCCCCAGCGGTCAGAGACGAAGCCAACGGCGAACAGAGCACAGAACTGGCCGAGGGATTGTACCGTGCCGACCAACGAGCGACGCCACTCGTCGCAGGCTAGGCCGTACTGAAAACAAAACAACATGAAAATGCATTATCGACAAAGCCTGTAACTGAAAGTCGATTGAAAAATCTTTTGTCACTATTTTGGAGCAAATAGGTACTTTAATAACTTTTCTCCTAGCTATGTGTATGTATCTCAGCTAACAATTCAACCAACGCAGTACCTACTAAGAGCTACCTACTGGTGTCTGTCTTAAAGTACCTACTCTCGGTATATGACTTAAGTGACTTGAGATAATTTTACCTGATGCGACAAACGGAGGCTGTCTCAGATAAATATAAGTACCTATGTAGTAGCATAGTTTATTTTATAAAAATAGATGTGATTTGCTTTGGTAGCTTTTAGTTTTAGAGTAGCAACTACTAGTAAGTAAACATTTTACGCAGGCTTTTTTATTATCTCTTGTAATACGTAAGTGTGAGATCATTTCGCTCTTTGAGAAAAACCAGAAAAAAATTGGGTTCCGGTAGAGCGAGACCAAACGATAACGCTGTTTTGCGCAGTGTAAGTATTGGAAATATGCTAAATACCTGGTATCATGGCAATTATGGTATGAAATTTTAACCAGGTAAACAAGCCCGCCTGCTTCTACAAAACTGGATAGGGCAATAATTTCATGCCTTCAGATCTGTGGTCTAGCTGTTTTAAAAAATGGTTCGATCGGATGAAAAAACAGGGACCGACCGTTGACGAGATCTTTGGGGGAGGCCTTTGTCCAGCAGATATATTTCTGTGGTAAGACACTTACGGAATAAACGACGGTGTTAGTACTTTGATAGACATGCTCTTCGCATTCAATAAGGTTCTGTTGGTCGAAGTAATCAGCCGGGCATGTATCAGCAAGTTCTTCAAAGGTATTGTTATTGCTTGCAAACCGCCTGCAGTTGTCAAAACTACCCTCATCGCTTGGTACTGCATTGCCAAGCCATTCTGGAAGAAACTCTGTGGGATAAGATGACTCGCACTCTGGGATCAAACATCTGCAATTTGCAAAAATATTTTAATACATCAAAAGAGTCCAATTAGAATCCAATTATTTTACGAAGCAACAATAAATGTACCTAAGTATGTACGGTCTCCTGCAAAGAATCCGGACCCCACTGTCGTAAGCAGCGGGTAGTCAAGGGCGGATCCATGATCTAGCTAGGTGGACCACTAATCAAAATTGTGAAACAATGTTTTTATACAGGTAACCAAAAAGGAGCGTCAAGCGTAATCCCAAAGATAAAACACCCTTGCAGTGTCCGAAACAACACCTTGAATGTTTCGCTTTTCAAGTTATGAGATTTTTTCTGAACTTTTAAGCTATTATAAAAATGGACGAGACTTTATGAGATATATATTTTGCAACTGAATCCTCATGAACCTTAAATTTAATTTGAATATCAACTTAAAATTAAAATATTATTATGGGTGGTTTCATAGTGCCTAAGTAATTTTGAAAACTTGGCCAGACTCTCAGGTTTTCTGATCATAAAAAAAGGTCTCATAATAGGGAAACATTTGCTAAAGTCGGACTTTAAAAATAGAAAGATCAAAAAGTCTGAAAAATTACCATATAATTAAAGTATGTTTTTCCCGAATTTTATCGGTCTTAATGTTAATTGGTTGCTATCTAACCAAAATTTAATGTAGGAATGCAGGAACGATTAGATGTAAAAAGGAGCCCTTATTTACCAATTTCCTTTTTTCTGTATAATTGATGTTCCGTCGAAAGACATTTTGAAAACTGCTACTTTACTACTTCTTTATAATAAAACTGTAGAGATCGAAAATCTGTACATAGAAAAAAAACGCTAAACACCGAGCCAAAGGGATGTAAGAACTTGAAGTGGTAATGTAGAACATATCCATAATTTAATTTTTGTTTATCTGTTTGTACGGGCTAATCTCCAAAACTGTTAAACCGATTGCAATGAAATTTTGCATGGTAGTACCTTATATCCCCGGTTAACATCTAAGATACTTTTAACCGTAGGAAAACTTTCATTCCTACGGGAAACTAACTGCATAGAAAAGTCAAACAACAACGCGGGCATAGCCGCGGGCGGACAGCTAGTTTTTAAATAATTATGAAAGTTGAGAAACTGGTCAAGTATTTAAAATTACTTAGGAACCATGAAACCACCTATTAAGGGGTTACAAGTTGCCAAGTTGTGCCTTTATTAGCGCAAAAGGAACATAATATTATCTTCAAATCTCAAAATCAAAATTCAACTTTTCAAACAAACTAGTGTCACGGTGACCGACTAAGTACTTTGTATGAAAAAGGCGCCCGCGCATGATGCAGCGCTAAAATTTCAGAAACAAAATTATAACTCAAAATGTACAAAAAATCACGGAAGATATATTGGTTTCGGATACTCCAAAGGGTGTTTCGTGTTCTGTTTCTGGGCTTCCGTTGGACTCAAATTTTTGGGACGTGTTGTATATTTTTAAGTAAATAAATGTACCTACAAAAAATAGCTACCTCTATCTATTATTATCAAAATTAAATTATAACTTCTTGTGACATGACCACGTGTATGTGACCCCCCCTGGCGCCGCGCCGAAGCTGGATCCGCCCTTGCGGGTCCGATTTCTTTACAGAAGACTGCACCTACGTTAAAATTAAGAGCGTGAGCTAAACATATTGGATACCTACGATTTTGTAGGATGATAGTAGTGTAGTGTGTGTGATAGTGTGTGTGAAAGTACCTATAGGCCAGTCAAATTAGCTTACCCTGGACAAAACTCATAAACTCGCTTTTTTTAATTCTTTGTTGGCTTTTGTTATTAAGTATCAAATACTAATTAGATATATGAAGCAAAAAATCCGCAGTGGTTACCGTTTGTTATAAAAAAATTGAGATTTCGTACAGTACCTAACTTTTTCCTAAAAGTAAAATAGGTAACCAAGTACTTTGTTAGTATAATTTTTAGGGGTGTTCGAATGTTATCATCCAATATCAAAATTAAGCAGAAATCATTTTCACATCCATGTTTTTTTTTTCAGTATCCATCTGATCTCAATATCTGAATAAGCCAAAACAATAACTATGGTGCTTGCATCTAGTTAAGCTATATTGCGTCTTTTTATACATTTGAGACAAAAATTAAGCATCAGTCTTTAACGTTTTTAAAATTATGTTTTTCTCAGTAGTTAAAAAATAAAACTGTATTTTTTTGTTTTAATAATAGGTTTTCGTGTACTAGAATCATGTTTTCATCATAATTAAGCATATAAATATCACGATTAAAAATTTTAAATTATAATTAATAGCTCGCGCGAGCAAGTAGTGAAGCGGGATGCATGCGGTGGGTGCGGGGTGCGGTGGGGAGGGCGCAGCGCTGCCGCCAGCGGCGACCGCGACATGTCATAACATAAAGTTTATTTCAATTGCGCGCTATGTACCGTTTGCATCGATCGGTAAAAAATATTTTTTTTTGTCCAGCATACGAAAAATGCCGACAATACAGCACTTTCAGTCACTCTCATTCAGTCAGTCAGTCAGTTTCTTCGTTTATATATTTAGATTAAGTGATGATGTTAGTATGGTTGTTTCTCCTTCACGCAAAAACTGTTAATAAATATTTGTTTCATTTCACAAAATGGCACAAATATAGTGATAAGAAAATATTATAATAATGTATTCATTCACTGAATCATAGGTGTTTAAATAATAACCGACATAATGCTAAAGCTTAGCATAGTATTGGTAGGCAATCACTTGTACTGGTAGACCGTCGTCCGAGAAGCGTTTTTCGTACCTATCGTACTTTCGTGTTCATATGTGAACTTGTTTGGTGTCTCTAGATATCGAAGTCTGCCGAGCCAAATAGAAAGCGTTTGGGAGTTATGTCACTTTGAAAAGTGCTCCAGATGTCGAAAAATTACCGATCTTACTTTAAAAAAAATCTTTCTTAGGATCGTTCGTAGCATCATTATGAACAGCCTAGACAAATTTCCAGACCATTTACAGGAAGCGTTTGGAAAATCAGCCGGCTTTTGTGGGTGGGATTTTCACCATGAAAATACCTATCTTACTTTCTGACGAAACTACATCCAGGTGATGGGGTAGCTCTAATACAACAATAAAAGTCAAGTCTGCCGCTAATATTAGGAAGCGTTTGCAAAATCAGACGCTTTGAATGTGTCAAAGACTGAAGGCGCTTACTACTGAAAACGATAATATTATAGTTTATTTTCGTTATATTGACCTGTGAGTTAACGATGTCCTCCAAAACCAACGTGAATAATTTTGGAGACAGGGTGTCACCCTGTCTAACTCCTCTCTAGATCTTTATTGAGTCTGTTTCTGGTCGGTGGGAGGTTTACTTGTAAGCTTGCATTGTGGTAAATATTGATTGTAACGGTAGTCTATTCTAATAACCGCCCAGGCCTCTATACTATTAAAGGCTTTCTTATAGTCAATGAATGCAAGCCACAGATTCATTTGATATTCTGTATTGTTATAATATGAAGATCGCGGAATGCAAGGCGCGCGTACTACACTTAGCGGCACGGAATTTAACCCAAACTTAATTTTTCGATTTAAACAAAATTTACGTAATATTTCTTTCTTTTTTCAGGTGTTTTAATTTCTAACGTTATTCTTTGATATAAGTAGTCTTTTTTTTGTGTTAAAGCTTATTTTTAGGACGAAATAATGATTTAATTGGGTATTCAATAAAAATCATATATTAAAGATTTTTTTTTAATTTGAAATAAAACATTAAAAAGTAAAATTTAAAAACAGCCAGAAGGAAATTAAAAGCGTGTATTACCACCTCTTGCTCTGATAACTGCCTGCATGCGTTCTGGCATGCTGTGAATTATGTTTGTTTGAGGCTTTCGCGCTTACTACACATTAAAAAAATTAAAAAAAATTATCGCGCTAAGACCCGTAAATAACTTTAATAATGTGCTGTGAATTATGTTTTTAATCTCCACTTGTGGGATCTCATCCCAAGCAGTTACTAAGGCTGATTTTAGTTCCTGAAGGTTCTGTGGTGGGTTGGGGCTAGCTTTGACCCTACGTTTTAGCATGTCCCAGACATGTTCTATTGGGTTCACGTCCGGGCTTCGCGCTGGCCACTGTAGTTTGCGAATTCCAACTTCTGCAAGGTAGCTTTCCACGCTCTGTGCAGTGTGCGCACGGGCATTATCGTGCATTAGCAGGAAATTTTCGGCTCCGATGAAGTCCACATATGGTACAACGTGTTCTTGGAGAATCTCTTCGATGTAGCGTGCTGCATTTTCTCGACCTTCCACAATAACCAACTCCGTGCGAGCGTCGGAACTTATGCCACCCCATACCATAACCGAGCCTCCATGAAAACTTTCTGTCTGTCGGGTATAGTAGGTTATTGGGAGGAACCGTTCACCACGTCTCCTATACACGCGCTCTCGACCATCTGGAGCTCGCAAAGCCACTCTACTTTCGTCCGTAAACAAAACGTTGTCCCAGTCCTCCAGACTCCAGTTAGCGTGCTCTCGTGCGAATCGAAGGCGTGCTACACGATGATACCTCTCGAGCTTTGGACCTCTGGCTGGCCTACATGCATGTAAGTCGACTTCTTCTAATCTTCTTCTAATCGTGCGCTCACTGACGTTTACATTTCGAACCATTTGCAGACTCTGCCTAGCCTCTACAGCAGTAAGGAAGCGATTTCGCTGTACTTGCAAGACGACAAAACGGTCATCGCGGGAGGATGTGCATCTTACCCCACCACTGCCTGGTCTTCTCGTGTACAGGCCAGTCTCGCGGTATCGTTTTACAGCATATTTCAAATTGGAACGCGCAATATTTAATCTTGCAGCCACTTGGCGCTGAGTCAGGCCCACGTCGATTAAAGCGACAGCTTGAGCAACTTGTGCAGGAGTAAGCGACATATTGCAAACCTAGAAACGATAAAAAGTCGTTTAAAAACAATAAAATTTCAATAAAACCTACGATATTATCATTAAATTAAATTTAACTCAAAATAAACTTACCCGTACTTAGCAATAATTTTCTGGGAAAACGTTTCCCGCCAAAAGTTTTAAAACTGATATTGACAGCTTGCATTTTTTTTTTCATTATACTGCCTATAAACAGCCAGCACTAATGAGGTTCTAAACTGAAACGGAAGTTTTCAAAAAAATTAATTCTATTTAGTGTAAACTCAAAAATAAAATTTGGGTTAAATTCCGTGCCGCTGAGTGTATTAGGTGGCGCGGTCAATGACCGCCGGTCATATTATGGTTGGGCAAATTAAAAATAATAAACTTATTGATTTTTTGTTACGGGCAGGCATATTTTCTGTAATATTAATATGCTTCGAGCGTATAAAATCTATTATAATTAGGAATAATATGAATGTATTAATGTATGTCGGATCGGATTTTCAAAAGGTAAGCCGACGGGAATCGGCATATTTGGACCCTTCGCCACTGTTAACTACTCATGTCACATAGTGCGCGGCTGCTGCGCAATTCAAAGTTCGATGGTTTGCAGCGCAAAATCGATACGCAGCTTATAGTCCACCTTACAAAGGTGTAGGTAGAGTGCGATTGTCATAAGCATGCGATTCAGTTGAATAAATTTGCAAGGCAGGCTTAGCAATGTTCAGATTATAATATACCAAGATATATCTCTCTTGATACTCGGCCGCTATTTTTTGACTTACCTTTGAAGTTGGTTTAATAACAAGCAACTTGTTTATATTATGTAAAGTAGATATTTAGGTAGGTAACATCCTGCGAAAATCTATTTTGTTAGGTAGATTGTTTGTTTTTATCGATTTTGTTTTTATTCGAGTAAGTTTAAGAAAGATATAACCACAGAATACAAAAACTAAAGGATATCGTTTTTTTAAAGCGATTGATAAGCGTTACTTGTACTTAAAAAAATATATATTTGTTATTTTGTAATAATTATAGGTATTGATAAGTGAGACGATAGTAGACGTGACAATGAAATAAAAATATTTGTATGAAAAAATATTTTATAATTTTATTTATGCATACATCCATATTTTATTGCTTTTATTTTCGATTAAGACAGTCTTCTAACAGGTTAAAATTCAACTCACAGGTTAATATAACGAAAATAAACTATAATATTATCGTTTTCAGTAGTAAGCGCCTTCAGTCTTTGGCACATTCAAAGCGTCTGATTTTGCAAACGCTTCCTAATATTAGCGGCAGACTTGACTTTTATTGTTGTATTAGAGCTACCCCATCACCTGGATGTAGTTTCGTCAGAAAGTAAGATAGGTATTTTCATGGTGAAAATCCCACCCACAAAAGCCGGCTGATTTTCCAAACGCTTCCTGTAAATGGTCTGGAAATTTGTCTAGGCTGTTCATAATGATGCTACGAACGATCCTAAGAAAGAATTTTTCAAAAGTAAGATAGGTAATTTTTCGACATCTGGAGCACTTTTCAAGGTGACATAACTCCCAAACGCTTCCTATTTGGCTCGGCAGACTTCGATATCTAGAGACACCAAACAAGTTCACATATGAATATTAAAGTCTGACACGAAAGTACGATAGGTACGAAAAACGCTTCTCGGACAACGACGGTCTATGGCGGGTCATATCATAATACACTGAACGATATCTAAGGTCATTGACATTATACGTAAAATAAAATTGAATCTTTACCGGCAAAACTCCTACTACATATTTAACAACCTAATTAGATCTACCCAATAAGTTGTAGGTAAAAATAAACATCATTATTATTATTTTACCTTTCTATATTCTTAGGATGCACACAGAACAAAACATTTTCATTTTGACTACCCTGTACATAATACATAAGGACCCGAATGCTAAACAATATTTTTCTCTTTACGTTTAGTAAAGAGCCATACTTATTTGGAAAACGAAGATTAGACCTTGGGAATTTGGTGAAACTGCGGCGCGCGCGCGTCTCGCGACTCGCGACAGTACGTTCGGTCGAGGGGAATTGGGACACAAAGAAATTACAACCTTATTTTGCATGAAATAACGTTCATATTGAAACGTTACCAAGAAAAAATATTAATTAATGAATAATTGCTGACATTATTTGCTTAATTTGTTTCTTATAGTACTAGTTAAATTTATACGGCATAAATTAACAACTTTTGGAGTAGTTATATATTTTGGTTCTCTAAAAACTGCAAATATTCGGAACTGTTGAATTCTGCAAAGAGAATCTGCTTAATTTTCAACAGTTTATTAGCACACACAATAAACTATTCAGAATAAACTGTTAAAATATAGTTATCTATAATCTCTGGTCAGATAAGCCAAAAAATCTGTAACTTACTGAAGATCCTTTATAAATGATAATTCTGAATGATTAATTATATTAATTTTAATTTCTTTAACTGGAATGCAAGCATTATATTATAATAGAGGCACTTTTACAAAGTTAGTAATTATGCTGTTCCACTGAAATCAAAATAAGTAGAAAATTATATTTTTCATTTTTTTTGTACATACGCGGGAATATAATTTGCTTAATTTGGTATATTTTAACTATAACTAACTGTATTTTATGCCATAAAGAAAGAAGTTTACAGTTATCGAATTATTTCCATTTTCAGCTAATTTGACTGGCCTACTAGGCTACATTTGAACGTGTGATAACACCTCATTCCCAAAGGAAAAAATAATAACGCTTACGAGAAGGAAGTGTCAGTAAAAAACGAGAAAAAAATTGTTGCTAGCAAAATACTACGTTATAAGTCCCTGTGTTTAAATAAGGCATTTATTTTATCCAAGAATTAGGTAGTTACTTACCTTGTAGGTATCCTTGCTGCAGTGAAAATGTACTCCGTGACGGACCAAGATATAAATAACACTGCGAGTGAAAATAAAAGAAGGATCCGTATCTGGTAAAAACCAAACTCTCCCAAGTCCTCTATTAAAATGGTGTCCATGCTGACATTCTTTCTATTCTCCGTCTTTTCTTTAGTTACATCCATTACGATTTATTTTTACTTCCTCCTAGAACAGTGTTTTCTGTGGTTTAGGTAGGTACTGCAGGTAGTTTAATTAAGCTTGTTTATTTAAGCAAATAAACCTAATCTTAATCAACAAAGGTATAAAAACGATCCTTAATCCTTAGCTTGGCCAAATTTTTTATCAATAGGCATTGGCAAAGAAGATATCGTCAAAAGTACTTAATACAACATTACGTAAGTAAATAAATTTTTAAACACATTGTGCGTAAAAATATTTCATAAGGTTCCAAAAAGTATTAAAACCTTCCGATATGGTACTTAATAAGTGAAAAATATTAAAGTAGGTACTTAGTTGAGTAGGTACTGTGGAGTTTGCATCAGTGCGTTTGCAAACTCCTTCTAAATGTAACTGGCGCTTTTGCCGGTATTCTGGAAAAACGATTTGATTTTAAGTTAGGAATCGTCTCGCATTAAAAAAAAGATAATTTGTCATAACAATTATAGAAAAGGTCGTGGATAGACCTGAACTTGATTTGAAGAAGTAAAATATAAAGATTTGAAGAGTTCCTGCTGTTTTCATTGTTGAGGAACAATCTTCAGTTGGTGGAACAAACCAATTGTTCACCGAAACCTCTCGCAAAAAGATAAGTTGTTTGTGAACCTTTCTTTAAGTGAATTTTTATACCTATAGCGAGTGCTCACCACTACAGCTAGCTTTCCCTGAAAAAGAAGAATAAGAAGACGAAGAAGAAGTGTGTTGGCGAATCTGCGTCATCGTTTTTGTGTATTTTGTGTGCATATAGATGCAGAAGGAGAGCAGACATTTGGCCACGTAATATATATGTGCATATAGTAATATTACAAAAGTTTCAGAATCGACGTTCGTTATGATCTAAGGACTAATCAAAAGAGTGATAAAACAAGCTGATTGAGCTGATCTGCCTATCAGTTGAGGAAGTTTAGTTTTAGTTCATAACCCTAAAAGAGTTACGAGTCTCGGTTTGAAGTTGTCGAGGCCCTATAAAGGTCCTTATCGTGTCCTTCGTAGATTACCTAATAATAATTATCTTTTACGTAAACTAAATGGTGGTTCAAGACATGATATTTTGATTCACCATAATACTTTGAAACCTTTTAAGCTAAGATTGTAATATATATTAGGTTTAATTTTTCCTAACTTTTAATTAATGACATTTTGCATTTATGACATTTTGCATTTTTGTCATTTCACGTTTTTGTCTTATTATGTGTTAAACATTTTAATTATTCCCTTATTATTATTCAATTGTTATAATGTCATAAGTTAACGGTTTGACATTTAATTTTTTTTACAAACTGCTATTGATAGAAGTTTTATTCTATTTGGGTGAGTTATGGTCATATGTTTGGTTTTATATGTTCACATTTATCTCTAAGTTTGTATGGGTAGTTATTTGGCTTGTACTCACTTATGGACATATGTATCCGGTGAGGTAACATTCGTTGTGTTACACTGTTGTGATGATTAGTTTTTCATGATTGATACGAGTTAGTGTGAGCATAAAGACTTTGACATTTACTGACTATTTATCTTACCATGATTGAAACTTTTTATGCAGATTTGTTTGTTTTCAGATATAAATAAAATAAATTAATTTAAATAAATTATTTTAATACCATCCACGATGACAGAGTTGAAGAATTTAAAAATTTTATATGATTAATAAATCAATGGGGTTGCTTTATTAATTTTATTTGGGGGGGGATAGAGCTTAGTGTAGGGTTGTTGACACCTTATTGTTTTCTTTCAATGATGTCTTAACAACAAATAGCTTAGGGTTTTTCTTTAAAAAAAAAAAACGATTAGTATGTTGCTGACGTTCCGGGATGCTGAACTTTGATGTGCTGTACGTGTTGACTCGTCATTATTTACGTTACTTGTATAATGAAGATACTAGATTCGCGCTACCCTGATTGATGTCAACTTAACTTAGGTTGAAATATTTAAGTGTTAGATAGGATGCGTGCGCCCTGTGTTTGATTGTTCGTTTGTCGTTGTTGGGCGTTGTTGCTTGCGTGTCCTGGTTTGGATTATTGATTATTATTAATATTTTTAAAACATTTTAATAAATTAATTCTTGGACGCTGGTTTCAACTTCTGATTTGACAGGTTGACTGTTACTCATTTTGTGACGCTGTTAGGATTAGAGTCTATTGGCTTATAGCCACGATGTTTGGTAGTCCAACCTGATCAATGATGCGACTGTCTTTTGGGACAGGTTTTGGCATTCGTTTCTTGTGCAATGGTCTGGTTTGTTTGCTTGCATTGCACCAGGAAGCTGTTAGCAACAGACTTTGTTGACAGGTTGTTATGTTAAGTGTTTATTTTGCCCTGTCCACTTTTAGGTCATGAGTTTAGGGTTGTCAACTGTGTTAAGCGAGACAATTCTTGTGACCGCGGGGGATGTGGAGTTTGCATCAGTGCGTTTGCAAACTCCTTCTAAATGTAACTGGCGCTTTTGCCGGTATTCTGGAAAAACGATTTGATTTTAAGTTAGGAATCGTCTCGCATTAAAAAAAAGATAATTTGTCATAACAATTATAGAAAAGGTCGTGGATAGACCTGAACTTGATTTGAAGAAGTAAAATATAAAGATTTGAAGAGTTCCTGCTGTTTTCATTGTTGAGGAACAATCTTCAGTGTACCTACATACATACATAGTATACCTACAGTACCTACTACTAGTTATACTTAGTAATTAATTATAGACTTATGCAAGGTGACGCCTGATGCAACTTTCTTAACTTGTGTTTGTTTCTGTGAAAATATAGGTATAACATTTTACGCCAAATTATTTAATTTTATTTAGACCAACACAGTCAGAGTGTCAGCCTTAGCTGTTACATCAAACTACAGTGAATCTGTATTGTTCTTAGATACTTAGGTACCTACTCGTCATAAGCAAGTAGATACCTACTTACCTAAAGTTACAACACCACACCAATAATAAATTTAATGGGAAATACGTAGGTAAGTACGAATTTTTGGGTATAATCAGTCAATTATTTCGGTGGCAGCATCAATGTCAGGTTTTACATTGGAATAACAAGAAATTTGGTTGAAGTCCTGTCTGTCCATGCAGATCTTTGGACTTAGTCCATGTTCATGACCCCTGAATGGTCCGTTGCTTGCTTTAGGTACTTGTCGTGTGGGTTTCGAGGTTAACTTAGCTCAATGACCCTGGTGTCAGAATTATTGAGCCGCCCAAGGTTTCTAATTCTAAATGGCTCCTTAACGACTAATCTGTAGATAGTAGCCGGGACCAACGGCTTTATTTACGTGCCTTCCGAAGCACGGAATCATCTTTCTTTTCGGACAATAAGATTATTCAGCCTGCAATGTCCTAACCAAACTGGGGAAAGACTCACAAAGTTATATTAATTGTTCAACCAGGGCCCCACCGGAATTCGAACCCGGAACCTTAGTAACGTCGTCGTACGTACGTAAGTAAGTCGAAGACAAAAAAAAATATTTTTATGGCTCTTGGCGATTGGGACTAGATCGCTTGCCTTTTTTTTTGAAAAAAAAAGTTAGTTGACATCGAGTAGTTGTCATTTTTTTGACGTTTGATGAGTGAGTTTCTATAATGCACAGCCAAATAATGTACAGCCAGGAAAGCACAGCCTATAACAATAATTAATGGAGATTGCATTACTTGTATGTACCCGACTTTAGAAGGACGGTTATGGTTTTCAAGAGTCAATACTTACGTTAATTTCTTTTTCGCACGCAACATTGCCTAAACCTCTTAATTGTTTTTCACTTGAGAGATATCTCTAGTCTTTATAATAATAATAATAATAATAATAAAAACACTTTATTGCACACAAAAGAAAATAATAACAATAACAATACAAGTAAATATAGTGCGCAAAGGCGGCCTTATCGCTTGTAGCGATCTCTACCAGGCAACCTTAGGGTAGAGGATATACAAAAGAAACAGACTGTAGTAGTGCAGTGCTGTGTCTACTTATTGATATATAGATAGATACCTACACTAAAACTAAATAAATGAATATTATAAAATAATATAAATATAATATAATACACCTACACTATAAATAATAAATATACATACATACATACGTATACTAATAGATAAATAAATAAATATTAATAACAAAAGGATATTATTTAAATATTGCAAACAGACTGCGCAAGGAGATGTTCGTGAACCTTCGATTTAAAAGTGGCCAACGACTTGCAATGTCGAATTTCTTTAGGTAAGGCATTCCAAAGCTGAGTAGCCCTTACAGCGAATGATCCCTTATCTGATGATGATGAGCAATGATCTCTAGTCTTTATAGTACAGAAGCCAGCATTATGCGGTTGAATATTCGCAATACGTAATTCACCTCTAACACTACGGGATACAGGTGCTCTCAAGATTAACATGTCCAGCCGCATCGCATGTGCTGTCTACTGAACAAAAATGTCAACTTTTCAAAAAAAAAAAAAACCGCTGAGAAACTGAAAAAGCAAAAAATTATGTTAGTACTCCTAGTAAACAATCAATCACCCCTGTTTTCTCACCTTCAGTGTTGGATTTTTTTTCCAAAATATGGGACTTGGATGGGACCAACCAATAATAATAATAATAATAATAATAATAATAATTTTATTTGCAGTAAGTGTAGTGGTGCACGCAGGCAAGATGTTATACATTTTTTCTTAGCTCTAACACACTTAACCATAATTTGGCATGCAAAATACAGCATTATAGAGAAAAAATAAAATAATAATAAGTCACTTGACAACAAAACACAAAATGAAGATCAAAACTTAATTGACATCAAACAACTACAGAGGACTCTATGCAATAAATCAATGTGACAAGAATTGAGCAACAGAATAGAAACATTTCCCCAGCAACCATTTCTTCAGCCTAGCCACAAACAAACTATAAGGCAATTGCTTGAAATCTGTTGGCAAAGCATTAAATACCTTTACACACATGGCATAGCAATTTTTTAAATACAAAGCAGTTCTAGGTGAAATATCATATACCAGTTTACAGGGATCTCTTATAGATTTTGATAGTGCCATGCATCTCCTCTTGAACAAGTGTCCGTGAGATTTCACAAATTTGGCTATCTCTAGTATGTACATGGACGGTAGAGTGAGAACTTTAAGTTTTTGAAATAACGGTCTGCATGACTCGGTTGATGATACACCCAATATTGTTCTTATGCATCTTTTTTGAGCCTTAAAAGCTCTACTAAGATCTGTGCTATTTCCCCACAGTAACAAACAATATCTTAATACTGAAGATATGTACCCATGGTATGCAGTCAGCGCCGTACAAATAGATGCAGATACCCTAAGTCTTCGAAGTACAAACTTAAAACTATTTACCTTATTACATACGTTTTCTATGTGATACTTCCAATTACAATTTTTATCTATTGTCAATCCTAAAAATTTCGTATGTGTTACTTCCTTAATACTAAAATCACCGTATTTAATATTAACACTCATTTGTTTCGTACCATAATTGTGAAAGTGAATAATATTAGTCTTATTTAAATTGACGTGCAAGTTATTACGCTCTAGCCATTTTATTATTTTGTCTACAGAGGAGTTTATTTGCGCTTCTAGATTTTTTGGTTCACAATTGGTATCAGCTGTTACTACAAGGGAAATATCATCGGCAAACAGATAGCATTCATTAGATGTAATATCATTCAGGTCATTGATGTATAGCAAAAACAATAAAGGACCGAGTATGCTTCCCTGAGGAACTCCGTAGCTATTTACTTTATAATCCGAATAATACTTAGTAACTGTGTCATTCTCATCAAAGTTAGTTATTTCTACACATTGCTGTCTGTCTTGCAAATAACTCGTAAACCAGTCAAGTGCTACTCCGCGGATTCCATAATTATTCAGTTTACTTAATAAAATTTTATGATGAACAAAGTCAAATGCTCTCGTCATATCAAAAAATACAACAAAAGTTTTCCTTTTTGCATCTAAATTTTTTATTATTTTGTGAACGAGATTAAAGCTAGCTAATGTTGTTGATTTACCACTCTGGAACCCATATTGATGTTTGTTTAAAATGTTATGTTTTTCAATAAAGGTGGTGATTCTTCCATACATCGCCTTTTCAAAAATTTTCCCTATTATAGGAATTAAAGTAATCGGTCTATAATTTGATATCATTTCTTTATCCCCCTTTTTATGAATTGGCTTCACAATTGAGAGCTTTAAAGCTTCAGGGAATTTTCCATTTTCGAAAGATAAATTTACTAGATAACTTAGAATTGGTGCTACTTCGATTGAACATTCTTTCAATATTTTAGTCGAGACTCCATCATACCCTTCGGCGCTAGTATTATTCAGAGATTTGATTATTTTAATAATTTCTTTATCGTCACATGGTTTTAAGAAGATACATGATGAAATATTATTTTTATTAGTATTATGAAAATTTGAAGACTTGTTAGTGAGACCAATGAGGTAATCGTTAAATTCGGTAGCAATTTCATTCGGATTTGTAATGACATTATTATTAACTCTTATTTCTCTTAAAAATTGATTTTGTTTCTCAATATCATTATCATTAATAACTTGCCAAGAGGCCTTACATTTATTTTTTGCATTACGTACTAGTTTGTCATTTGAGATTCTCTGAGCAATATTACAACATTTTTTGAATATTTTAGAGTAATTTTTGTAGCGATATCTATTTGTAAAAGTTTTGTTATGATAGTAAGTAAAGCGAAAGTTACGTTTCTTTCTACTGCAAATTTTTAGTCCCTTGGTTATCCACCGAGAGCTTAAGCTTGACGTCTTTATTTTTATTTTGACTAAAGGAAAACATAGTTTATAAAACAATGAAAAATATTCAGAAAAAATGTTGTAAGCTTTATCAATGTCAGTGGTCTCGTATACCTCTGAAAATGTTAGCTTTTGTAAGCAGTCGCGGAATTTACATATGTTTTCATCCGAGTAATCTCTTTTTAGAACATAGTAATGATGTCTTTGTGTTAAGTTTGCACATATTTTAGGTAGAGTTAACATTTGGGCTGTGTCATGGTCTGATATATCGAAAGGTAAAACCTCCGCAATCGCGTTCTTTTTGTTACTAACTATTAGATCCAGGCAAGCATTTTTCCTAGTGGGTACATTAATGTGAGAGGTCATATTGTGTGATTTTAAGAGGTCTAAAAATTCCTGTGTTGATTTATTTATATTCAGAATATTTAGATTGAAGTCCCCTGTTAACACTACAGTGTGATTAACTTTACTCATGACTTTACCTAACAGATCGTCAATCTTTCTAAAAAAGAAAGTTAAATCATCTATTTTATTATTAGGTACTCTATATATGCAAATTACTGTGAGCTTTTGCTTTGGAATACAAATCCCACAACATTCAAAATGTATGTCTGTGGCTAAATCTTTAACAAAATCTAATTCCTTAAACTGAATTCCATTCTTGACTAGTATTCCGACTCCTCCTCTTTTATCCATTTTTTTCCTAGAGTAGGTACTTCCTATAGTATACCCACAAATTCTCATTTGATCCTTTTCTTGTCCTCGTACTGTAAAAGTTTCAGACAAGCAGATAATGTCAGGCATCTTGCAATCGTCGCTGAGGCAAGAGATACATACCTCTAAAGCATTTCTTTTGCTGATTATACTAGCTACATTTTGATGAAAAATTCTGAAATTTTTATCTTTATTACTAATAGTATTATCGAAAAAATGTGCTAGGCATAAGGTTTTCAGTATATTTTTCTGAATTTTCCTCATAAAGGCTTCCACTATTATAGTGCATGTACAGTTGTATTTCTTGTATAAGTTGTTTTAAGTCATCGAAAATGGTAAGCAGACCTTGTCTTTTCAGTCGTCCATTAAACGGCGAGAACATTTTCGGCGTGAATTCTAAGTTTTTATTAGCATCTAGCACATATCCATACTTATGTTGCACATTATCCAAGTACAATAAGTTATTGAATGTCTCTATCCTTTTATTGTAGATATTCGCACGTGCATTGATTCTTAAGGTCGGCAGGCAGAGTATTACGTTAGTGTGTTGAACTTTTTGTATTTGCTCTCTAATAAAATCCACTAAACTGGAATAATTATTTGTTTCCAAGAAGTCAGTTTCACCTATTAGGATTACACAAAAGTCCTGTAGAGTAAATCCTTCTAGTTTTGAAGTTAGTCCAGATAATAGATTATATATATTTGCTCTAGTAAGTAAGTAGTGACAAACATTCAAGTTTGGGAAATGATTATTGGCGATGCTAAGATTATTATTCTCATAATTGCTGCTGATTAGGCAAAGCTTTTTTTTTTATAATTCATAAGTAAAGGGGGAGGTTCTAGAATATTATTTACACAGACCTCCGTGTCGCATTGTACTTCTGGGATAGACTTCGACTCTAGGTTTTCAGTGCTTAGAGAATTATTTTTTATAGAGGCACTTTTCGCAGAAGAGAGCTCGCAATTTGCTGAGGTAGGAGTACATTCGTTGTTGTTACTAATCTCATCGAGGTTGCCAATCGAGATCCTTTGCCTGCGCTTCTTTTTTTTTCGATGCCTGTTTACTGGGCAACGACAGTGAACCTTGGTCGGTGTGAGGCTTATTTCCTACCGGTGAAGCTAATGCTTGTAAATAAAGTTGTTTATAATGTTCAATGGTCTTTTGTTGTGATGCAGCTAGTTTCTTTAGGTTAGAAGTTTCTTGTACTAGGTTTTCAATTTCTTTGTCTGCGCTGTATAATTGGGCTTTTAAGTCGGCGATTTCAGCTTCTAGTTCAGATATTTTTAGGGTGATAAGTCTTATGGATTGTTCAGGAAGACTGCACGCAGTCTTTTCTAGAAGTGACATTTCATCACTACCACTGCTTATAATACTGCTGTCAGAGTGATTAGACGTCTTCTTACGTCTTTGTGTAACATAATTATCATCCTTAAGTGATACGTGCAGAGACGCATTCATTACACTGTAACCATGGCTTGAAGAGTTCGTACCCGTGTTATTCACCAAACATTCAGTTTTTTGAGCAGTTCCAGGTAATGGTGTTGGTTCAGGAATTTTATTTTCAGGAGGCGATTGTAAGCCTTGTTCCGTATAACTAGGCGACTTTTTTTGAGCAGTTTCAGGTAATGGTGTTGTTTCAGGATTTTTATTTTCAGGAGGCGATTGTAAGACTTGTGCGGAGTAACTAGGTGATTTTGTTGAACACCCGGCTTGTGGAACTTTATTTTTGTAAGCCTTAGTAATCATAGTAGTCGGTGTAGCACATTTAGTCGATTTGGATCTTGGTGTTGATGAACATAACACAGTAGGCCTTTGTTTTTTTTTCTGAATGTTTAAATTAATTTCAGAAGTCTCCCTACATATTTTACAACTCCAGTTATTTTTATTTTTCATCAGATCAAATAGTCCCGATGATACATTTGCACATTGCAAATCAAAAGTGTTAGTACACACTTTGCAGCGTAAAAAATCTCTTCTAGGCAATTTCTTCTTACATTCTTCACAATTACCAAGAGTAGGTGCCATGGTTTGATTGCTTTAATTAATATTGTGTAAGCGAAACGAGTTTCAATTGAAACGACGAATGCAATATTTGCTTTATCAAAATTATCAGGCACTTTCAATCTCCATACAAATTGACTAAGTAATGATGAGGTCCAAAGGTCAATTCGATATTGGTAGGGTAATAATCGTAACCGTTATTAAGTGTATTTCAAAATTAACACATTTTCTTCCAAATTTTAATATTTTAATGTGTAATATTAATGATAATACAACTCACTGAGTAGCGTACGTCTATTGTAGTCCTGAATTTCATTCAATTTCTTCATATGAGGTCCATATTAGGTGACATCAAGTTAATTTCAGTTATCACACATAAAAATCACCACAAACGATATCACTGGCAAGTTATATCACTGCGAACTATTTTAACTTCACTTGAGTGTTAAATATTAACTTTTACTATTTTTTGGATAATTTAATTTGCAATACACACGTAGCTATAATCTATATTAATATGCCCAGCTCTATTTATTTTGCAATACTAATACCAATATCGTTCATCGTGGAGATCTTAGAGAGTGGCCTTTGTCTAGCAGTGGACGTCGTTCGGCTGAAATGATGATGAATACTAATTTTCCAATGAAGCACACTGTTTCGAATAAAAATGGTACCTAAGCCGTCACGGGACGCCTGTCAGATGTGAAACATCGGAATTTTTAGTACAAATCATATGAAAAAAATCAGATTACGTTAGGAATTAGGATCGCGACCCGGACCCACCCACCCCACTCCTGCAGGCCGGCGCGCTTCGCGGCAAGCAGCGTAGCGTGCTCGCCACGCTGATATTCAGTTATACCACTCGCCTGACCCTCGCCTATGCACTGCCATCCTGGCAAAGCTCCCAATAAAAAAATACGTATTAATATACTTTTTGAAGCTTTCAGGGTTGTTATTTTAAAAAACCTCTGCACAGTCTGCACTGCACATTATCAGGCCGGTCAAACTCAAATTATCTGGTCGTACATTATTGTTTCTCTTCCTTCACAATGTGACATTGCATGACGCGTTCGTACTTCGTTCGTAGTTCGTTCGTGACATTTCTTTTGCCTAAACGTCCGGTTAATTAAATACATTTTTAAAATTTGCTTTGTGTAATAAATAAGTTTCATTGTTCTTGCTTGAGTGAGACAGATCCAACGTGAGTGAATCTAGTTTTGCGTTTTGTCTTAGGATAGGAAGAAGCTCTGCTCTACGGTCGACTTAACCTAACTTCTCAATACATCAATGAATACCATGAGTGCCCAGCAGAGCCCAGCAAATATGCAAGCTATCGTCGACAGAGAAAAGATATACACGTGGATATTAGAACTATGCAATCCGGAAACTCGAGAAAACGCGCTCCTGGAATTGAGCAAAAAACGTGAGGTGGTACCTGACCTAGCTCCCATGCTGTGGCATAGCTTCGGAACTATAGCAGCTCTATTGCAAGAAATCACTAATATTTACGTAGCCATGATACCACCAACACTAACTGCTCACCAAAGCAACCGTGTATGCAACGCATTGGCACTGATGCAGTGTGTAGCGTCCCATCCTGAGACAAGATCGGCATTTCTCCAAGCTCATGTGCCTTTATTTCTCTATCCATTTCTACACACTGTTTCTAAGACTCGCCCCTTTGAGTATCTTCGCTTGACTAGTTTAGGAGTTATCGGGGCCTTAGTGAAAACTGATGAACAAGAGGTCATAACTTTCCTCCTAACTACTGAAATAATACCACTATGCCTCCGGATTATGGAAAATGGATCGGAGCTATCTAAAACAGTGGCTACTTTTATTTTACAAAAGATCTTGCTAGACGATAGTGGTTTATGCTATATTTGCCAAACTTACGACAGATTCTCTCATGTTGCAATGATATTAGGTAAAATGGTTTTGTCATTAGCTAAAGATCCTTCAGCACGACTGCTAAAGCATGTTGTGCGATGCTACTTGCGGCTATCTGACAATCCAAGAGCACGAGAGGCTCTTAGGCAATGCCTTCCAGATCAGCTGCGTGATGCAACATTTACGGCATGTCTACAAGAAGATAACTCAACGAAACACTGGCTAGCTCAGCTTATCAAAAACCTTGAAGCGCAGCCTCCACCAGCCAGCCCAGCTCAGCAGAATATGTGAGACTTCATCAATGGAAATGTGTACTATAGTAATTTATCATAACCATTGGGTTGTGGACAATAACTAATGCTGCTTTTGGTGATAGTCATACTGATATTTGACAAGAAATCTGAAATCTTTAGAGCAGCTAGGTTATGAACAAGAAACTTTGTAAAGATAACAAAATTTATATTCAGGAACACTTACAATATAATATTTGACAAATAGAGGAGGTTGATTTACACCCAGTTTAATTAAACTGGAGTTTTTTTTTATATGGATTGTAACACCATTGATTAACCCTGTTGCAACATTATTGAGCACTAAGTAAAGCTCAGAAGGTGCTTTAAAAATCCTCTAAATCAGAAAATTATATGCTGCTGTATTCTTCTGGTCACTACTAAACTAAAAGACACTACAACATGATACCCAGTGATCAATTTATGGATGTTGATGTTGATGTGGAATGGACAGTCATGTTTGGGACAAGCTTGACAGCTACTAATATATTTGACTCTAAGTAGCTCAAAATATGAAACAGCAAAAGAAGGAAACCTTTGCCCCAAACTTTTTGCTTTGTTGTGGGACAGTTTGAGCAAATGAAATAAACAAGTGAGTAATTAAATTATTATTATTTTATTTGACCACTAATAGCACCTAACCTGTCATAATTGTTTGAAAACTTAGTTATTTGTCAATTTTTTATTATTATGTTAGTTATTAGTACGGCTTGTTAACCTGAATTACGGTCCCATCTGGCAGAAAGCATGAAACTTAGCATACATGTAGCTTTTATATATGTGCTTCAATGTCGATATGGAAACACGCTGAGAAATGATTACCCCCCCCTTTTTCCCTCATTTTACCTCCCTCATTTTGGTTTTTTTCATTTTCTACAAAAACGGTAGGACTGATGAGTTTACTTTTCAAAAACCAAATAGTTGTCGATAAATTACCTACAAAATGATACTACATTTTATAGTGCTAAGATTAATATATTTCTATATACAGCCATCAACGTATTATGAAATTTTAAAAACAGGCACACTTTTTTCTTCCTTAGTTCATTTATAGGAAAATGACAAGAGTGGTGATAAAATGGACTAAAGAAGTCAACTACCTTATACATTAAGCTAAAAAATGACATTTATTTCATAGTCGTAAAGGCATTACTTCTAGAGTTACAGCTCACCGCGTCTGACTCAAGTACTCTTTTTTTTACCTTTTTAGAATACATCTTTCTGTTAACTTTGTTTAGCGTAGATTAGATTCAGATTTTCCAATTAGAAATAAAACAGTCCATGTACTAATCCAGGCCACAGTCTATTTACATGTAAAACTAGCTGTCTGCCCGCGGCTACGCTTGCGTTGTGTTTCGACATTTCCGTATTAATTTTTAACTATCCACTTTTTTCCGTGATTTTAAAGTATCCAACATGTTGACCGAGTATATAAGGTACCACCATGCAAAATTTCGTTTCAATCGGTCTAACAGTTTCGGAGATAAGCCCGTAGAATATACTGCGCCGTATGAGTTACTAAAGTTTTTTAACTATCCCACGGGAACATTTTAATTTTCTGGGATTAAAAGTATCTAAGATGTTGACCGGGGATATAAGGTACCACTATACAAAATTTCATTCAAATCGGTCGAATAGTTTCGGAGATTAGCCCGTGCAAAGAAAAACAAAAAAAAATCTATAAAATCTGTACATAGAAAAAAAATGCTATAAACCTATTCAAGGGGATGTAAGAAGCGATATAGTACATACCCAGATTTTTTTTAAATATTTTTGTTTCTCTGTTTGTCTGTTTTTACGGGCTAATCTCCGAAACTATTCGACCGATTTCAATGAAATTTTGTATAGTGGTACCTTATATCCCGGTCAACATCTTAGATACTTTTAATCCCAGAAAATTAAATAGTTCCCGTGGGATAGTTAAAAAACTTTAGTAACTCATACGGCGCAGTACATTCTACGGGCTTATCTCCGAAACTGTTAGACCGATTGAAATGAAATTTTGCATGGTGGTACCTTATATACTCGGTCAACATGTTGGATACTTTAAAATCACGGAAAAATGTTGGATAGTTAAAAATTAATACGGAAATGTCGAAACACAACGCAAGCGTAGCCGCGGGCAGAAAGCTAGTTTTACATGTAAATAGACTGTGGCCTGGATTAGTACATGGACTGTTTTATTTCTAATTGGAAAATCTGAATCTAATCTACGCTAAACAAAGTTAACAGAAAGACCTATTCTAAAAAGGTAAAAAAAAGAGTACTTGAGTCAGACGCGGTGAGCTGTAACTCTAGAAGTAATGCCTTTACGACTATGAAGTAAATGTCATTTTTTAGCTTAATGTATAAGGTAGTTGACTTCTTTAGTCCATTTTATCACCACTCTTGTCGTTTTCCTATAAATGAAGTAAGGAAGAAAAAAGTGTGCCTGTTTTTAAAATTTCATAAAACGTTGATGGCTGTATATAGAAATATATTAATCTTAGCACTATAAAATGTAGTATCGTTTTGTAGGCAATTTATCGACGATGATTTGATCTCTGAAAAGTAAACTCCTCAGACGTACTGTTTTAGTATAAAATTCAAAAAACCAGAATGAGGGAGATAAAAGGGGGGGGAAAGGGGGGAAACAATAATTTATCGAAGTGTTTCCATATCGATATTGAAGCACATATATGACAGCTACATTCATGCCAAGTTTCGTACTTTCTGCCAGATGGGACCGATATCCTTATATTTTTTAGCTAGCAAGCCGTACTATATTGAACATTTTAACCATTCTTATTGCAAATTATTTACAATTACAACATAAAAATATAGTGATTCTTTACTTTTGCTATATAATGAAACTTTGTTATGTAATAAATCTAATTATTATTTTGTATTAAATTACAGATGTCACATTCCTGAGTGGTTCCACATCAAAGTTTCCAGAAGTGGATAATGCAGTCTCTGACTTTGAAAATGAGAGAGAGAGAAATAATAACTTCACCTCATCTGCAGACCTGATAATAATAATTGATAAGATAACCAACAACTTGCTCTCAGATTATAAATTTTCGCCTCTAGATGTCTTTGAATTCGTTTGTGGAATCTCATGATGAAATAGCAAAGAATATATATATTAATTATAAAACAGCAGCAAACAGAATTACATACATGGTTATTTTATTTATTATACTTAGTAAACTTTTGGTTGAAGCAGCGCCATCTACTTACAACGTTTTTAAAACTTGATAAACTTATATTGTATTTCAAGTGTAAGTGTAAAAATTTACAATATTTAGTACCTAATAAAAATAAATTTATAACTGAAAGTACGATTTTTTTTTGCTTTTGACATTAATTTCAGAGAGTGTGCCCCCATCTACTATTAAACACAGAATTTCTTATTTTGTTTTTATTGCGATTAGGCTGTTTTCTATCCTGTAAAACAATATATTTTTGCTCAAAGACTTCCACTGTTGGACAAAGATCTCCACAAGAATCTCCACATCCGATTTATTTATTTATTTAAAATTAGTTCTATTGAAATTCCGCAACTTCCGCAACCTTCAAAAATAAGTGTTTAGTGTTACATTTGTTGGTTTATTAGAGCCTCCCCCCACCTGCAGCCTGCAGTCAAACTGCTGAAGCAGTTTTGCGGGACTAAGTGTAAAGGTAATGTAATGCTGTTTAATAAATAAATAAATAATTTCTGGTTAGGTTTAAAAAATCCGTCATGTTCCGAGGTTCTCGCGACACTTACCAGATCCTCAGTCAGTGCACCTCTTCGGGGGCCTGCCCACGCTGTGATGTCCGGTGCATGCCGGTGCGTCATGATATGGGACCCGTTAGTGGGAAAAAATAGTTGCATTAGTTCCATCATGGAACTAGCGGGAACAAACGCATTTCTTTACAATATTTTAGCACTGTGTCAGTAAATTTGGTTTAGGTATGGTACCGACTACACCTAATAGGTATACCTAAGTCTGTTTTATGGTCTGTCTCACTCTCACCTCACCATCGATAGGTACGCAAAATAGGCTAGCTTGACTTGACGTCGAGTTGCGGAAAATAGCCCGATGTACTAACTAAACTCACTTTCTTGAAGCTAATAGTGGCTGGAGTTCCCTAAAATTAAGTATGTTAAGGTAATGTCAGCGCGTGCACTAACGTATCTGCTTATGATAAGTAATAAGTAATAACCTATTAGATAGTTACCTACCGATAAACGACCGACTGGCGACTGGCTATTTAAAATATTAGGTACCGACTATGCCGAACAATGATCAGTTTCAAAATAAAAGGATTTTTAGTTCGCTGATAGCGCTCGTGAGAGTGTACCGCCTTGCCTCTGCAAATCTAGTGTGTGCTTAAAACTCGTTTCCTGAATGGGTGAAATACTTAATAATAAATAAGAGTAGGTAAGAGATTCATATAGGTAGGTACTTATTTGACTTTTTTGTCGCTCGTCACTCAGATGAGACGTCCTTTGGACATTATATAATAGAAAATATTTAAAACAGAATCAACGTTTATCTTTATCCAACTGACACTACTACTTATTATTATCTTACAGTGATGCGATGAAATAGTAGGTACTTACCTACATACTGTATCAAGCATAAAAGACATAGGTACCTAATCGTGTAAATTTTATTACAAACATGCATCCGCAATTTACTTTACAATGTTAAATGAATTATCACTGACTGCTGAAAGATAAAGTAGGTAGGTACCTAAGTATAAATAAGTTATCTACCAAAATTGCATCTAATTATATGGACCACAGAACAGTGTTTGAGAATAGGTACGTAGGTCTAGTTAAAATAGATGGACCATGGAAGAAAACAATGGAGGTCGTGAAAGTGATGTGCCAGTGGCGAAGACAGCGGTAGACCTGGACACGATACTAGTGGAGGAGGTGGGTCAGTTCGGTCGATACCAGCTGAGGACCCTGCTGCTTCTGGCGGTAGTAATGCTGTTCTCAGGCTGGCAGGCTGAATATCTGTTCACGGCAGCCAGGATTAATACGAGGTAACAATCCTGACTATATTAAACATGAAGGAAAAAAATTTTTATGCGCCCATATTTTGGGCGCGTAAAATTTTTCTAGCTTCATGATATTAAACGAATCACAAGAAAACTTGTAGCTTGAAAGGTAGCTTGCTTGCTTTCTATTGTGAGAAAAAAATAGGTACCTGTGACACAAAAAAAATCGAAAGTTAAAAACTTAAAACCTTTATCATTAAAGATCCCCACAACGACCCATCCTGAGCTGCCCATATAAGATGGGTTACATGTATAACATAGGTACTAGCTTTCCGCCGCAGCTGCGGCCGAGTTAACAGTTTTTCCCGTAGGAATGAGGCATTTTCCCGCATTGAAAGGTAGCCTATGTTACTCAGGGTCTAATGGAGAAATAATTTTTGAAATAGGTTCAGTAGTATACACACACACACAATTTCCTCTTTGTAATTTATTATGATTTATGTACAATTTTGTGCAGATGCCGTATTCCTGAGTGCGATTCCACATCAGAATATCCAGAATTCGCTCCATCATGGATATTGAATGCAGTTCCCGGTACTAGCGCCACGAACTTTGAGAATTGCGAGCGATTCGCAAACATTACCTCTTCAGCAGATGTGATAAACGGGACGTGTCCTGCCGCGCTCTTTGACCACCAAACCACCGTCGCCTGTGGAGGATACGTCTATGAAAATACCGACAGCGTCGTGTTTGATGTAAGACGGCTAAATCGTATATACGTAGGAATATTTTTATGTAGGTACCTCTTAAATCGATCCATTGTATTTAACACGTTTCTAGTAGGTACCTAACGTAAATAAATATCTTAATTTTTTACTTCGCGCAGTCGGGTAAAAAGTAATTAAACCCATTTGTCATCCAAAGGCGAGGGAGTGGCATAGCCGTACGTTACTTTATTTATTTTATTTTCCAGTACGACTTAGGCTGTGACGAATGGCGGCGGTCTCTGATTGGTTCGATCAGGACCGTGGGCACGCTGGTAGCCCTGCCCATCACTGGGTTCATCTCGGACCGCTGGGGGCGCCGCACCGCCCTCGTCATTAACGCGTTCAACACCGCCTGGATCGGCCTCACGCGCTACTGGGCGCGCACCTACATCGGCTTCGTCATCTCACAGTTCACTGAAGCTGCCCTGGGATCAGGGATCGTGTCCTGTGTTTTTGTATTATGTAAGTTTCTGTTAAGAAGGGCTGAAGTCTAATTGAGGCAATAAGGCTAAACCTTGACACAAACTCTCAATTCTTCGAAGTTGTAAGGTTTCCTTATGGTTGTCTTCCAGTGCGGTTCAATCAAAATCCTTTATGTTCCGGCGCCAATCAATTCCAATTTGCTTCATCAGATTACGCCATAAAAACACTAGTCTTACCATTCTGTCTTGTTTTCTTATTGCTGTTAAATCATATTTTAAACTATGTTATAATTAAGTAATTAGGTAACTATTGTTTAGTTTATTTTTAGTGTTGGAGTTGGTGGGTCCAAAATATCGAGTAGCAGTCGGCGTAACAATGAATACATGTTTTGCGATTGGGCAAGTGTCCTTAGGAGCGATAGCCTGGGCAATACCTAATTGGAAGAGATTGACACTAGCTCTCTATATACCTCAATTGTTTACGATAGCATATTTATGGATTTTGGCAGAATCTGTTCGTTGGTACATGATCAAAGGGCGATTTGAAAAGGTAGAAAGTGTTTTGAAAGAAGTAGCTCGTGTGAATAAGAAACAGTTATCAGAAAAGTCGTTGGATTTGTTAAAAAGGAATGTGCAAGAAGAGCGTTTGCAGAAGTCCTTAGAAAAGCAGCAGCAGGCGAATGAGCCCTGGCTCGTCGTACTCGTGTTCCGAAACAAGCCTATACTCTTGCGCTGCGTCGTATCACCAGTTTGGTGGATCACGACAACCTTCATCTACTACGGACTTTCTATCAACTCAGTCAACCTTTCGGGAAATCCATACGTGAATTATATGGCCGTAACTGCTATTGAAATTCCTGGATATATCGTTGCTGCATTTCTCTTGGGCAAAGTGGGACGGAAGCCGGTGTTGGCTGGATCGTTTTGGGTGTGCGCTGTTTGCCAAATCGCTTATTTATTTTTGCCAGTTGGTAAGTTGAAAAAAAACTTATAATTAAGTTCAATAATATTAATTATTTTTAGCTTTTATCCGTCCCCTTAATTGATTTAAATTTTCAAGTTCGTGGATTTTCTTCCCGTGATATTAGACCATGAGCGGCCGAAAAATTCCTGGTTTTAACGAGGTTTTTAAGGTTTACCTACATTCCAATGCAACCCATATGACACGAAAAATTTGTGTTAACATTGCTGTGCTGTAAGAAAATACCCCGACTTTTTTCAAATTTGCAGAACCGTTTAGGTGTGCAAACAATAAACAGTCAATTTTACTAAAAATGCTTTTTTCAGGGCTCAATAGCGCGTTACTGGCCGTGTATTTATTGGGGAAGTTCAGTATATCGATGGTAGTAGCGGCTATATACGTGTACACTCCGGAACTCTACCCCACCAAGTACAGGCACAGATTGTTCGCCTTTTCCTCGATGGTGGGGAGGATTGGATCCATCACAGCTCCCCTTACTCCTGCCTTTGTAAGTTGTTGGTGCATATTCTTTACGACATTAACGGCACGTCATAGTGGCTATAGGGCCGTAGTAGGTTCTCATAATAATTTTCGTTATCACTGTCATACAATCCATTCAAGGTTACCTGGAAGACATTGCTACCCTAACTATAAAGCCAATTAACATTTTAATTTCTATTGATGTAGTTTTTACTCATTAATGTAAGGTTTTGTGAAGGTAATATATCTTCTTACGGCGGCGCAGGAAAATATCATAAGGGAACTTGTTCACATCTAAAACCTGCCCAGAAAAATAAGAAGCCTGCTTTGGGGGCGCCACATGTATAATTTTTTGTTTATGGCAACAATTTCTCTCATAAAATTAGTTTCATTGAAATTCAGCAATACCTATAACGAGTGTTTTTATTTTTCTGGTCGGGTTCTTACGAAGAAATTCAAGTCACTGACTGCTGTAGCCAGAGTCTCTTGTTTGTAAGTACATGAGCTGATAATTAGGTAATATTTTGTATATGAATATTTCAGGGGGACGAACTACCGTTCATACTGTTCGGAGGTCTGGCGCTGCTGGCCGGTATACTAGTACTGCTCACCCCGGAGACGCTTGGAGCTAAGTTCCCTGACACTATGGAAGATGCCGCTAATTTAACAAGAAGAAATAGAATAGAATAAAATATGCTTTAGTAAAAGTACTTGTTTGATATGAGCCAGTTCAAAATAGTTCAAATTGGGTCGAAAATTATCGCGCAATTTTTTGGTTCCATTGAACCATCTACAAGCTATGTATGGGATGATTGGTATTGGGATATCGATAGGTACTGATACTCGTACTAAGCGTTGCCTCGCGCATGCAATTTCTACTTTTAGCTTGTTTGATCCAACTTTTTCTGTTTTTGTCTAACTGATAACGACAAAAATCTGATCCCTTGACCATTGAACCAACACTACTGTTGCGATTAACGCCAAATCCTGCTATCCCAGTTATTTTTTAACCCCCGACGATATAAGTTTGACGTGTGTGTGTGTCTGTCTGACAGTCTGTCTGTGGCATCGTAGCTCCTAAAACGGATGCGCCGATATTGATCTAGTTTTTTTTTGTTTGCAAGGTGTCTTCGCATCGAGAGTCGAGCGAGAGTGAGAGAGTGAGCTATGATCCAAGAAAATATATTCATCAATTTGAAGATTATCAGTCCTTTTGTAGTTGTTGAAAGGATCAAAAAACGGTATGTGGCGGGGGTTTTTTAAATTTTAATTTTTTTGTTATTTAATACACAGGGTAACTTGGACGGACGCGTCGTCGTCGTGGGTTAGGTTGGTAGGTAGGTAGTCGCCTAGTACAGTCAGCCAAATTGAATCGTGACCCACTTTGACGACAATTCCTTTAAAATCATGTCTGTACTGTACTGTAAAGAATTTACAAAAACAACCCTTTATCTAAGTTATTTTTATCCAAACCAAATCATATTAGGTTACTTTACATGGTTGTTGGTTACGACGTAGAATGATTGCCTATCTATACCTATTTATAGGTAGCTCATAAAATTTAAAATAAACCATATTATCAAAAGTAAAACAACTTTATCGGACTTAAATTATCAGTTTATACCACGGAGGACCGTGGTTTATACTTAAATTAATGACATGGTATTTTGAGATGATCACATCACGTGGCGATTTTTTTATTAGTCCTGCCGAGCTGTTCCGCTTCTTGTATGGTGTCGGGGAGATTGGTGCCGAGAGTCTCCGGCGTGAAGAACACCAGGATGCCGGAGAGCAAAGCAGCTGATCCGAACAACACCTGCGGGAACGGCTCCCACACCTCCTGGGCCTGGAAAAGACAAAACATATTTTTGACGTGACAACGTCTTATAATTCGATGGAGCCGGCTGCACGCACGAAAAAACATGACGTAATGCGGCGTTACCGCGCGACTGAGGCGTTCCATTTAAGGCTTGAAGTGCAAGCGAGAGCGTGGAACGAGCGACAAAGAGGCACAATCGTTGCCACTTTCAAGTTTTCAACTATCGTCAGTAAACCGACTTTACAGACAACCGCTTTTTTTTATTAACGAGCTGTCCTTACCAAAGAGGTAACTCACTATCTACGACTATTTCTTTACTTTACAACAATTTCTTTAGATCATCGTATTTTCTTGTGTGTATGTAAGGTACTTACTACGGTCATTGACCGAGCTCATCATTTCTGGTGTCAGAATTATTAAAACGATGAGGCTTTTGATATGGCTCGTATAACGACTACATCCGTAGCACAGAAGAAAATAATAGTACTAACCCGTACAGAAAGGACACTCACCCCCCCGCGCCAAAATGAGTTTCCGTCCGATATAGCGCCCCACGCCCCGCACCCCGCAGGCACCGCGGGACTCCGCCGGTGGTGTTCGGGGGTGATTTACATAGCGCCTAGCGCCATTGACTTGTAGTTGATATTCAAAAAGAAGTAGCTTGTCAAAACGCGTTTTCTCTATGGAGTGACCGCCCAGTGTCCGTAGGTTAGGTAGATAGTATCTGGGCAATAGCATGGATGTCTAACGGCTCTAGCAAATAGCAAAGCGAATAATGATAATTATAATGTCGAAACAAGAAGTGCTCTTGCTTATTCAACAGAGGACGCCTCTTTATAATATTTGTTTTAAAATAGCAAAATTGGTTTTTACTGACGATTTATAAATCTAATAGATAATAATAAAATGTCTGTTATCGCATACCTATAATTTATGTTAACAGCTCATTATCCCCACCGAAAAGGGCTCAAGCCTACCCTGAAACCAGGATGAATAGACCATGTCGATCGCGCTGGCTCAGTGCGGGTTGGTCAACTACACACACAAACCTTTGAATTACTTCGCAGGTGTAGGTATGCAGGTTTCCTCACGATGATTTCCTACATCGCATCGTACCTCTATTAGGTACATGCATAAATGAATTCCAAATCGAAAACAGCGCTGAAGTTTGATCTGGCGATCTTTCGAATGGAAGTGAACGGCCCTACCCACTTCATCGACACTCTCATATAAGATCCGTAAAAATACGTTATTTATTGCTTGTAAAAATGTGAGATCTCTATCTACCGTTTCGCCATTTCTTTCTTGTGAATTCATGAGCTTTATTTTGCAGTAATAAGTTCTTAATTTCGGAGTTGGAAATTTTCAAATAGGTAGGTAGGTACTTACTAAAGAAGGTGTCAAAGGTGCTGTGATTGATCCAATACGTCCTACCATTGAAGAGAAAGCAAAAAGACTGTGGCGATACTTCGTTGGATACAACTCTGCCGTGTAAACATATACTGACGTCATCACTATGGCAATGGCGTATTTTCCGATTAGATATATTGCCAGTGAAAAAGCGGCCATACCTAGGACAAATGAGATGGACATTATACATTAACTTTTTTAAGTAGATAGATAGGTACTTATTAAATAATTAATTTAGATTTATGATGCGTTCATTCTTACCATCAGGCATGAAAGCGAATGCGAACTGACAGGCACAGCAGAGGAAATATGCAGAGATAAGCAATGGCTTGCGTCCGATTCTGTCTAAAAGGAGGATAGCTGTCCAATATCCGGGGATCTCAATCGCTGCTACATAAACGTAATTCAAAAATGAGTTTCCTGATAAGTTGACTGCATTTATGTTCATGCCATAGTATACAAGGGTATTTGTTATCCACCAAATCGGGGCAATACAGCATCGCAGCAATACTGGTTTAGATTTTAATACCAAAAGCACCAACCACTGCTCTTTTTCCTTTATTTTATTTCTTTCTTCTTCTGCCGTTACTCGAAGAGCTTCAAGAGACTTTTCAGAGAGCTTTTTCTTGTTAGTTTTAGCTACTTTTTTGAGAATTTCTTCAGCTTCCTCATAGCGCCCCTTGCTCATTAGCCAACGCACAGACTCTGACAAAATCCAAAAGTATGAAACGACCAGTAACTGTGGCGCATATAGCACTTGGGTAAGGGTCCTCCACGGACGCACGCCCCATGCTATCAGACCAAGAACCACTTGTCCTAACGCAAAGAACGTAGATACTGAGGCACCCGCGACGACTCTCCATTTCGGTCCAACCAGTTCAGTCACTGCAACATTGGAAATTACGTTCGGGAAATATCAAAACTTTGATGATTCTTTACATAAAATTGCATTACTAACCTAATATGAAGCACGAAGAGTAAGCTCCAGCACCAATGGTAGACTCGATGACTTCAAGTGCGAGAAACCATTCATAGGAGTTGACAAAGGAGCGCACGAGGCCCAACCATCCAGTGTTAAAGGCGTTGATGGTTAAAGCTACTCTTCGGCCCCAACGGTCAGAGATGTATCCTGTAATGGGCAGCACTAGTAATGTACCAATCGTCCGAATAGACCCAATTTGTGACCGTCGCCATTCGTCGCATGCCAAGTTAAACTGAAATAAAAGATTCTGCAGGTAGAATTCACGCACTTAGATGTCGAAGTATTCGACTCCGGTAAAATTTGATATCTTTTTGTTACCTTAATAAAAAATCATCGGTAGACATTCATTGTCGGACAGAAGCCTCCATCGAAGGTCAATGAATGCACCTTATTGTTGTAGCGAAATAACGCTACTGTGACGATACCCTATATTATTGCCATCAACAGCATACCTAAGTCAATTAATAAGGTAGGTACTCACATCGTGTACTATTGAATAAGAGTTTTCATAAACGTAGTCTTCGCAGTCAATAAGTGAGGACTGATCGAACAAAGTTGCAGGACAAGTGTTCGGAGCAGGAACTTCTTGCAGGCTCGAATTAGCAAATCGTTGACAATTGTCGAATGAATCCAAACTGGTGCCATTGATGGCGTTTAATATCCAAGATGGAGCAAATTCAGGATTCGCGCTATCGCATTGGGATATTAAGCACCTGTTGGTAATTAGAAATAAAATATAAATCTACCTGAATAGGTCAGTTGTCACTACTACCTACTACTTTGTTTTCTTTGTATGACTTTGTATATTTCATTGTCTGTGTTTCTAGGTGTCAATAAAGAATATTGGTATTTTGTACACTAATTAAACTAAATAAATGGCAATTTCAAAATAAACGCAGGCTTAAACCCTAAAGATTATAAATATGAATACTGATAAAAACTACAAGAGCCACTTCCGTGAAAGCTACATCGACACCCCCATCGTAGAACATTGTATCTCAGTTTTTGGGTGAATTGAGTTACATCATATTATACTAAATTATGCCTACAATGTTGCAGAATAATTAATTAAATTGATGTTTTGTTTCAACTCATACTGTACCTACCTACCTAGGCTTATATTTTCTTATTTAAGTCAAGTTTTCGATTAGATTTCCACAAAGATAAATACATGTAGGTACGTACCTGCTCGGGATTCTTGCTGTAGTAAATATATATTCTCCGGAAGCAAAAGCAGAAAACATGATGGGTAAGGCGGCAAGAAGCAAAGTAATGATCTGGTAACGACCAAATTGGCCGATTTCGTTCTTGAGTATATCATCCAAATCAAAGCGGTCTTTCTTAGCATCTTCTGGCGCCTGTTTACCGTTGAAAGATTTCCTGTGTTCAGCTTTTTCTATATTGACTTCATTTTCAGTTGACGTCATTTTGTGCCTCACAACACTTGCATTGCTGATGCTAGATAGCGTTCAAAGTATGCACAAAATTTTAATTTGTACAATTTTAGAGTCACTTATCTTCAACCACAATTATTGTTCTGACTGTTCTGACTGTCGATGATAGGACGTAAAACTAAATTAAGTAGGTACAAATAAATTTACCTACTGTAGGTATCATTTAAGAAGATAAGTTTTATACTATTATTATCAAAATAAATTTATCTTTTTTGCTTATCCAAAAATTATACCTACTACACGTTTTACTTATGTATTATATTCATCATAATTATCAACATTAATCTAGAAGTGCCGACTAAATACGAACTAAAATTAAATAATAGTATTATATACTAATCAATGTGATATAATAATTACTGAAGTATATTGTGATAAACTTTTAATGATAAGTTACATACATTGAAATTTGAAAATGCGAAGAAAACTTTGCTCAAACCACACTCAAACCGAGATCGGTTCTCTTGTGTATAAATCTAAACAATAACAAATAATTAGACAATCGAGAACAGAGGCATATATAGGTAGTACCTAGTAAATCCTACTAATAATATTAGTTTATTATACCTAAACGCGAAAGTTTGTGATGATGGATGTTTGTATTTGGATTTTAGTTACTCTTTCACGTAAAAACTACTGAATGGATTTTAATGTAACTTTACATTACAATAATATAGCTTATGCATCAAAATAACATATAGGGTACTTTTTACCGCGGGAAAATACAAATACAAATATTCTTAATTGACACCACATATTAATAGTATTGTGTTGTGTTGTTGTTTGTTTGTACATCTCCACCAATTTTAAAAGATATGAATTATGGTTACCTAGGTTCACATAATGTTAGTGCATTAATTAATGCATTATATATAGAGGTATTTTCCCTCATTCCCTTGGGAAAAACTATTAGCGCGGGCGGAGCCGCGGGGCGGAAAGCTAGTTTTATATAAAGTCCTAAAACTTCATTCATATAATAATATTATGTGTCTCACTGTTTTCGGCAGTGCGAACCAAGTCCCAATCTATAGCCCCTAAATTAAAATCGCCGTCTATACATACATCCATATCTAATTGTTCAAAGACGTTATTGCAGTTGTCCATTGACATTATGAACTAACAAAGTCACCTTTAAACCCGTAATATACTTAACTAAATTGCTTTGGATTTATTGGCTCAACATAAAGAAGTGGAAACTGGCACTAACCTAATACAAATTCGTGGCCTTTCGCTGTAAGGAATATATTTATTTAATTATTTGGAAAATCATCAGCTTTCGATACAATAATGTGCGGTTGGTTAAATAACAAGTATATGAGCAAAAAAATAGGTATATGAGCATGGCACGATCTCCTGCTTTACGTCACCATAAAATTTAAAAATTCCCGCTGCTCCAATACCTTTACTTAATCCTTTCAACAACTAGAAAAAACCTGATAATCTTTAAATGGCTGAAGATATTTTCTTGGATCATAGCTAAGAACACTCCCGATTGTGACAACTTGCAAACAAAAGAAACTAGATCAAATACGGCGCATCCGTTTAGGAGCTACGACACCACAGACAGACTCTCTTACCCCTCTTTTTTGTCGGGGGTTAAAAATCAATTCAGTTCAGGGAAAAAAAACTGATTCAGGAAAATAGTTTGAATTTTGGTGCAAGTAATATGTCGGGAGATTAACATTCAAACCTTCCTTTAGGTATCTAGCACAGCACTACATCCGAAGGCAATGTGAAGTTTTTCGTAACCTCACGATGTAGTACCCCAGGAATGGGTTAAAAGCGCATTATGTTCTGTTACGCAGTCGAATGTTATCTTCCCACCAGTATTTTTCAAATAGTAATCGTCAATCTCTTTATGGACTTTCTCTTGAATAGTTCGTACAGCATGGAACTGACAGTTGCAGCAGTTGCACAATTTCAGGGTAGCAATGAGCACTGGTTGGCGCACCCACGTAGGGTTCAATCGGAAATTGTTTGCAGATTCTTTGCCCAGTTTCACCGATTTGTTTCACTATTTTTGTAATATCCAATCTTTATAGTGCTCCAATAATGGTGTTGATTTAACATGGTGCACATTTTTCTTTTTCCAGTAGGTAGTTGTATTTCCTTCTCTTAAGAGAGTAAAAAACTTAAGAGAAAAGTTAATATAATATCTTTATACAAAAATATCATTGCAATTATTTTAGCAATTTTGCAACTTCTGTTAGCCAACTTTATAGATTTTACTGGTAGAAGTGTCACAATGGTGATGTTTGAAATGCATAACCCTTTCATACCTTTCCAATACAATTGTGTGGGTCACAAAATCGAGTATAGCTCTTTTGTTTTACGTTAGTAATGGACGGGAACAGTGTCGTACGATTGTGCGGGAAGCAAATTTTGACCTCCCGCGCAAATTTTGTCCGACACGCAGTCGGCAAACAGGTGTTGACCGGTACAGTTTGTGACTGATTGCGCTCCCCGACTTGGTGAAAGTAAGTACCTATAATTGTTTTATTTCGTAAGCCTAATAGTTTACGAGTTATTTATTAGAAAAATAGTTAAACACAGGATGTTTCTGTGATAATAGTTACTATTGGCAAGCAAACGCTTTGGTGTAATGGCTTGTCAAACTTTTCCGACACATTTGGATCGACGTGGGCCCTACATTAACGCATGCATATATTAAATATCTTATGATTTTTAATTTTTTTCAGCTTCTGCACAAAATTTTCGATATTAAACGACGCAGCTATCGCAGAGAGACTGGGAACGAGGGCGATGACAACGATGAGGCTGATTTGGACAACTTTATTGAAGAACTCCCTGAATATTTCAGTTCCTCTTCTTCTGATGAAGGCGAGGATGCTGATAGAGATAATGTACCTCTGAGTATGCTAGCAGGGTGGCAGAAGAAGCCCTTCAATGGCAAACCTCTTCCAGGAGAGGCTGTACGTGACCCAAGGGATATTAAAACTCCACACGAAATGTCGAGCTCGTGCCAATCGTTGATTATTACAAATGTAAAACTGATAAAAGTAGTGTTTTTATTTCTAATAAATATTTTTGTAACTTTTATACTTATTTTATTCATGGTCTCTTTTAAAAAAAACTAGTTTATTTTATACATCTGTGACCTTCACAATTGTACGTAGGAAATTAAGGGCCCAGTATGATACAATTGGTGGTGACTGAATTTTCCAAGATGGCGGCGGAAAATCTGGAAAATTATAGCAGATTCGTCTTCTGCGGCCCCAAATTACCTAGGATTCAACTTCAAAACTACAAATATCTTTGTAGTTTAAGCGCCGGTCCGAAAGGGATAAAAACCCATAAAATTATTAATATAATTAAAGGATAACTGTTAAATGTAACAAGATGTCTACCAAAACATCAAAGTACCTATGTAGGTATGTTTGTCCGCACATTAGCTCGGAATCCATAAGGTCAGATTTTGAACTTTTCTTAGACAGGCCTACATTTACTTACCTAAACTTATTATGAATATCGGTTAAAGCAGTTTTATAAATATGGACCATAACTAGTACTTACCTATGATTTGCTTGTGCCTCCAAAACAATTAAACGGATTTCACCCTTTTATTTCAACATGTTATAATTACTTTATTTAATAACTATGTACCTAGGTTATTTTATTACATTAAAACATATTAACAGCAAAACAATTATATTCATTAACATAAAAAAGCAAATCTTTCCTAATTTCAACATTTATTTTTTTAAATAATGCTAATTCTTTGGATAAGGAAAATGAAGATTCATCTTTTATACTCTAAGAAGTCACTCTTCAGACTCCGAGTCGATATGCTTGGGTTTTATGATACCCAGCTTGGTGGCGAGGGAAGCGACGTTGGCGCGCACTTCTTCTTGGACCAGGTTGAAGGACATGGCAAGGAGAGCGATGCCAAACAGGAGGTACAAGGAGCACAGAGCGATCGAGTTCACTGCTTCCGCGTTGCCGTTTGTCACTCCCTGTAGATGAGAAAAGGATTTATAAAGCTCATTTACCTATCGATTCAAAATACAAAATTAGCACTTTTGTAAAATATAACATCGATGAATTTCATTCACGAAAAGATATTCTAGTTGACTCCTAAGGAAAGAATTCGATGGAGCTTACACAAGACCGGACTGGATGGTGTAATTTGTTGGAAGCCTAGTCAGGCCTACCTACAACAAAAGGGGTTAGTACTATTATTTTCTTCTGTGACAAAAGGATAAAAACGGCTAAGAAGATGAAGAAGACTCCTAATTACTTTGATTATGATGAGATATGATGGGATGGTATGCAACGAGCGACTGATCGGTTATTGTTTTTGATTTGTATAGGGACCTGAATTGCACACAATGTAGATAGTATGAAAATTACCTGTGCAGGAACGAAGTCTCCAAATCCGATGGTAGTAAGTGTGATGAAACAAAAGTAGGCTGCGTCGAGGTAGGCCCAGCTTTCCCATTTTTGGAATAGGAAAGTGCCGGCAACAATGTATGATGCAACCAGAAATACGCAAAGCCAAATCGGCACAGGTTTTATCTAAAAAATAAATAGGTCACGGTTAAGTTTTAGCCTTTGTTTTAGCACTTCAAGGTTCAAAATGTAGTTTTTTTATCGTAGATAATAATTAAGTTTAAAAGTGTATGTAAAGCTTAACATTTTTGCAAGACCGCATCACATAGTCAAATACATGCCTCTTCTTTGGAAGGTTCTGGTGGCACTGGGTAGACTTCAGATCCTGAAAACATTTAGCAGCTTATAGGTTTTTGTTTAAAATGATTTTAACAATGCGTACCTATTTTGCAGATCAATCTATAATACCTGGAGGTCGAGATCTTCGTTTCACTGCTACATCGTCACTCCAATCATCTCTCTCCGGTGAGGGCGTCTGTAATGTAAATGATATGTTTTATTTGTAATTCTATACGTATTAGCTTCTTTTTTGTTTGCCGCTATGTCGTCGATGATATACATAGAGCACGCGCATCGCTCCGCTGCCTCTATGTCAAGCGTAAGCAGTTTTTGTATGGGCGGTGAAATCAATAACATTTTTCTTTTTGGATTTGTTCCTCGAGTCATGTTTGCAACTTATCACTGCACATTTCAAAATGTTCTCCTATTTGCATTTCTCCTTCACAATAAAATTATTATACATTCAATTATTATTCCAAGCAATGCGGAACTAAAAGTATTGAATGAACATGTCAAACATCGTACATATCGGTATGGAGCGCGGGTAGTTTCATCCACAGTCTGCAAGCGGCGCAAGCGTCGATGGCGACCAGCTTCCGGGTCGCGGTCGCGGCGGAAATCCTCTTGGTCCTCGTCCCAGCCCCAGCGCCTCTCGTAGTCATACACTGCGCTGCGGGCGCGGCGGCCGCGACGCTCCGGGAAGTCTTCGCGATCCCGTTCGTAGTATTCCGAACGACCACGGTGGTATCTTCAAAAGTATTCACATTTTTAATTTTAATTCTCTAAAATCTGACATCATTAGTCGTAGGTCATAGGGTCAGTCATCATGGATGATAATCAATTTTGATATAGTAAATAACAGTTTAATAAATAACATTCAATCTAATAATACTACTTATACAAGACCCCGGCCCGCCCGCCATGTAGGACAATCCTAAGTAACTCCTACTCATTTTCATATAACTATTTGGCGTTCTCATAATATTAAATTGTATGTACTAAAACTCTTTACCTTTGATCTCTATCATTCCAAGATCTTCTAGCTCTCGGACTATCGAATTCAAAATCTTCTTCCTCAGGATCAACATCTATGGGTCTTCTTCTTTTATCTTCGAATTCTCTTGCTCTCCTCTCCTTGTAATTTTCATAATCCACATCGTGTAAGTCGTGCATATCATAAAAATCTTTTTCGTCGTCTTCAAAATGTCTGAAATCGTCAAAAGTTCTTCTAGGTCCATAGTCAGGTTTGGATTTAGCTGGTCTTGGCAAAGACTTACTTCTTGAATTTTGTTTAGATACTTTCACTTGGTGTTCGTCAAGATCTTTTAGCGCTGCTTCTAGATCTTGCAGCGGAAGAGATATTTTTGGGAATTCAGCTGAAATCATTATTTTGTTTATTTAAGTATAGGTACATTTTATTTATTATCAGAAAAACCTTTTAAATACCAATCACTTACGTATTTCCTCCTCAAAGTTATCAGGGCAATATTTCTCATATTGGGCTGGCGTACGTTCATCCTCATACAATTTTTGACCTGTGAAGGATAAATTCACAACTCAATTAATTTCGTTGTGGACATTTTTAGGGCATGCTTTTGTCCAGTCAAATTATGACGAAGAAGTTTAATTTTAACTTTAGGTCACATGTTTTGCAATGTACTTAATAAAATAGTGCTCAAATCAATTAAGAAGAAAGGAAACTTTTATTATGCACTAACCATTGGCACCCTAACCCAGCTGTTAAAATACCACGAGAAGCCTGCCATAAGAGTATGTACATATTAAGCACGAAAAAGGTATTATTGTCCTCTCCTACTTGTCCGTTCCTACTTCGTTCCTACCTCATTTCTCATCTCATTTACCAATTCTTTTACTAAATTTGAATATTTAATTTTGGAATTCATTCGACAATCATCCGTCAAATCATCCATTTTTTTTTTCAGTCTTCCTTCTGGCCTCAACCTCGCATCATGGCCATTTTTCCTTATAATGTATTTTTATATTTACCTAAAGTTTTGAAACAGTTGTATAATTAATAAATTGAGTTGTTACAGTCATGATTATAAAAAGTTCTGTGCCAATTTTGTGTTTCTATTCGTCGCTCAGCGCGTATCTTCAACTTCCTTCGTGATGACGCTCATTATAAGGTCATGGTCACACTTGACAACTAAGGTCAACTAGGGGGCTGAATGGGAAACGCAATCAGTTGTGAAGCCAGGGTGATCATACTCTGTGCTCGGGGGTGAGGGGGCTGGGACCTCGTCCTCGCGGGCAGAGTTTGGGACTGGGACACGGGCCGCGAGCGTCGCAGGTGAGCGCTGCTGTAGCCGCTGTCTCGATACCTGCCGGAAAAAGCTGTCAATGTTATGTAAGCAATATTGTAAAGAAAATTATTTAAAACTAGCTTTCCGCCCCACGGCTCCGCCCGCGTTAACAGGTTTTCCCGTGGGAAAGAAGTATTTTCCCGCGGTAAAAAGTAGCCTGTGTGTTATTCTGATGTACCTATAAGCTATATTATTGTCATAATTTGATTGTCTCCAGAGATTAGCGTGTACAAACAAAGACAGACGGACATTCCAAGATTATGGCCTTTCTTCCACAGGCATTACGATTTTAGATAAGTTTTATATAAACTTTAGAGATTGTAATACGTAACTGAATACCTACCTACTATCGATTCGAAAACTAGAAGTGATAGTAGTGAGTGTCATACATAACGTTAACTTGTTTTTCATTGACAAGCATGTCTGTTATAAATTGCTACTGTAACCCCCCCTGAATTAACTGGTTTATTATACCTGTCATATAATTGTAACTGTTAGACGATCACGGCCAGTGAAACGAAAGTGGAAAGACTCTACATTATGAACCGCATACGAGTAACCCTGAATCTTTTAGTGAGAATTTTGTTAGACCTAGCTATGTAGATATCCCAGTAATAACCGCAATGACTTATAAGCTCCCCGGAGATGAACAAAATGTATGAAAATTGGTAAGTAAAAAGTAAAGCATATAAAGAAAATATGTAGGTAAGTAAATACTGTTTAGAAAGAGATAATAAGGATACCTAAATAAAACTGTATTGAGTAAAGAAAGAAAATATGATGAATTTACTTGATTATGATTACTTTCTTGGAATATGATAAAGTATTATAGATATTTCTACCTAGCTGAAATTCCTAATATTGGGTCAAACAAGAAAATACACTGTAGGTATTTGAAAGATAAAATGAAAATTATAAATCATACCCGGCGTCCGGTGAATTTATTTAATTAGAGAGTCTGGAAATCTGCTCCCTCTGCTACCTTGGAGATGCTCCATCATCAGTCATCATAGCTTAGCATAGCAGATCTGTTCATCTTATACTTGTTCAAATTTGATTCCTGTAAAGTTTATTTGAAGATGATTTTTGAGTCTCCACAGACATACTAAAGCTGTGGAATAAAATAAATATTGAAGAAATTTAAAGTTTTATTTATACAAACTGTGGATTTGGGAGCTCCCCAATCAGATAATCCTGCAAAATAACATAGGTATATATTTATTTAATAAAGATCATAGAAAGTAATAGGTGAAAGAATACCTATTGGGAGAAATATACTTATATGGATAGAACAAATACTTGAACGTAATTATTGATAGGAAGGTATGGCAGAGGATGCCCAAAAATCAACAAGCATTACACTGAATAAAATTCAGAGTAATACTTAACTTTCTGATGACCATGTAGTCTGCATGCAGCTTCCGACGCGCCGTTGCTCCAGACTTCTGCCGTTGCACAATCCTATTCATTTTCTATTATTTCCTAGTTTTTAATAACCTAAAAATACTCTTCTCTTGAAAAAGGACTCGACGACTGATGCGACGCGTCCCTTTTCGAAAATCGAATACCTTTGTATTTTATTGCTTGCCCACTAAATAAAATGATCATAATACATAATAATTAGAAAATTAATAATAAAATTACATAAAATAAATTAAATAATTCCGGCATGATTTTATAATATTTTTGTCTAATTAAATGTTTATTTACTATTAAATTTATCTATAATTGACGAAAATTACTTCCTGTTCGAAACTAGAATACGGTAGTGAATATTTGTATGACAATAACGCCAACTATCGTCAAATTGTAGAAGCTTTGCCTAGACTAATGAAGATAACTTCTCTCTGCTAATATCCTACTTTTATTTAGAAAATTGTATATATTAATTCATATTATTATTTTAATTATAATATAAAGACTGAATAACAGAGTTAATTAGTTAGATAATTCTTTTTGGAACGATCCTATAAATGCTTAGATTTTTACAATGCCCAGAATGATTCCTATTTACCATCCTGCCAAACTCCATGTACTTGATCTGGTAAGAAGATTACCTAGTTTGTCTTTGCTTTTAGCACAAACTGAATAATTATTTAATCTGAAAGTAGGTAGAAGTTCCAATCCGCATGGTATGGATGCTTACTACAGGAGTGCTATTCTTTTCCTCAGTCAGACTATAATATCATAAAGTTTATATACTTTTGAAGATAAATTATCATGAACTATTATTTACTTTTGTAAATTAAGTACATAGAAGCCCGTTCAATCAGGTAGAACAACAATCATTTGGTCTTATTATTCTCAAAGATCAATACATTAAAATTGATTATTTACTTTTGTATTTATAAGTCTCAAGATATAATCTAGACAGAATCTCTTTATATAAATAATATAAATATCTTCATAAAGACTTTCAACTAATAAGCATATTGTAATTAATTTATAACATGATTTTTATAAAACATTTGTGAAATCTGTACGGGACCCAGGTTGGTACCGTTACACTACTCAGCAATAGGTAATGCCACCTAGAAAGAATATACTTTATAGGCACAGTACAAATTCGCAATATACCAATAAAGTACCTAAGTATATTCAATACCATTCTAATCTACACTGTTTAGTTATAGTCTTGCCTGCAGTCAGTGTCCGAATGTGTCCGCTCCAGCTGCGCCAGCGGCTTCTTTCTTCTCGTCGATCCTCTCGTACTGCTGCCTCTTACTGATCTCCTGGTACTAAACAACAAATTCTATATTACAGGTTCTCAGTGACTGCAAGGACATGAGTAAATTAATCTGATCAATTCTCCCAAAGAAACCTTTCGCGAAAACGGTAAAAGCTTTAATTTTGCATGTATGTGTCGGTTTTTCTTTCTCTTTGGCAAACAGTTTCTTCTAACCACCTTCAAACCGTTGACTGAGTTATGCCCTTTCTGTGTTTGCTAAGGCGATTTTCAATTACCGAAAAATGTTACTTATATTAGAATAAAATAATTATATTAGAATTTTCAAGGTAAAGTCTAATTTTAATAGGAGACGGTATTGTAGGTATACTATACCTACCTGAAATAAATGAATTTTTATTTAATTTATTTTAATATATCTAATAGCAGTGTTACACGGCAGTTACATATAAAGAGTTCAAAATATTTTTTTTTTATTAGCTGGTATAACTGCGGGGTTAGAAAGTTCAGTAATGTTTTGCTCTTTTATGTACCTTGTGGAGGAATGGTGCCTGTGGCTGTGACGCCGTTTGGGAGGGCGAGTGCACACGTAGCAACAGACACGCCAGTACAGGAACCTACAACAACAAAATACCTATAAACACCCTGCCAAAAGACTTGAACTCTAAAACCCAACCAGGAACATAAAAAACCTCGCCAAATTTCAGAGAACACAACTAACTAATGGATGCCCAAAGATATCCATAACTAACTAACGGAAGTTGTTGGCAGACGGCACGGGCTTTTTATTTTTTGGTCAGTTTATTAGTTGCATTATTTAGAAAACTTAACCAGAATGTGTTCTTATACTCACGGCTCAGCTCGCGTTAAGGCGACTACATGACCCAAACGCGAGTTTTCGGATTAACAAAATGACATGATAATATGATCTACTGCACTGAATTAAATAAATATTACCTATATATGTTATTTACGGGGATATATTAAAGATTTTCGCAGATTTCAAGACATAAATAAAGTATTTTGACTCGATAGAAATCATACACAAACACAGCTCTAAAAAAATCTTCCATTTTCGAAAAATCGTACTACGAGCAATTCTCGCGCAGTCGTTCTGGTTTTCTTACAAACTTTTTATCAAGCAAAATACCTACTAATTATCGGCGGTTTTATTTTGAACTGAAATAGTCCAAGACTCTTGCCGATTTGTATGTTTGTGTGTGTGTGTGTGTGTGAACCTGAAGGAAGAAGCCATGACGTCTCCGATGTTGGAGAGGGTGAGCAGCATGAGCGGAATTCCCAGGATCGCGTAGAAGATCGTCACCACCTTCCCGGTCTGAGTCTTCGGGGCTATATGCCCATAACCTGGAAAAATAGTTTACTATGAAAAGAGGCGATAATATAGTAGAGGGTATAAATAAATGATAAAAGTTTTTGACTTCTCCATACTCTGTCAACATATTAAATGTATTTTCAGACCCCGACGAAAAAGAGGGGTAGCTGTGGCATCGTAACTCCTGAACGGATTTTTTAAATTTTGATCTATTTTTTTTTTGTTTTCAAGGTGTCACTCGAGAGTGTTCTTAGTTATGATCCAAGAAAATATTGTAATTTGAAGATTTTCAGCTTTTTTCTACTTGTTGAAAGGATCTAAGCCATTCTGTGGCGGGGGTTTTTTAATTTTTTTGATTATGTAATAATGAGAGTGTCAAGTTTTATTTTTCGTTTCCGAGAAAAGTTTCTTGGGATAAATTGCGCAAAGCTATTGACTGAGGATCATGTCCTATCAGTATTGGCTAAGCTGCCACTGCCACTAACACCCGGTATAGGTACTTCAGTTAACCCTCACTAAAGCACATTTTTGACGCAGCGACTAATTGATGTAATTAAAAGTTTGTAAATAGTTTTAATGGAATCTTTAACTAATTTGAACTGGGATCTTTAGATATTTTATTGGAAACTTAACAAATTATAATTTTAGTAAACTGGATGTTTTTTTTTATTTTTTATTAAAAAGATGCAATCGTGGTTCGCTGAACTTTTTAAATAATTATGAACGCCTGACAATTTTCTAATAGCATTCAACAGAATGAACTAACAAGTTGGTCACAATTTCACAAAATGTTTAAATTGTTGACCAGGCGCTTTGTCATGTTTCATTAATACCACTGCATGGAAGTAAGTACCTAGGTACTTACATAGGTAATTGCAAAATGTCGTATGATTCTAGTTTTTTATATCAGAACTGACGAAAATGTCTGATAATGCCCTTAGATCCTTAGATAGAATTTTTCTAAATTCCATATTAACCTAAGGTTGCCTGGTAGAAATTGCTACTCAGCAATAAGGCCGTCTACATGTACACTTTCTTTCTTTTTTTGTGAATTTACTGATTCTATTATTTCTAGTGTGCAATAATAAGTATATTTTCTATTCTATTCTATTAGTCAATAATTCGGTCAATAAACTCCTCATTAAATTAAGTTACAGTATTTATTACGAAATAAAATAACACAACGATTGTAACTTCCCGTTTACTCGCTATCACTATTTATTTGCGCAAGAGTCTGTGACGTCATACGATTGTACAGTTAAATGAAATAGTACCGCTATTTCAAATCTTACTGTATAAGCATCGGTGGTTCAGTGGTAGAATGCTCGCCTGCCACGCGGGCGGCCCGGGTTCGATTCCCGGCCGATGCAACTCTTTTTGTGTTGTTTTTTATTAAATTATTATTTTTCAGTCTGCTACGTTTAAAATGTTCGTAATAAATTTAATATCCAATTAATTTATCCGCTTTTGTTTGTATTAATATTTTCCCAACTCCAAAGTTTAGTTCGCGAACATGGCCTTTGGGATTATTTTGTCAAATTAAAAATATCTTTCGGAATATCCGTTGCAGTAAGGTCACGGCCCAGCCGTGGGAGAGCCAGAATTGGACATATTACGACTATACCGTTGCAACCTTCAACTTAACCCAGTAACATTATGACGTCATAGTCCCACTCCCACAACGACACACAGCAATGTGATTCAAATAAGTGAAAATGAAAATGTCTTTATCAAGTCCTGAATTAACATTGTGAGTTTCAATGATAACCACACGCAATGCATTTATCGTGGCTATCATGACCATAATGATTATATTGTTTATCAATATTATCATAGGTAGATAATATTAGGACACAAATTCTATCATAATATGCAAATATTAAAAGAAATGGAATCAGTTAAAAGTTATTTTAAATATTAGGTTGAAAAAGTGAAAGACTAGCGTTCCACCTTGCGGCTCCGCCCGCGTTTACAGTTTGTTCCCGTGGGAATGAGAAATTTTCCCGCAGTAAAAGTTAGCCCTGGTAGCCTATGTTGCTCACCAAGCTTTATAGCTTTATGCCATGTTTAATTGAAAATCGATTCAGTCGTTTTAGAGCCTAATTCAATGCGTTTGGCAAACAATCAAAACTTTGTAATATTAGTATAGATAAGAATATTATCTCTGTAATAAAGTAAACATAAAGGTATCTAGAATCAACTATTTTATCGTAAGTATATTGGTACGAAGATATTTTTTTCATTATTGTGCTTGTACATATGTCGTAGCCAACTGGTTAAAATAGCCGTTCAATCAAACAGCTAGCCCTTTGACTGAACATCGCCATTCAATCACACGTCTAGCTTCTTAATTAAATATTTGAGGCGCTCAAAACGTTCAACATTACAGCTGACTCAAAAGCCGCCTTTTAATTGAATTAGTTCAGCTTACCACCGCGACGGCGCTAGGTGTGTTTTGTTTTCAATATGGCGTCAACTTACCTGTGTTTTTGATTGTTGCAAGATATTTTTCGGAAAGAAAGTAGTAAATATATGTACGTTACTAGTGTTGAAGAGCCAGAAATTATGGAGGCACATACGAGTGATAAGAGTGAATTAAAATTTTAAAAGTTATACGAAGAGAAATCACAGGATTATGAAATGCATCACCAAGGTATTTGAAGTTATTAAAGAACGCCAGGGTGTCCATGACTAACACGGAATGCAGGACTTCTATGTCTTATTTTTTGGATATCAAAAAAGGATTTAATGACAACTGGCAGTAAAGAATATCTTATTTTAAAAAGAAAGAGTGCTGATGATCCTGTGATACGCATTGTACCCCGAAAAGAGTATTTCACCATGCTAAATACTATTCATAAAGATTATGGACATGGAGGCAGAGACAAGATGGTGTATAATATTAACTGTATAATTTTTGTATCGCTCTGCCCAACATGCAACAATAAAGAATATTACGATTATTCATTTGTTTTTCATGTTTACTAATTTGTTCAAACTTTTGGTCACCTCTTAAACCGTCCTTAAACTTAATCCAAGAAAAATCTCCGAAGAAATTACAAAAAGTTTTCCTATTTTTTCGAATCACATGCTAAACGTCACCCTAGTTAATTTGCCATTTAACCATTTGGCTAAGCGTCGTCAAGCTGTAGTGTTGAACGTTGCAGTCAACAAGTCGGCTAAGCGACGTACAGCCGTTTGATTGAATGGCGATGTTCAGTCAAAGGGCTAGCTGTTTGATTGAACGGCTATTTTAACCACTTGGCTACGACACATACATAACGTACCTATTAATTAAAACAAATTATCAAATCCAAAAGTAATAAACAGTAACTTGTTACCTGTCAGTTTTTGTATACGTAAAAGCCACAAAAACTGATTCAATTTCCTGTGAGATCATGCGCCTGCGATCAAATATTACCAAAATAAACCAATCAAGCGATAAAATACTACACTTTAATAAAACTACTTATAAAAAATATATTTGTGTGATTGTTTGAATGTTTACAAATAAATTCATCAACTAACAATATATTATTAATAAAAATAATGGTAAAAATAATTAATAAAATGTAAGTTACTTACATAAATTTGTCGTAGGTACCTATTTCTTATGTAGTGGCGCGGCGCGACTGAACGAATTACGTAAAAATAAATACAGAACATTAAATAAATGGCATCAGAAAAAGGTTACCTTCTTACTACTATTGAGTTAAACATACGGTAAACGCTTGTCTATTCATCTAATTTTCACAGTAAGATTTCGATAAAAGTTACTTCCACCTTCCATATAGGTAAATAAATAATTAAGCATAGACGTGATCTCGGGCGCCTTAACTAGTTCCAAACATACATAATATCATAATTATCTGAGATCAATCTCTTTGATTAGCATTATTATATAGAGCGGGTGTTTTTTTATTCAATAATCGATTTCCGTCAGTGTTATGTTTGATTTGGCCGGATGAAGACAAGGACGACGTCTTTAGTATCGGCATTCCTGTCTTACTTCGACTGCCTATAACACTCTTGAAGATTGGGGTTCGCAGTTGTTGTGAATATTTTATTGTACCTACAGGAGATCACTGGGTTATAATTCAGGTATCTCAAGAAAATTAAGGCACCGAACAGTTTCATTTTATTTTAATTGAAAATAATGTTTTGTAGTAACTTGAACGTTGCTCAATTTGAAAGTAAGAATCAGTTTCCTTTGGTTGCAGCGGGGAAAACCCGTTGCGCTCGCGCACGCCTCACAGTTAGGTATTGCCAAAGGTTGAGTTGAGTTGAGTTGGGCTCTATAGATAACATTAAGTGCCTGAGAGTTTCTTAACTAATACTAAGTCATGTAAACGCTTGAAAAATAAAAAGTATAGGTACTTCGTTACAAATAAGATAAAACAGAATCCGAAATAATTATGCAGTACAATCATTTTTTGATACATATTTTTTTACTTATTTCCAAAGCACGTCTTTCTATTGTACCTAACCTACTACATACCTACTTAACATTCTGTTTAATGTAAAACAAAGGAAATGGTGGAAAAAAAATATGAAAAAAGAAGAAGAAAAACGTAAAACTAAAAAAATAATTAAGTAGTTATAACGTGTACCGTAAAAGATACGCACGCAGTACCAATCTTCAGAGATCTTAGCCCAGCAGTGAATGTCTTTCAGCTAAAATGATGATGATTATATTTATAAAATAATAATTGTATAAAATAATATATGTGTGTAAAATAATAGTTATATTAATAAAATTGTATAAAATAATATATTTATAATTATGTAAAAATATTTTGAAAAGATACAACGCTTGTAGGTGGAGTTTCTTCCTGCGAGTTCTTCTCCACAGAAGACAGCCAAATCGTGAACTCGCCTCGACGTCGAAAATGATAAGTAAAATTTTACTTCGAATAAAAACCTTTTTGACTTTTTGACTTTTGACTACACTATAACTGATAACATAATACTTGTGCTTTAGGTGGTTATCACAAGGTGTCGCTTATCGCCACTAGACGCGTTGGTAATTGGTATATGACTGCTCTGGGGTAGAGGTAGAGCCTTCCGCTCCCCCGCAAGTCCGATGAAGCTTTATTGCTAGCACTTTTTCGATACAAGCTTAGGTAAATTAAAAAAAAAAGTTAAAAAGTTGTTGAGCTTACCTTATTATTTATCGCTCGAAACTCTCCTGACAATAACGAACATGATAAAAAAAGAATCATCCAATTAGTTTAGCTATTTTACAGTTAAAAATCAGTAATTTCAATAATATTTAAAAAATATTGATTTGAATTTTTATTAAATGACGCTGAAACTAAAATCGCCCGTAAGTTTAATTAATCGTAACACAGTTTGGACTATGTAATTACAATATGTAATTATTTACAATAACATTCGGCGTTCATAATGGCGTTCGGAAACCTTCAGTGGAACCGGGTCACCGGGGAAGCGACGATTCTATAGATATGGCTAATAATGAGTACTATTCTAACAAAAACGTTTTATAACTATGTGTATACTGACTAAGGGTGATAGGGGTTCATAGGGGATTCCAACTTGAAATGTAAGTTTATTCATTACACACACACACAAAATACAAATCTTTCCTGTTTATAATATTAGTATGAGTATGATATATTTTTTGTGCAAAAACTATGAGCATCTATAGGAAAAATGCTTTAATTCCAATTATTACTTTTTAATTGTATTGATTGAGCATTTGTACTGAGCATTTGATTGAGCATTTGTACTGCATAACAAATTTCATAAAGAATAATGAGAATAAAGGTAACATTTGGAAGAAATCACTTAACTGCAATCAGAATATAATTTGTATACTTAGTTATATGATTTTGCTAAGCGCCGCAAGACTGGAAAGTTATTAATGGAGAATAACTGAGGCGAATTGTGTATTGTGTGTTGGTTGTTGAGTTTTGTGTCCAGGGTTTGTGAGGTAGGTTAACCTCGAAACCCACTCGATAAGCAAGCATTGTGTATAGAATCGCGGACATCATCACGATTTTTAAAAATAAACCATAATGCGATGGGATTTTTCGCCATTAGCAATTAGGTAGATGTCCTCGTGCTTTTCCTCCGACATGCAGCGGCCTTCGGTCGCCGGCGTCACTGCAAGACGCGTGCGCCGGCGACGCTAAAATGACGCTGACGCTCAAGTCCGGTGAAGCTTGATTGGTCGTACTTTTTCGACACAAGCATAGGTCAGTTAAAAAAAAGACGCTTTAAGATACTATGTAATGTACACTTTATTGTTGTAAAGAGAAAGGTAGGTATCAGTAAAGTCAATATTTCACAATTCTGTGCCTACTCAGATATCTCCTATTCCACCATCTTGTAGGTTGGCTGGAAGAGATCTCTTATAGAGATAAACTCGCCTTTGTACACTAGCTTTAAGTATCAAATGTATGTTTGTTTTGTGCAATAAAGAATAATTCATCGCATTTACCTAGTCCTATCATTTACTGTGGAAATGTAAAATGAACATGACTGTTACTAAACTGGCGAATTTGGTTGTAATTTGATGAGTAATATTTGTATGTATATAATTGTCCCTTATACATACAAATATTACTAATTGTAAGGTGTGTTTAATAATAATAAGTATTATATTATCAATTAAGTACACAGCCTTGTTCCTGCAATGTTTGTATAATTTTCTTACATTTGCTACGGGTTGGCTGGAAGAGACTTTGAACTTGGAAGCTTACTTCCACTTATATGTACTGTATAATTTTGTTTTTTGTGTAGAATAAAGAATCTAATATAAAGTTACAAAAAAGCAAATTGATTTGATGATGAGCTTCTTTCTAAGACCACATTATAGAAAAAAATAACATCTGTTTACCGAAGGAACAAAAGTGACGTACCTATTAAACTGCACGCCCTTCACACCCCTTCAACATCTTCAAAACCAAAATCAAACAAATCCATCCAGCTATAAAAATACCTAACAATAATAGGTTTTTCGAAGAAAGACTCCCATTACTAAAACAATAATAATTATTAATAAACTAATCTTAAAAAATAAAAAAACACCCATTCCTCGCGCTTATGTTTTTCAAACAAACAGCTCTAAAGAAAGGGCCAAAAATGGCATTGTTATTTACTTAGTTGCGCCATTTTATGTGTCTGCGCAAACGCAGGCCGCGCTGAAACGAAAATCAGCCCGCGCCGCCAGGCTCAGCCAGTTACATAACGAACGGCGAAGTGGGCAGTCGCCCCCACTTGATTATCGAAAAATTAAATATAAATAATAATTTATTTTAGTGGTACTTAAATGACCCCAATTACAAGTTGAAGAATATTTTTGGAGCATTGGAAAATGTTTATTGGTAAGTATTTAGAATTTTTACTTCAAAGAGTTATATTAATTATTAAATTACTAATTAATGGACAATAATTCAGAAATATAATATAAAATATTATTTGAATAATTTAAAATCAATGTCTGACTTTAGACATAAAAATAACCAATAAAATTATCAACTATTTTACCTTTTATTTAATTGTTATTATAATAAAAATCATGAATTATTGAAAAAAATAATATTTGTAGAAAGTTATTTGCATTATTGTGCATTTTACCAATTTTTAACTAGTAAGACGTAAGCCAAGATAACTTTATATTTTATTTTATTTAAATTATGAAAATGTGATATTCTTAATTGTTTACTTTGAAGTGGAATATTTTTGCAATCTTTACTTCGATAAAATTATTGTAAGTAATTATTATTATAACAACGAGACATAACGTTTAAACTGCTTTCAAGTTTTACAGTCTTGTCATCATTGACAATTTAAAATTCTCCCACAAAAAACATTTAGTTATTGTTTATATTAAGCTGTATTACATATTAGTTTATCCCGCAAAGGCACTATTGCCACAGAATCCTTGAATCCGCCCAGCTAAGGCCCTGTGGAGTGGATTGCTTAAAGCCTATATTGCCTTAAAATATCATTCCATATCCATTACTTTAATATTTTGTGGTTTCCATCAAAGTCAAGCTTAAAGAACAGCAATGTATCCAAAAGCTACTTTGTGATAATCTGCAGAATTGAATTGCTTGCGCAACCCTTGAGATGTAGTCGCCGCCCGCCCACACCCTTTACTATAATGTCACGTCTCCTTTGCGCGATCTCACAATATTCCACATACATTACTACTTCACCAAACAATACAACAAACGAAGTTCTAATTTACGACGCAACGGATGTTAACACTATCTTTGTGAACTTTTGCGTTTTATTAAACTAAGACTTCGCAACTCTAATAAAGTAATAGAATAAGTTTGCATCACACACAGCGCGTTGGACATGGCTAAAGTATCTGTTAGTATCTATGTTTGGCTAAGTTGTTATTGCTGTAAGAAATTTTGTCATACGAAATACAATACAGTGAGAATTTAATGACTAAGTAGATATTGCTATAATAGGTGTGGACCTATTATAGGGACAAAGATTAATGAATACCACAAATAAAGCCCGCTCTACACTCTGAAGTTTTGCCGAGAGCAAAAATTTTTGTCGAAAGGCCAATATACGTGAGACAATAAGAATATAGACCAATACACTCTCGTATTTGTCATGTCTCGTTTATGGAGAATGTGGAGCCGGCTTCATTCTAAACATGTTGAAAACTGCATTGACTGTATTGTGTGGCTCGGAAGGTTAAAACAAATATCTACCTAACATATTTCAGGGTAAGTACGACCCTCTCGGTGAAACATCCCCACTAATATCTTTCAATCCCGTATAACCACTGACGCCCACAGGAATTTGACTTGGTCTTTTAACTAATCTAGCAACCTCCGCCGTCAAGATTTGTAGTTACTTAAAGATAAGTAACTGATCCACTTCCCGTTAAAGGAAAGGAAAAACAGTTTTATTGCTTTTTATGACCTCATCTAGTACCACTTATTTTGAAGAACAGACGACTGTAAGCTATAATTTAGCATCAAAGATGAGTATTTGAGAAAATGTCTCCAAAATATAGGCCAATCTAATATTGTTATGATACGAAGCCTGTACTCCCACAAACACTATGAGCGTCATACATGCGGGTTTGAAATCAGTATGCGATTTAGAGGACAATTATATTTGTAAACGGTTCGCGCCGAGTGTTTTGGTTAAGGTGGGTTGTTTTAGAGCATCTTGCTTTGCTTATCATAATAATATCATAATAACATTAATATTACGCGCCTGTACCTGTCTATTGTTTTTGAACAACACGGTTACCTCCCATTCGGCTCATATACACGTGGATTAGTTAAAATCTTCTGCACAATATTTACAGTAATAAGCAAAATAAAGACTAAAAAAAAAGATTCTAACGTAATCGTACATCAATTAAAAGCAAGGTTCTTGTTTTAAAAGCTGACCAGAAAAATTTTAAACTTGGTCTTTGGGCGGCCATTGTAATTGTTTCTGGCAAAAATCACCATTATAAAAATGGGTAATGTTGAATTTCAGCAATAAGGCAAGGATTTGGTTTCTCCTGGTCTGGCTTTACCTACAAAGAATAATTTTGTTATTTTTCTTTAGTATCGTCTTTCTAAACTTCTACGTCCAAGGTAAATTAATCGGACCATCTCATTAGCTGCCCATCTTGTCCTGTCGCCTGCACGCGAGAGGACTTGATGAATGCTACTGACGACGCTATTCGTGTGGTTAGTTTTTGGGCCGAGACTGTCTGAGTTTGCTGTCGACTCGAAAAGAAGAAGAATTAATTCAATGAAGAAGTTTAAATGATTTTGACTTAAGCAAAGTATAATATATCTAGTGATATAGTTAGGCAAGGCACGCAAATTCAAAAAGCTATTTAAAAGTTTGAATTAAATCAAGACTTGCAAAGAGTTAGCTTAAATAATGTAAAATCAATGACGATGATAATTAATAATAACATTGCCTTATTTTTTATAATTCAACCTTACTAGCAGCTATATTATGAAACTGTTGTTAAATACTGATGTGATGATGTAGGACTTATGAGGCCTGCAGACTCTTTATAACTTAGAGACATAGATATCATGTATAGTATAGTGACGGATAAGGCTATGATCTCACAATCCTGACACAATAAAAACAACGATTGATTGACCTCAATTATGAAATTATGTATACAAATTATCATCTGAAGATAATAACAGTCTAAATAATTCCTAAAAGCACGCAAAGGAAATTATAACTTAGCATAAGACAAGAATTAATGCGTCTAATTTGCTGATCAGGAACATAAAATGGACAATTAAATTTTTTGTCAGTATTTCATTGCCATCTTAATGTTGTTATGTTTTATTAAATGTATCCTCTATTAATTGATACAGATACCACAAACTAGAAATAAAATCACAAAATTAATGATGATGATCAAGACTAAAATTAATGGAACTCTCAACCAAAGTGTATTAGCAAACCTTTTGAGCTTTTGCATTAAAATATTTGGTTGTCGTATGGTTTGGTGTCGTAACAATTATCTCGTTGTATGGGAAATTTTTTTTTTAATGTGTGACAATCACTTAATTTGTTGTCATTGAGCTTCGTACTACTGGGGCAGATCATTGGTCCACTTTGGGACCTGTCTAATATTCGACTTTAACTTCTGTGTCTATCCCACCTCCGCGCCGTGACCCCGTAGCCTAGTTGGTATCAGTACAGGTGCACTACCTGCCTTCGAAGGGAAGGGCCACGAGTTTGAACTCCGCCCAGAGCAAACATTGTGAAAAGAGAAAACATAACGTGACGAGCACACCCCCACTTACTAAAAAAAAAAAAAAAAATTGTGTGACACCTATTAATAGTATCAGGATCTGCTCAATTTGGGGTCAGAAGGCCGTGTGTACAAATGTCCCCATCATTTCAGCCGAAAGACATCCACTGCTGGACAAAGGCCTCCCTCAAAGATCTCCACGACGATGGGTCCTGCGCTGCCCACATCCAGCGGCTTCCCGCGACCCTCACCAGATCGTCGGTTCACCTTGTGGGGGGCCTGCCCACGCTACGTCTTCCGGCGCGCGGTCGCCATTCAAATGTCCCCATATATTTATATTTATTAATACTTTCTCTACCTATCCCATCTCTCTCCACCTATGTCCAGTTTTAAACTTAATCATTGTTCCAGATATCCGAGCTTGGTGCGTGCTGGCCGCATGCGCGAGCGCAATGCCGGTCCGCGACTGGGCGTGGCCAGAGCCGCGCGGCGAGTCCGTCCGCATCGACACCAAAGTGCACTTCCTGGATGGAGACACCAGTGGCCACTCCGACAAGTCAGTCTCCACTACCTTAGACATGTGTGTGCTCCTTTACGTGACCTATAACTCTTGTGTTTTACTCATGGTCTGAGATAGACTGGGCTCCGGTCGCAGTAATCCTTACCTCATAAGATACACTTTTAGACGCACAATGCAGTGAAAGATAATGTTGCCGAGTAGGGGTATTTATATTGTTTTCTTCCCTAAACCTGGCAGGACATTGTTTATTTTTCAGCTGAAAACCCTAAATTTTGCTCAAATTTACATCATAAGATTTCAATTCAAAATGATAATGCAGTGAAAGATATTCCTTCCTAGATGGGGTATTTCGTAAGTTGGTTCCCCTCACCCTGGCAGGGACCGCAGTAGGCCGCCTCAAAGTAGGCGAAAAATGTCGATGTCTTACCTCATCCGATTTCAAGCTGAAACTAATGCAGGACGATAGTTTGAGAAGTGCCATTTATGAAAATATAACGATATCTGCCAGAATCCTGACCGAACCTTGTCATCGGAAGCCTCAAAGATAACACCTAAAATCTTTGAACGGCTGAAAATTGATGTATTTGCAAAAACATACAGAAAAATCCTTTATGCCGTGAAAGATACGCTTGTGTAGATGTGAATTTATATAAGTTTCCTTATCCTGACCCTGGCAAATTCTGCAGACAACTTCTTTCGAGAAGTCACAAATTACGTTACTTATCTCATCAGATTACAAGATAAAAGTTATGCAGGATTATAGCTCGAGATGTGCCTTTAATGAAAATACCAGGTTGAATGCGAGCAGTCTGGAAGAACCTTGTCATCAGCCTCCTCAAAACTAAAGAAATTCTTCGGTTGGGCAAAAATGTTTGTATTCGCCACTTATTGGCGTCTTAATCCTCCGTAGTAGAATAATAAAATGCTCTCTTCACATTTCAGAGGGTTCAGGTTCGAGTCCCGGTAGGGCACTATCGGAAATATATCACGGTGGGTATATTAAAATTTCCCCAGTTTGGTTTGTACGTTAAAGGTGAAATCATCCAACTGAATGTAGAAAATAATGATGAATCTTTGTTTCGGAAGGCACGTAAAGCCGTTAGTCCTGGATATAATTCAAAGAGTTGTTTTCTGTATGTCGACTCCCAGGATGGCGATCATTTTATTTTTGAAATTATTACCGACCGTTAAAAATTTGTAGTCAACTACCCGCCACGGCGACTGGAGGTAGTCGTAACACGAACCATATCAGAAGCCTCAGGTAACTCAATAATTCTGACATTCAACTACATAATATCGTCGGTGATACTGCAATACCGCTGAACCAGCAATGGTTAATACCGCGGAACTACAAAAAAATCAAAAACGAGATTTCGTGCCTGTAGGTGCATGGTGGTGAATTGCGCATAATGACATTGACAGAAAAATCAATAGTCCAATCAAAAGGCTTGAATTTAACAAATTCAAAACCGCGAAAGTAATCTACACCCAAATGTAGTCCTTAATCCGCGAGAGTACGCTATGGAACCAGGAAATTTAGTAGTTTTTCAGGGCGCTTCGTGTTTATAGCGTAGAAATTGTGTATTGGTTTGTGTGCAGTTTCTATTTTAAAGCTAGTGCACCAAATTGCTTTTATTTTAATAATAATATTAATGTAAAATAGTACCTTATAGGTAAAAATTGCTTTGCACATAAGCTCGTCGAGATCTAGCCCTAGCCATAGGAGCAGTCCGGTTTTCGATGAGGATCTAGTACTGTGAAGCATTCACAGAAGAGTATTAATTACTAACCTATGAGGACTATGACAAAGGATTTGTTTGACCTGGAGTCGTCGTGTAGTCTTTTCCAAATGCAGGCAGGTGAAAAACAACCAAGGTCAATAGAGATAAAGGGATGTAGTGTAAACCCTAAAAACGATAGCCTGTGTTGTTTGAAAACCAGTGTGGTGCCACTAGGCTGGTTCTATAATGTCCAGAAAGGATAACTGTTTTGATGAAAACGAGTGAAGACTATATCAAGGCAAAATTGTGGGATGCCCCCTGGCTACATGGAACGACGATCTGCGTAAAGAAAGTGGCTGGTAGTAGCTGGATGCTTGTAGTCGAACATTCGGTTAAATGGAGTAAGGCGCAAGAAAATACCTATGTATATATGTCTGTCTAGCATGTTTTTTTTGTATAATAATAACTCGCATATCCTGGATGAAATTTACAAACAGTATCTCCAGGAACTCGGCATCACACACAGTGTTGAAGAAGAGAGAAAGAAAATGTTACTATATTAATACGTCGAAGGTCAAACCAGGTATGCAATTTATTTTATACATATTTTCAAATTACAAGTCAAATGTCAGAAAAAGAAACAATTTCTAAATTCAATTTCTTTTTAATCATTTGTTTTTCGTGTGAAAGCTTCATTCAAAATTTTTAATGATTATATAATTATATAATTATATCAAATAAAATTATGGAATGTAAAATTATATGAATTGCCTGTTAAATTATTTAAATATTAGGCTAACTAAAATTATACAATCTGAAATTATGTAATTTAATCAATATAACTTTTAAATTATAGAATATATTACACACCCGAATTAAGCAGTTAAAAAATATTGCTAAGGTAACATTTCTAAACCAATGTAACATCGATCGTTAAATGATTTAATTCATTAAGCAGTTAGTGGTATTGTAATAAAAGTCCATGGTAAAATTCTTTATTATAATTTTTTTTTTCTTTGAATTATAGCCAGGACTTACGGCTTTACGTGCCTTTCGAAACAAATAATCATCATGATGATTTCACCTTTAACATACCAACTAAACCAGGGAAATTATACTCACCGTGATATATTTTCGCCAATGCCCCACCCTACCGGGACTCGAACCTGAACTCTCGGTAATGTGAAGAGAGCATTTTATTTCTCTACTACGGAGCAAAGGATGATGACCATTTTTATATAAGCCCCGCCCCCCCCCCCCCCCTCCAACAGATCTTGTTGTATATGTCAATAGGTTCATGGATCTCTAGAAAGGCTCGTAACCAGTTTTGGATTTGAAAAAAAAATTTTTTTTTTTCACTTACAAACATGTTATCAATTACTAACAATATCAAAGTCTCTTATTAGAATGATAAGTATATAAATGCAATCTAAAAAATACTAAATATTCACCAAAAAATGTCTATCTACGTAGGAGTACCATGTACTTACAGTTAAACAGATAATTATTGTTTATCATTAGCCTATAATAAAATTGTCCAGTGCCCAATTGAATGCTTACAATCTATTATTTTGGGTATCAATATTAAGACAAAACGATTTTTTTCTCGCAATATCCCGCGTCTTTGAAAGATATCGCCATAGTAAAAAGTAATCACATAGATAAGACGCATGTACTGAGATACATTTTAAATCTGTTGGTCGATTTTATTAGTTTTTGTTTTTTGGGGGGACGTTTTGTCTGACACATCATCCTTTCTAAGTAATATGAGGATTAAGATACCAATAAGTAGCGAATACATGCATTTTTGGTCAACCGAAGATTTTATTTATCTTTCAGGAGGCTGAAGACAAGGTTCTTCCAGACTGCTTGCAGTGAAACTGATATTTACTTCAAAGACACATCTCGAGCTATCATCCTGCATAAGTTTTATCTTGTAATCTGATGAGATAAGTTACGTAATTTATGTCTCCTTGGAAGAAGCTGTCTGCAGAATTTGCTACTTTGAGCTAACGTATCAAAGTCTCTTTTTGCGTCCAGGTTTTTCTGGCATTTTTTATCTCGCACAGTATATTATACCGGTTGAAGACCTTTGTTTTCAGTCACTGCGGTACTTTAGAATGGAAAACGTGTTTTAACTTCCCAAAGGCGGCCCATCCAAGCTGTATTCTCCTACCAACTTCAGATATCATCTAAAGTTCTATCATCTGTAGTTGAATGTCAGAATTATCTCCATAGTCGACGTGGTCGGTAAAAAAATACAAAAATATAGAGATCGCCATTATGGCAGTCGACATATTGAAAACAACTTTCTAGATTATTTATAGCCAGCATTAACGATTTTACTTATCATCCGAAGCAGGGTATCATCATTCTTTTTGATACTTATAAGTAAATTTGGATGATTACTTACACCTTTAACTGGGGAAATTATACTCACCGTGTTATATTTCCAACAGTGCCCTACCAGGACTCGAACCTGAACCCTCTGAAATGTGAAGAGAGCATTTTATTATTCTACTACGGAGGATTAAGACGCCAATAAGTGGCGAATACAAACATTTTTGCCCAACCGAAGAATTTCTTTAGTTTTGAGGAGGCTGATGACAAGGTTCTTCCAGACTGCTCGCATTCAACCTGATATTTTCATTAATGGCACATCTCGAGCTATAATCCTGCATAAGTTTTATCTTGTAATCTGATGAGATAAGTAACGTAATTTGTGTCTCCTCGGAAGCAGCTGTCTGCGGAATTTGCAAGGGTCGGGATGAGGAAAGTTATATAAATTCACATCTACACAAGCGTATCTTTCACGGCATAAAGGATTTTTCAGTATGTTTTTGCAAATACATCAATTTTCAGCCGTTCAAAGATTTTAGGTGTTATCTTTGGGGCTTCCGATGACAAGGTTCGGTCAGGATTCTGGCAGATATCGTTATATTTTCATAAATGGCACTTCTCAAACTATCGTCCTGCATTAGTTTCAGCTTGAAATCGGATGAGGTAAGACATCGACATTTTTGGTCTACTTTGAGGCGCCCTACTGCGGTCCCTGCCAGGGTGAGGGGAACCAACTTACGAAATACCCCATCTAGGAAGGAATATCTTTCACTGCATTATCATTTTGAATTGAAATCTTATGATGTAAATTTGAGCAAAATTTAGGGTTTTCAGCTGAAAAATAAACATTGTCCTGCCAGGTTTAGGGAAGAAAACAATATAAATACCCCTACTCGGCAACATTATCTTTCACTGCATTGTGCGTCTAACAATGAATCTTATGAGGTAAGGATTTCTGCGACCGGAGCCCAGTCTAAGAGAACAAGGTCTTTCATTCGGACCACGTGATTGACACAAGCCTACGTCATCATGCGCTGTTCATCATTATCTAATAACACGCATTCGACAAGGAGGTCCGAATGCAAGACCTTGTTTTCTTAGTTAGACCATGGTTTTACTGACTAACATTGTAAATAGGATTAAAATTACCAGCTAACAGAATTGGACTAACACAACCAATATACCCAGGGAATAGGCAGAAGCATTTACCAGTGCTATTTATGTGCGAGAAGAAGTTTTATCAACAACTGCGATCTCCAACCCGCCTGCTAAGCGTTAGGATCATTTATTATTATTATTATTTTTCATTTATTTTTTTATTCTTATATCATGGTAATACCTTCCTTCATGTGGGCAGGCCCCCCATGAGGTGGACCGACGATCTGGTGAGGGTCGCGGGAAGCCGCTGGATGCGGGCAGCGCAGGACCGATCATTGTGGAGATCCTTGGGGGAAGCCGTTGACCAGCAGTGGACGTCTTTCGACTGAGATGATGATGATGATGACCTTCCTTCGTAGAGAGCGGCCTTAGTCCAGCAGTAGACTGCCATAGACTGTAGTAGTAGTGGCTAGCCGATTCTACTCGCTTCCTACGTCGATAGATCTGGTTTGATGCCCTGCCATAAACAATCAAAAGCTGATCAGCTTTATATCAGACGTAACATGTTGACCTTGTTTACTGCCAATATTGATTCAGATTCAGTATACTCGTACTTTACAGTAAGAACAGTAAAAGAAAATACACAAATAATAACACCAAAGCTCTGTTGTCCTGTTGATTCTACCAAAATCGCCTACAGCAAGGCGGCTGCGTCCAAATGTTTTCTTTTTGTTATTCAATGAAATCAGATGCAGCATCTCTAGCATCATTAGTTGAATTAGCATCTATCGTGCCCTTAATGAATCACGATGGCCGTCAGGTAAAGACGTGCAATTACCGTCTTGACTCATCCTGCATCATTCAGTCATTCTCCTCAAGGCCGTAAAGTTGTCTTCGTGCGTTTGTTCCATCATTTGCTAAGGATCCCCTGGCCGGAAACATTGCACGCTCTATGCACTTATTACTTGCACTTATTATATACTATAAATACTAACAATATGGCTATTGTAGTGACTATATTTATCATGACAACATTTTATCCTCTTCTATGATCTATTCGGATAGTGGTTTGTGTAATCTTATTTCGAATAAAACATTTTGAATTTTGATACCAAAGCTTGGTACTTATTCTAGTTATATACTTATGATGATCTCTTAGCCTATATTAATCTTTGAAAACGATAGTGTTATCAATCGTCTTAAATTAAGGACAAGAGCTTTACTTTATCAATAACGTCTCTATCTATGAGAAGCAAAATTTACAAATCAAAATAATTTTATACATAGGTAGGTACATACATAAAGTCGTGCCTCTTCTCCAAATCATTTATCTATCAAATTACCAGATAGCTAGGCTATTAGGTTTAAGCTGAACAAATATTATTTATTTATTGTCTTTCATCATTTATCCATATTTCAAATTTAAAGTTCAAAGAACTTGAAGCGAAAACGAACAAGACAAAAATCAATCTATCCATCACAGTCTAGTAAAGCTTAGCTAAAATTAAATCAGCTTCACACACAACATTGGTGAAATTAAGAGAGAATCCACATTTACTGGCAAATGGAATCTCTTGATTGAATTTTTAAATCTTGCTAGATTGATTACAGTGACCTTTATTCTGTTTGTATTATAAATTCGCGTATTTCCCGGCCCTTCGTCATGAGAGACAGACATGCAACGTTCCGAATGGGCAGGTTTCGGCGCCTTGGCCGACATATCCGAAACTACAATACCTGCTGCATGCTATGTATATTATAATACACTTGGGTTGCCAGATTGGGATTGACGAGTCTTATGAAAATCGGGTAATATTTCATCAGAGTTCCAGGTTTCGTATTAGTTTATTTTGTAGTATAACTATTCTCTTTTAATGTGTCAATGAACACTATACCTTATTAAGGCCGGGGTCTTTTGCTCTCTTTAAATGATTGTATCCTGTAGTCTCGTCTTCTTCCTCCTTTATATTGAGCCACTCCTCACGATCCTGTATCATCTGCAACTAGGTAGACCCAAGTCCAAACAATTTAGCAAAATAGTTGGTGGTCAGCCCACTGGCCAATAAAAAGCTATCTTATTATTTTGAATACCTGGCAACCCAATTCTGCTCTACGGATTGCTACAGAGCGCATTGTAAACGATACAATGCTGTTATTATCCCACACCAGTTCATTAAGACATGACACCAGAATGGAGGTTGCGTCAGATCAGAGCTAGGAGGAGCGAGGAGTGGTGCCTGGTCATATCCCATTAATGAGTTACGTGCATTTGGTATTAGTCTTCGTCCACTAACCAATTTATCGCCAACTTGACAGTACGGGCACCTGTTGGCGAACCAACAAGAGCATATCTCTCAAATTAAGGAGAGAGAGAAACATACTACCCGAATTTTTAAAACGTGACAGACAGTGCAATACTTTGCACTTTGCACAATACCCCTACTAGTTTGCCGATCAAAAAAGGTAGGTGAAGCCTGATAAGTCGATTTTGTGCTAAGCTAGGTTGAACAATTAAACCTTTGTATTTCTCAGTACTTGGCTTTACATAAAATTTCTCAGTATTTTTTCTTCGTCGTAAAAATTATATACCTGTCGATGCAAAATAGTATACACATATATCGCTTATGATATCCTGTGTACAAATAGAAAACTTAGCAACATTATTGGATTCGAATGAAAAGCAACGGCCCTATCAGAGAGAGAGGAAAAGTGCGCTTCGGTCCTAGCCACCCAAGACGATGTTATCTCATTGAATACCAATGTTGAATCCTTACATTATAATTTCCTGAAAATATGATATTTAAATACGAACCACAGAGTATTTCTATTTAAGGAAGTCAGTCAATAGGCTTAGCCGACAAACTGTGACAAATCTAACGAATTCCTTTAAAAGCTTTGGTAAGGTCTGCTGTTTATTGCATCTGTCTGTTTTACTGTCGCTCATCTTCAATGAAATTCTTTACCTACAACAATGAACCTTGTTGCAAGCACACGTGGTGAAACGTGAGAAAAAAGGACAAGAACTTGTTGAACTCGTAATAATTTAGCAAAGAAGCGTTTACAAACATCATGTGGTTAATAAAATGAAAATCGTAAAATTATTGCATATTTTGCTTGACGTACAATACAAAGTCTAGCCATTCTGTGTCCACTTCATTACGAAAATAAATCGATCACATTATTACGTCCTTAGAAAGTCTGTGATGCAAACTATTTCTAGGCATAGTTTTTTTGTACATACTATTGCACCGATTCTTTCGTTGCAATAAATTGGTTTACTTTTATGATCACTTAGGTAGATATACACGACCTGTATTTTATCTGAACTTGTCTCGACTGCCAAATTGCAGTTGCTACAATATCCAAAGCTGAGATTAACAACTTAAATTTATTTATCATAGAGTTTTAAGATACAAAAAATACAAAAGTGCCTCTGTACAAGCTATAGTCTCTCATTAAAACAAATTTTTAAAAAAGATATCATTACTTTATGTAAAGTCTCGTCAAAATAAACAAAAATATCTATAGGTATAAAACAAAACTATAGAGGTCGAAAATTGGTACGTAGAATTTTTTTGCCAAAAACCGAATCAGGGGGATGTAAGAAGTGATAAGTATTGTTTCTCTGTTTGTCTGTTTGTACGGGGTAATCTCCAAAACTATTGGACTGATTTAAACGAAATTTTGCATGGTGGTACCTTATATTCCATCTTAAATAGCTTTTACCGCGGAAAAATATTTAATTCCTTCGGGAAACTGCAAGGAAACGTCGAAAAACAACACGGGCGTAGCCGCGGGCGGACAGCCAGTAAATAATAAAAATGTAAATAACAAGAACATCTGACTGAACTGCAAATTTTGCCATCGGAATACAGTAGACGTACAGTTCGTCTGTCCAAAACCTTATTGGTTAGTAAGATAAGTTACATAAGTGATCTATTACTAATAGTCTCTTTGACTAGTCGTAGTGTCTTGTTTCGACATGGACCCAGTTAAGGTTACCCCACACTGACCTTGTCAATAACTCCGTGTTCTACTACACCGGATTTGTTGACATTTATGTTAATGTTCATTATACTAAAATTCGGTACTTCAAGGAAGACATCAGGCATCAACGAAAATTATAATGGATGACCTTATTAATGTACACGGTAAAAATCTGCTAATTGTTTTCAAACCGCAATACCCAACGTAAAACAAACCAACTAAGGTACCTACAGGTATTTAGTTAGAGTTTTTAAATAATTTTTACCGAACCACTTTATTTTACATAGTAAAATGAGATTTTATATCCATCATAGACATAGGTTATAATAAGCACAAAGGCAAAAAGTGGGACACAGAACTTTATTAGAGTTTGCTAACTAGCTGATCTAGAAATCAGTTGAAAATATTAAAATATTTCGTTTGTCTTGTTAAAATCTAATTATATCTTCACCCTTTTGAGACAATTTTTTTGCGCCTTACTACAGGTAGAGTGATGTGATGATGCCTGTGTCCTCAGTGGCAGCATGTAAGGGCTGATAAACTTCACAGTTGTTCTATTCATTACTGTTGTCTTTAGTCCGACTTTCCTTAAATTGCAGAACAAAGCGAGGCAACGTGCAGGCGGATGAAGATACGCCGTTCCGGCCCCCGACGGCCACGGACGGCTTCTACAACCGGCCGCCGGGCGCCGGCCGGTTCCCCGTCCGGGTCGTGCCGGGCCAGTCAGAGGCTTACCGCATCGACGGATCCGGCGTCTTCCCCGTTCAAGGGCAAAAGTAAGTTCAGCCGGAAAACTTACACACTTTAAGTAAAACTAATTGAGAGTTCAAAAGAGTTTACTCAAAAGATTAATTTAAAAAAATTTTAACCCCCCGCCACGAAACCGTTGCTATTGATCCTTTCAACAACTAGAAAAGAGCTGATAATCTTCAAATGGCTGAAAATATTTTCTTGGATCATAGCTAAGAACACTCTCGATTGTAACACCTTGCAAATTAAAAAAAACTGGATCAAAATCGGTGCATCCATTTAGGAGCTACCAGCCATAGACAGACAGACACACACGTCAAACTTATAACACCCCTCTTTTTCGTCGGGGGTTAAAAAGAGCTTAACTTAATTTAGGATCTCCTTTGCGATGGCTCAGCAACACAAGTATTGGTTTTCAGGGGAGCCTGTTGTATTTCCTAATGTTTATAGTCCTAAAGTCGATTATCCGAACATCATTTTCCTAATATTCGATTGTCCTAATGTTCGATCATCCTAAATATTGATTATCCTACCGTAATACTTGTCCTAATATTCTTTAGTCCTAATATTAATGTCACTAAAGTTTGAAATTCCTAATTTTGATTCTCCTCTCTTATATATCTAAAAAATCCTCGGTACGTTTGAATAGTAGGTAAGAAAAATCTTATTATATCTCAGTTCACACGCCCAGTAGACATTACCGTTATGTATGAGTTCTATTTTTCTCGTATAGGTACATTACCGTTCACATTGAACTATAATTATAATTGTCCTTTAATTGTTTTGAACACTTGATAATAGTTATTATTCGACATTATGAGCAACCAACCAAAATTTTAACAACGAGACCTGCGAGCGAGACTGACACGACTGACTGACACATACTATTTTGTATTTAAGTAAACCAATAAAATTATTTCTTCCTACAATACAGTTTTATCTTTGTGGCTGGCCAAAATAACGCCAAAAGTTGTCGTGTATAATTTGCTAACCTGTTTTTGCTAAGTTTTTTTTTATTTATTTATTTAGGACTATACATTTTAGGAATATAAAGGATTATAACTATGGACATTAGGACTTACCATCATTAGGATGAAAAAAAATAGGGCAATGAACAGTGAACAGTAGGAGTTAAAAAAATAGGACTAGGAACATTAGGACAATCGATATTTAGGACTAAAATGCTAAGGAAAATAAAAAGTAGGATAACAAATTTTAGGGAATACAATAGAGAACCGGTTTTCAGACACTGTCATTTACACAAAAGCTTCCCTCAAAGGTCTCCATATCGATCGATCCACCTATAGGATAATAAATCAGATGTTTTATTTTCTCAAAGACGACAGCCCTTAAGGTGTTAGTAGAGTGGCGCAATACGCGAGAGAAAGAGATGCAGCAACTTCGTCTTTTCGCCTAGCGCCGTGTGATCTGACCTTATTATAACGTAGCTAGGGTTACGTCGTCGCCTAGTGGAGCTTCTGTAGGGACTACTATTTGGTATTTTGTGGCATAACTGCGTCTCGCTATATTAAAATGAGTATGTAATAATGTACATTTTTCCTTTTTTCAGGAACGATGGACCCCCGGATGCGATACAATATTGCAAATGTGTTTCCACCCCAGAGTGCAATCCACGCGCCGATTCAGCAGTAAATATCTACTTTTTAATTTATACGAGTACCTATGAGGTTTGTTTCTTCCGCCTGCTTTTATTATTCATTTGTATTTTCTATTTTTAGGAGGTGTGCGGTCCTGGAAAATATCTTTGCTGCTTCAAACGTCCTAACAAATTGTCTCAGTTGAATTCAGGTAAATATACTCGTAGCAATATTGCAATATTTCTTCATAGAAAATCATAAATCTTTATCATTGCATAAGATCGATCGGGAGTTAGAGTTTACAAACAGAGCCTGATAGTGCGACACTTATTTTTATCGTCTTCAATACAAATCAGACAACGGCAGTTCACGCAGCAGAAAATCAAGCACCTGGCGTGCCTCTTGGGAGTTTATTATTCAGTTGCACGCCACTTTTATCATTTATCATTTGATTTCCTCAAAATAACCTCGAATTTCGCTTTACTTGACTGACAGTGTACACCCGTGTAGTTAAACAAATTTTTAGATTTTTATGACAAAGTTATTTACTACTCATTCATTATTATTTACAGAGATTTTCAACGAAATAGAGGACGAACGGCCGATGCTGTACCCCGGGCAAGAAAAAACTGGCGGCCCATTCCCCCCACCTCCCGCCACCGAGAACAACCCTCGCGGGCACGATTTGTTCAACCTGGACACCAGTGACTCGCGCCACAACTTCAAGCCCATCCTGGTCGGTCCAGGGGGCCCCACCGGTGACATTGGCCCCCGACAACCCCCCGTGCTCGTTGGCCCTGGCGGCCCCACTGGCGTCATAGGGCCCTCGCCAGTCGGCCATAACTTAGACAACATCGCCTCCGCCCAGAACGGTATCCTAGTCGGCCCGGGTGGCCCAACCGGGATCATCGGCCCCTACCAACGAGGATACCTCAACGGCCCAAGAAGACAGGCAGGCTTTGGTGTTCCAAACAGAGGCGGTTCACGAGGGGTCTTAGTAGGACCGGGCGGGCCAACAGGAATCATCGGGCCTGCGTTTAACAGACAGTCTGGAGTGGGACCTGGTCTGTTGGTAGGACCGGGAGGACCAACGGGCACGATTGGGCCGGGCCGGCAGTTGCTGGTGGGCCCCGGTGGGCCGACGGGCCGCATTGGGCCTCAGCGATACTTTGGTAACTAGGCGGTAGTGTAACAGTAATAGCAGACTTTGGGAATAGTCGCACCACCGTCGATTGTTTACATTCAGATTGGACTGTTCGTCGTACATTGTGTTCGTTAATGTAAATATTTGATTAGTTTAGTAATAGTAATTGTCCGTACTAACTGCCTGTGATTATGTTATTAAAAACAATTTTGGTTCTACATTGTGCTTTATTATGTTTTAGTAGGTAGCTGCGCAAAATATAGTAAAGACAAAATGTGTGTAGAGTATCTATGTTTTGTTTTAAAGTACATTATACCATCGCGAGCAACATCGTAGAGAAATGTGAGTATTATTATAGTAGTAGTCACGATTCTATGTGCTATTCTTGTTGTACAATAAATTGTGTGCTTCAAAAATTGTAATTTAATATTACTTTCAGCTGTATTAGAGATATGGTACCTAACGCCCCCTTCTGCTATTGGTACTTAAAAAAATCGACTGTCATTGCAAAAATCCAGCATAGTGGAACACATCTTCTAATTTAATCCAGCCTATAGCGTCCCACTGCTGGGCGAATGCCTCCCCTCCTGCTTTTAATACGTATATAAATAAAATTAAAGGTAAACTATGGAAAAGACTAGACTGGCTTTTATACTTATACTTACAAGTTAACAAGAAGAAATTGTCGAAAGATCGAACGATTAACTTTATTCTACTCAAACATTATACAAATTAAATAAACAAATTACACTAAAATATTAATACTTAAAATATGATGGAGGAGTGGAGGTGATACCCGCACACGTCGTTAGATGGCGCTGACTGTATTTTAAAACGCGCTTAAGAAAAGAAAGATTTGTAATAATAAAAAAACAACTTCTAAAAAGAAAAAAAAAACTATGTGAAATAAGAAAATCTAATAAAATAAATCAATATACCCACGTTTCTACAAAAAGAAGTGAAATCTCACCAAAAACATTCTGTAAAAAACTAGCCAACTCTCGATGGAGCTGCTTGTTTATCTCTAAAAAGTAATGAAATCTAGACAAAGTCGTACCAAGTCTAAGGTTCATTACTGCGATTTCTTTATTATTATAGTTAATGTTGTGTTACTTGGCTGTTGAAGGGTACACAAGGAGTATAAACCAGGTGCTCCATGATTCCATTGCACCAATCTGTCGCCAGAACCGCTACTCATTGAGGATGGAAAATCAACGGCCCAGTCACACAACATTAACTATAATAATAAAGAAATCGCAGTAATGAACCTTAGACTTGGTACGACTTTGTCTAGATTTCATTACTTTTTAGAGATAAACAAGCAGCTCCATCGAGAGTTGGCTAGTTTTTTACAGAATGTTTTTGGTGAGATATTACTTACTATTCATTTTTGTAAAAAATAAGAAATGTATTTAAACTTAACTGAACTAGGGACTACTATTTGATATTCTGTGACTGAACCAAATAAAAAAATCTAAGGAATACCTACAGCTTCTCATATTCAGTAAGGAAGTAATAAAACATGTTTAACTAAACGCTCGCAAATATAGGTACATACCAAGAGTCATTAACTTTTAGTATGACATTTGATATAGGCTTCTTTGACATAGATTCGATAAAAAGATAAATACTGCCAATGTCATATTTTAAAACAAAGTGAACTGTGACAGTCTACTTCAGAATTCTGACAAACATACCTACATTACCCAGACATTACCTAACTCATTATGTCAACTTCGGGACCAGAAACAAAGCAAAGAACCAGAATAGAACGAATATCCTAAAAACCACATAATAAACGCACTCACTACATAGTAGGAAATATCATTTTATTTACTATCATAATATCATTCACACGTCATCAACATAATTATAAGGCACTAAAAGAGACTGGAATGGGCATACCGGAGAGTTCCACCGCAAAGCCGCGAGCAACCAAACGATCCAAGTCTTCCTTTACTAAGAAAGAAGTAAAACAAAAATTGGCAGATTGCAGAAAGAATTTCAAACTCAAGGTTTGTCAGAGAGCTATGGTCTTAGCTAGTGTTTCGGTGTCAAACGGACAGACCAAGATTGGCGGCCCCGTAGCCGAGTTGGTAGCGTGTCAGCTTTCGAAGCGCAGGGTCGCGGGTTCGAATCCCGCTTAGAGCAAACATTCGTGTGATCACGATGAGCACTTGATTTCTGATTTCTGGTTGCTTTGTGTCTGGATGTTGTATATTTATATAAGTATATATGTATATCATATATTTATATAAGTATATATGTATATCAGCTGTCTGACACCCATTAGTACAGGCTCTGCCTCGTTTGGGGTCAGATGGCCGAGTGTGAGGTGAGATGTCCACATTACATTATTAGTTAGTTACGTGCACAAATCAAAATAGCCGATGTTGGGCATAAAAAGTGGGATTGGTTGGGCTGGACATGTTAACCGTATGTATGCGCGAAGATCGGTGGGCGAGAGTCGTTGACACCTTGCGACGGATGCAGGCGGCAAGGTAGGCAACTCCGGTGAAGCTTGATTCGTCGTACTTTTACGACAAGCATAGGTCAATTAAAAAATAAAATCGTCGAGGTAGGCTCCGAAAAAGATGGAGGGACGATCGATACATGCTTATCATCTACCAGACTAGTGGCAGACTAAAACCGCATGGAGTAAATGAAGGTTGGGGAGCCTTTGACCAGCAGTGGGATATTTTAAGTTAAATAAATTATAATATAATAACACATTTTGTTGGGTTTTGTATGTCTGGGGTGATAAATACGAGGGTGTGTTATTGTGTGTTCTGAATATCTATAACAACAGTAATTTCCCGTTCTGTCTGTTGTCATTAAAAACAAATACCTACATCGGGATTGCATAATATTGTGCTTACAGTGTTGTACCGGTTACGTCAATAATAGATACAAAATGTGAATTATTGTGAAGTAACGAAGTGCCATCGTCGATATTTTGTCCTTTAACTTCTGTACCATGTGGTTACATTATAGCGGAACGTAAAAATGTAAGTACTAAACTATATTGTTTTTATTTCGCTTGAGAGGTGTTTTTTTTACAAATTGTGTTTTTTTTATTAACTTCATTGTTTGTTATAATTATAGAATATAAGAATGTTAATTTAGACTTCTTAGTTAATTTAACAATTGATAGGTAAATTCCTTCAATTATAAACTTAATCGGACTATAAAGAATATTCAAGGTCTTACCAATGACAAAAAGTAAGTAAGTAAGGTAATAAACATATATACACCTATACCAACCTCCTCGAAAGAAGTAGAATAATTTTAATCATTTGTTAGCATCTTTACTACACGCTTAATCGAATTATTAATACTAATTGTCATGTAATGTAGAAACAATGAAATGTAATACAAGCCGCATTTTACAGAGTCTGAAAAAAGCAAACTAACTCCGAAAACTACAAGACCGAAAACAGATCCAACAACAAAGAACCAGAATGGAACAAAATTTTCTAGGAACCCCGGAGTGTACGCGCACCCCGCTGGTGGTAGTGCCAGCAGTTCGACAAGCGCCGACGACGACAACGCCAACCGATCACACACCACCACAGACGACACCAGCCAATCACCGGCCACCAGAGACTACACCAGCCAATCAGACAGCAGTTACAAGCGCGTGCGGCGCGGCGGGTGCACCAGCGGCTGCGGAAACGTCCCCCCACCCGCAGCTCCCATGTCTATTAAGAAAAAAGGCTACCGCGTCAAACTCCCCGAAGACTCCCGTGAAACAAGGAAACGCATTCCCAGACCAAACGGAAAACATAGGCCAAAGGTCAAAAACACTGGGTGCTCACGATCTAACGGCTGCGGGTCAGTTGAGGCCCCACTGCCGCTATCAACGACACCTGCCGCGCGTCGGGCCGGAATGGGCATCGGAGAGTACCACCCGCACCCCAAAGCCCATCGTAACAAGGATCCCAAACTTCCGAACTTCTCATTAACTAAAGAAACTAAAAACATACTTCGGCAAGGAAAAGACAAAGGACAAGACGTTTTAAGTCAATTGTTCGCTTACATGGTCTCAGCTTACTTAGATGAAATGAGGGCTATAGAAGAAGGTCGAGTGACCACGGACATAGTACATCTCAGAGATAGGTATGGAGAGATCGTTATCACCACGCCTACGCCCACGACTGTTAAGCCAAGCGTCTTCAGAAAAATTCCGATATTCTTACTTGCTCTCAGAGTTATAAAAGTCCTGATGGTGTTTGGTATAATGTAAACTTTAATCAGCTCCATTCGTGATATATATTATGATGACAAAGTACCTACTAATATATTTCAGAAGGTATAAATGTAGATTTTAAGGTTAAAAGTTTTTATGGATGGTTATCAAATAAATATATTACCGCTTTTGACACAGTTGACTGGTATTTGCAAAAATAAATTAAGAAGTACATTGCTAGAATTTCTGATAAATGCTAAGTTATATTTATAGTTAAAAGTTAATTTATAAAAATAAATCAGATTCCCTTCATTATTTTTTTTCATTTTGCTATTATAACTCGATTTACTTAATTTACAAACGAATTCAGTATAATAATACCTAGTCAAATTTATTTATTTAATTAAAGTAAAAGTTTTATGAAGTCAGTTAGGAGGTTAAAAAGCTTTCCTTAAACCAAGGCTAATAAAATATTGCTCTACCCTCCAGTGAGGGTATGGAAAAATTTTCAATACCTACCGTATAAAAATTATGACTTCTTAACTGCCCACCCATGGGAATATTTTTGGGAACTGCCAGTCAAAATGATTGTTTGGGCCTTAAGTACCTTTGTACCAAAGTACTATCCTGTATATCGATTGGCCGTTTTTTGGCGATACCACAGAATAAATAATAGTACTAGGTAGGTATTAGTAGGTAGTTGGCGATACCTGGACCACTAACCGTATGGTAATCGCTCAGGCGGCCGCCGTTCTCCATGAATACCGTTGTAAAAACAAATAGTTTTCCAGAGATACTCGTAGTAACATCAATATAATCAATTCAATACAATACAAATATGCTTGCTTGATAATCACTACATAGTATAAAACAAAGTCGCTCGCTCTGTCTCTATGTGTCCATAGGTATGCTTAAATCTTTAAAACTACGCTACCGATTTTGTTGCGATTTTTTTTAACAGATAGAGTAATTAAAGAGGAAGGTTTATTATGTCTATACACATGCATAATTACTTATGGATAACCCACAATAACCATTTTCTCGTGCGGAGCCGGGGCGGGTCTCTAGTCTTATATATAAAATTCTCGTGTCACAGAGTTCGTTCCCATACTCCTCCGAAACGGCTAGACCGATTCTCATGAAATTTTGTGAGCGAATTATATATGCGCTACTGTGAAAATGTTTATATTTAGACTCGACTATTCGTTAAGTATACCTATATAATTCATTAATGTAAATATTTCATTAAGTAAGTAAAAATAATTTGTTTTGTCTAATACTAAACCACTAACTTGTAAATTGTGTTGTAAAATGAGCTTATTATGTTTTACCAGCAGCGTAAATAAAAAATATAAAATGTGTAATATAATTCCACTGTAGAAAATTGTAAGTATACCTATACTTAAATACTTTTACTTACTCAAAACTACATATTTAACTAACATTTACATTTTAGTTACAAAGTACGAATGATACCAAGTAGAAATTATAATTCCATTTCATTAAGTTTTAACAATGCAGAATTTTAACTTCTTCACTTATCCAAAGTGAAGTTAATAAACTAAACGATTCCAAAACTCTAATCATTGATTTTATCTATGTCCGTTTGTCCTTTTTGCGTTTGTAATAACAAAAAGAGACGGGTTTATCGTATAAGTTAAGGGGGCGTACAATATTTGTCTGTTAGGTATCATGAAAATCTGGTAAAAATTACATATAACGCTAGGTGCATTTTACAGAATCTGAACTCCCTACGACAACTTCAAGACAGAAGTTACAGGAAGGGAAAATGATACAGAACCAGAACGTTACTAAATTATCCAGGAACCTCGGAATATACACGAGCGCTACTGATACTGCTGCCAGTGTGGCAAGTACTGACGCCGACTTACCCAGCCATTCCCTGACTGCAGACAACACCGGTCAATCAGAAACTTATCACAAGAAGCGTGTGCGCCGAAACAGTTGCACCAGCTGCGGCAATGTCCCCGCACCTGCACCCCGCATGTCTATTAAAAAAAAAGGTTTCCGTGTAAAACTCCCTGATGGAGCAGAAAAACACGTACCCAGACCAAACGGCAAATATAGGCCAAAGGTTAGAAACACTGGCTGCTCACGATCTAACGGCTGCAGGCCAGTTGAGACCCCAGTGCCACTATCTACGACACCTGGCTCCCGTCGAGCTGGAATTGGCATCGGAGAGTACCATCCCAAAACCAACCGCAAGCAGCCTAAGCAACCAAATCTTCCATCAGCCAAACAACTGAAAAACATTCAAGCGATAAAGCCACAAACAAACATTCTTCGAGAAGGTGAAGATAAGGGGCAAAATGTCTTAAGTCAAATATTCTCATACATGATCTCAACCTATTTGCAAGAACTAAAGAGTGGTGGCGATTTAGAAGGGACCACGGAAGAACCCAGAGATGTATACGGAAATGTCATTACCACTGCTATACCAATAACCTCTAGAAGACCAAGTCCCCTAAGAAAAATTCCAATATTTTTAGCTTATGCTAGGGTCGTAAAGGCAATGATTGTTTTTGGCATGATGTAAACTGTTGCTAAGTAATATAACAATATTCAGTACAAATTAGAATAGAATAGGCTTTTGGGTAGCTGATTATTAACAGAGATGGAAAAAAGCGAAATGTACTTAAAATGCTTTGATCCCTTTGCTTCTCTTTGGGATTCCGTTGATGGTATTCACTGCACAGTGCACACCCTAGACATAGCCAACACACGCACCAGCATATGGTGCAACCGCCTCAATTTTTCACCAAAACGTAGGTTCCAACCTAAACCCCGATAAAGGGGAATTGAGCTGACCCTGCCAATCGTTTTCATATTTGTTTAGGTTATGAAACATGTATTGAAAGACAAGCTCCAAACACACCTAGAGATGAACAGTCTTTTCAGTGACCTATGCTATGTTGTGACATTCCAAAATGTACATTAGTTTTATCGCTGGTTATCTCCCGGCATATGTCACTCTTCTATGACGCAGAGTCGCCTAGAGTAACGGCAAGACTGTTATATGTCTTTCTTTTGCTAGATTCACAAAGGCTTTTGACATGATTTGGTACGTACGAGGTCTACGAGGCATTTAGGTTTATTTTAAACTTCGAGGGTGTTCCCAGATACTCCTCGATCTTATACTAAGTACTACCATCCACCTTAGTTTAAATAGTCACTACCAACCCTCGCACGAATTACTCGAGGTCCCTTGATCCGCACATTAACACTTTGCATCTTCATTTTCTGTGCAAATTGTTAAAAAATAAACTCCCTTCCTGAATAATATTCATATGTTATTATGTTTTTTTTTTCAGAAACGTATAGGTACTTAACTCTAAAAAAAATTTTTTTTGTTGATTATATAGTTTCTTATAATTAATAAAAAAAACAGACGGTGTCGTTTGTTGCGTCTTACTTACTGTATTTTAATTGATATAAAGTCTGTATTCTTATTCTTTCACACCGTGCAAAAGCAACGCGAATATGAGCGCTCGACAAACAAGCGGCACCGTACAGTACTTTAGTTATGAAATTGAAATGTAAGAAGTACAAAGCGTTGGAGAACGTTTGAAATGTCAGCAGTTTGTTAAAATAAAACAGATGCAATTCTAATTATTGTATTTTAATCATCGATTTTAATCAAAATTAATGCAAGACGAAAAATGAGCTTACTGACCGAGTAGGTACTATTAAATTTATCACGCGTGTGCAAGCTTATCCTGTTTTCTAAAAGACAATACAATACAAATATTCTTTATTGACTGACACCAAAAATGAACACAATATAATTTATTACATTACGTACATAAATAAACTTCTAATGTTTTATTTCAGAGATATAACGTATAATAAAGGTTAAGAAGAATTAAATTATAAATGGGAATTGACTAGTTGGTGCAATATTTTGTAGCTAACATAAGACACAGAATATATTTCTGTTCTGTAATAGCTAGCTAGCCAGACCAATAATCACGTGAAATATCTGTGAATTTAGTTGTAAATAAAACTGTGCTTTATTATGTTTTATTAGCAGCGTAAATAATGATTATAAAATTTATGTCATACCATCGCAGCCACCGTAAAAAATAAAACATGTACTTATTATACTTACATCTATACTCGAAGCTACATAATTTAACTTACAACGAATGAAGTAAAAATTATATTTCCATTTCATTATAATCCCACCCGAAATAGCGTAGCAAAGCTCTTATGATTAATTTTTATTTAGGTCCACCTAACCTTTTCACGTTTGTAAGAACAAAAAGGAATAAAAGAAGGATAGTCACATTGGGAGTTGTCAAACATCGTTTATAAAACTTTGTTCAAGTTTAAGTAGCATACAATGACCGTTTTTCTGTATAAAATCACAAATTAAAATGTCGAAAGTAGGTATCATGAAAATTTAGTGATAATGAAATATAACGCCAGCTGCATTTTACAGAGTCTGAACTCCCTACGACAACTTCAAGACAGAAAACAGAAGAAATGGTACAGAACCAGAATGTAACTAAATTATCCAGGAAACTCGGAATGTACACGAGCGCTTTTGATACTGTTGCCAGTGTGGCAAGTACTGATGCTGACCCACCCAGCCATTCCCCGAGTACTGCAGACAACACCGGTCATTCAAAAACTTATCCAAAGAAACGTGGGCAGCGAAACAGTTGCACCAGCGGCTGTAGCAATGTCCAGCCAACTGCACCCCGCAAGTATTTAAAAAAAATAGGTTTCCATGGAGCAAAAAAGCACGTGCCTGGACCAAACGTCAAATACAGGCCAAAGGTTAAAAACTCTGGTTGCTCACGATCTAACGGCTGCAGGTCTATTGAAACCCCACTATCTACAACACCTGAGGCCCGTCGGGCTGGAATAGGCATCAGAGAGTACCATCCCAAATCAAACCGCAAACAGCCTAAGCAACCAAATATTTTATCAGCCAAACAATGGAAAAAAAGCATCCAAAAAGTGCAAAAGCCTCAAACAAACATTCTTCGTCAAGGTGGACAAAAAACACCAAATATCATAAGTCTAATAATCTCATACATGATCTCAACCTATTTGGAAGAACTAAAAATGGATGACGATGTAGTAGGGACTTCGACAGAAAAGCCTGCTACAGAAGAGCCTCCAGAAGAAGAAGAAGAACCCAGAGATGTATACGGAAATGTCATAACCACTGCTATACCAATCACCTCGATTAGACCAAGTCCTTTAAGGAAAATTCCAATATTTTTAGCTTATATTAGGGCCGTAAAAGCTATGATTGTTTTTGGCATGTTGTAAACTTAAGCAATTAGTAAATCATAATTACATAGCGTCATGATAAGTTTCTAGATGAAGTACAAAGAAATTACAATAGGATAGCTGATACTTGACAGAGAGGGAAAAGAGATAGTTAAAATACTGCGCTTTCTCATGGGATTCCGGTGGAGTTATTCATAAACTGCTCACCTGAGACATGGAGTTAACAACATGCGCTCGCATTTATATTTGTCGCCAGAACGTAGGTTCCCATGTACATAAAAAGGCGAATTGAGCTGATAGACTGGGCTCCGGTCGCAGAAATCCTTACGACTAATTACTGACCCATACCGATCAATATACATATTTAGGTCATGGGAGATGTATTGATCTACAAGCTCCAGACATACCAAGAGGTAACAATTGCATTTACAATAACAATAGTTCTTCTGCATATTTATGCTGGTGTAGGAATCGGTTCTTTTCGCAATACTTTAATTGCTGCATATGACTTACACCTATGTATCTGACATATTTGGACACGCTGATGCAATAACAGTACCTATTGGTTTTATAAGATTGTTGAGCGAACAAATTTCAAATTTTGATGCAGTGTCCGTGTCAGTGTAACCTTACAAAGTTCAAAGCTATTAAAACACTGGGCGTTTATTCTACACAGAGAGGAGTGCCTTTAATTTCTCTCTCCTCCCACTTCCCATGATACATCTTTCTTTGCCATTGACAGAGCATCCAACTGAAACTGTCTTTAAACCCTTAGAGATTGCTGCAAAAGCAGAAGCGTAAAGTGCTGCTAAGAAACTTGGCAATCTTTTTAAGGTTATTTGATGCAAAAGTATCTTGTAAATGCTGGAATCGTTAAAGTTTGGAGCATCGATGGAGAGTAAGAGTATTCCCAGCTACTTTACGATCTTATACTACCATCCAAATTCGATTACCGCAATTTAGGGTGCCACTATCACCCTCGCACAAATGATCCGAGTTCCCTTGATCCGCGCTATATGCTTTGCATCTTCATTTACTATTCCCTCCATGTTTTTTTTTTCTAATCGATAAAAATAATTTTATTCCATTTAAAAAATATATATAAGTATTATAATGTTGCTTATGTTTATATATGATAATAGTAGGTAAAAACAGACGATGTTGCTTATTACGTTTTACCTTACTGTGTTTTGATTAAATGAAGTCTGTATTTTTTTAATCTAAGAAGTATGTTTGTAATCAAGCAGAATATGCGAAGATTACAAAATAAACAAGCGGCCCCGTATTATATAGGTATAGGTACTTTATTTAGGTATTAAATTAAAATGTTGAAAGTACAAAGCGTTGGAACATGTATTGGCAGTTTGTAAAAATAATATAGATGCAAATTTTAATAAAAATAATAATTAACGTTATAAAATTTGTTCACTTCATAATAGATTCCCATAAAATTTGTCACGCATGAGCTCGCCTCGTTTTATTTTTTTTTACCTCATTATAAAGTAAGTACTAGCATTCCGCCGTGGCTCCGCCCGCGTGAACAGTTTTTCCCGTAGGAATGAGGAATTTTCCGGAGGTAGCCTAAGTTCTTCCCAAGGTTTATTTATTTTGCTAAGATTCATCAAAATCTTTTCAATAGTTTCGGAGCCAATTCAGTGCAAACAAACAATCAAACCTTTCCTCTTTATAATATTATTAGTATATTAAGTAGTAAAGTATAATATAATACACTAATAATATTATTAAGAGGAATCCGAGCTAATCTCACAAAAAGTTTAGAATTTACCATACCTTATTATTATTACCATTGATCCAGGTTTATCAAAAAGCGGCCAAGTGCGAGTCGGACTCGCCCATGAAGGGTTCCGTAGCAGCAAGTAACATAATATAAAAGATCTTGTAGATCGTTGTACTTAACTCTGATCGATGTTTTAATAATAGTTAAAGGTATATTGCGCTATATACGATTTATGATGTATTAAAAAAAAACTACTTACTAGATCTCGTTCAAACCAATTTTCGATGGAAGTTTGCATGGTAATGCACATCATTTTTTTTAGATTTATCATTCTCTTATTTTAGAAGTTAGAGGGGGACACACACACATTTTACCACTTTGGAAGCGTCTCTCGCGATAACTATTCAGTTTAGAAAAAAATTATATCAGAAACCTACATTTTTTAAGACCTATCTATAAACACCCATACGTATCATATGGGTTTAAAGAAAAAAATTTTTTAATGATAGTTGTTTGTTAATGGGTTTTATTTTATTTTTGAGCTTTTCGTGTTGGTTGTAAAAATATGACGTATGTGTTTATGTTATGTGTATTCCCAATATGTACAACTATAACTAAAAGTGAATGTCCGTTTTAACTGCCTGTGGAAATACTTAATTCTGGGTTAAATATATTATTTTGCTTTAACTGTTTTACCAGTGGGAGATAAATAAAAACTGTGTAGCATCAAATGGTTAAAAATGCATAACAAAGTGCCTTCGTCGGTTTTGTATTACATGATAACCTCTGATAGCATCACAGGCAAGAAAATGTAAGTACTTAAAACTTTATGTGGTCTTTTTGTGCTCGATAAGTTGTATGGGTTGTGTTTTACACAAACTGTAGAAATTACAGCTAAATGCTTTCTTTCGGTAATAAAATACTGTAAGTGAAGCTTATTACGCAAGGATATTTTAAAGACTTTCTCCAAACCCTTATAATAATATGCTCGAAGTAGTTAAGAGTTCAATCTGCTTCTCCTATTTTTTAAATTATAAATTTACACTTCAGAAATATATTATTTATTACACTTCATAAATAATATATAAATTCAATTTTAGTAAGCAGAAAGTAAACGGCGGCGTGCACTTGCAAGTACTACAATACGGTCAAGTAAAAAGTAAGCTGAACATCGCTGTTCTCTTGCTTACATTATGGACATAAGAATAGTGCAAATAGCCAAATACCAAAGTGTTTAGCTTAATTTGCACTTGACTGTGTGTACATAACTTAATTGTTAGTTTTAATTTCTCGCGTAAATCTTGAAAGAATAAAATGTAACGCGCCATAAACTTTGCAGAGTCTGAAAAAGGCCAATTCCCTACGACAAGTACAAGACCGAAAACAGAACAAATGGCAAAGAACCAGAATGAAAATAAATTTTCTAGGAACCCCGGAGTGTACGCGCGCCCCGCTGACAGTGCCGGCAGTTCGACAAGCGCCGACGACGACAACGCCAACCAATCACACACCACCACAGACGACATCAGCCAATCACCCGCCACCACAGACGACACCAGCCAATCAGACACCTTTAACATTCGCATGCGGCGCGACGGGTGCACCAGCGGCTGCGGAAAGGTCCCCCCACCCGCAGCACCCATGTCCATTAAGAAAAAAGGCTACCGCGTCAAACTCCCCAGTGGAACGAAGAAGCGCGTGCCCAGACCAAAAGGAAAATATAGGCCAAAGGTCAAAAACACTGGGTGCTCCCGATCTAACGGCTGCGGGTCCGTCAAAGCCCCACTGCCACTGCCGACGACACCTCCCTCGCGCCGGGCCGGAATGGGCATCGGAGAGTACCACCCGAAAGGCAACCGCAAGCAACTTAAGCGTCCCAGGCCAACCGAAAGCACCTTCAACCACTTAATAGCAAAACAAGCCAAAACTATTCTTCGGCAAGGAAAAGACAAAGGACAAGAGATGTTAAGTCAATTGTTCTCTTATATGGTCTCAGTTTACTTGGATCAAATGAGGGCTGAAGAAGATGGTCGAGTGACCACGGAAGAAGATGTTTACCTAAGAGATGTTTACGGAGAGATCATCACCACCACTCCCCCGCCCATTACTGTAAAACCGAGCCCCTTTAGGAAAATTCCAATATATTTAGCTGCTCTCAAAATTGTAAAAGCCTTAATGTTGTTTGGTTTAATGTAAGCTCGAATCAGTTGCATGCAGAAGATATAGGTGCTGTTGTAATATTTTTCTTAGATTAGGAGTCTTGCCCTTATTTTTTTAATGAACGAGGAGTAATAACAATGTGGAATACTTACCTAGTTATGTAGGTAATTGTTATGGTTAGTCAAAAGTGCTAAATGTAGGTAAGTATCTAATGATGCCAGAAATTCTTAATTTTAGAAGAAAATAGTTATATTTATCGCTAATTTACCTATTAATTGAAACGTAATAAGTACATAGCAAAAAAGCTTTTAGAAATGTAACATAGAGAATTGGTAACGCCATTAGTGTTATTCGAACAACGTACCTACTACAAGTTTAAGCCAGAAAGGGTTTTCAGCTAAATCACTGGGCCTGAACTGAACTAACTTTCTCAAACTATGCTGCAAGTATCAAGCTTTGTTAATATTTTGGAGAGGTTCATGCTCCTAAAGAAGCGAGTGGTGGTGCATTGTATTAGAAATTCGCTCCCATTACTTCAGATACTGCAAATCTATTCGCTACAGCTAATGTAGCGGCATATGATGCTGACAGTAATAAACAATTTTTTAAAGTTTTACTCGATTCCAAATCTCACTTCATTACTGAAGAATGTCGTGAATATTTGGGCTTATGTATACGTAGTACCATGACACTGAGTCACGGAATGCACCACTACCATTGTGCCACTACTGTTAGTAGATACGGTCCTCCGTTTGTCTCTCTCTGTTACGGTTATTCCTTTAAACTAACTGTAAAAAAGTGTTTTTTATGGCGCCTCCAATCATAGTTATACAGATTATAAAAATAAAAGTTTTAACAGTAAATCTTGTGTTTTGATTTTTTATAATGATAGAAATTGGCGCAAAGCCAAGTTGTCGTTAACGTACGACTGACGACTGGATCCCGCTTGTCAAACATATCCCTACTTGTGAAATAGTACCCAATAAAAATCTCAGATAATATAAACAAAATACCTATACGTGTTTTATGTACTTGTAAGTATGATGATAAAAGTAGTTTATAATGGAAGAAAATCAAATTAGGAATTATGGATAGCGCTATAATACCTGCATACATCATAATCACAAGAATCTTAACATATACCTATTGAACATTTTTTATGTAAATGACATTCATAACTAATTTGTATGGCTACTAAAGAATAATCAAGGTAATAGGCAGTAGTGTTCACCTATTCAACAAACAAAAAAATTTTTTTCCATGCTGTAGACCAATCATGGGGGACCATAGCAACTCCTCTTTACCAAGTAACAAACTGAGGTATGCGACTCCTACTATAAACTCTTATTCCTCTACCCCATAAAGAATAGAGGAATAAGAGGGGGGGGTTTCTCTTATTCCTGTCTTTTCCATAAAATCTATTTCGGCTTAACTGGGTCTCCATACCTAAGAGTTTAAAATTTTTAATAAGCTTTTAATCATTTGAGATGTGAGCCAGTCTTGGCATGAGCAAAGTTTGGCTCCTGACTGTGTTGAGTGTTATAATGATGAATAAAGGATTTCCAGTACAAATTGAAGACTTACCGATGGTGGTGATGACGATGATGGAGTAGAACAGTGCGCCGGTGAAGGTCCACTGCAGCTGTTTGGCGTCCTCGTTGCCGTCCCACCCGCGGACCTTCATCTCCCATAATATTTTGTTCTCGAAGCCCTGCAAAAGAATTTAATGGACACACTGTAAACCGACTGTCGCCCGTGTCATCATCACAATTTTCGAGGAGTACTCTTTTGTGTATATTGTATCTACATATACCAAAATATAATATGGAAATTGAATTATATTTATGGAGAGCAAAACCTTTACGTATGAAAACGTACCTCTTAAACCATCAGTTATCTAAAAACTTAAAACCATTCCGTTCCGAAACAAACACCTAACATCACAAAATTTCAAGCTTTGTTTGTTATATATTAGTATGATAGTATTTACTGACCGCACTGCTGAAAGAGCTTTCAAAACTTGGCCTTTGCACATAATAAGCAGATTGATTGGTTTATTTTCTATGGTAACATTTGTTCCCCTTCATCAATAACTAGCAGTCCGCCCGCGGCTACGTCCGCGTTGTTATTCGACTTTTCCTTTTCAATAAGAATGATAATATTATTTACACGGTAAAAGCCACGGTTACCTTTGTCACTCTCTTCTAACTAAATGGAACTTTATAATATTAGGTACCTACCTGCCTACCTACCTAGTATGTATTGGTTTAATCACCTTAAGGATGTTCACGGCGTTGGTGGTCCAGTTTTCTTCATGCAGCACGACGCTCCGGTTTGTCATCGACCAGATGTCGTCCGCCGTGCTGTTACGGATGTGTGAGATGTTTTTCTTCACCTGCTTTCCAATATACATTATATTATGTTCTGTAAACTTACTTATATTTGTATACTACTTTTAATATGACAGGCATTTTGAATTTACAGTGTTTGAATTCGGTAGCTAGAAAAAGAATTTTCTTCTCCGTGTAATGTATGTATTGCCTTCGAACTTTAAGTATGAGTATAATGTAGAATACCACAATCATTGACTAACTACATTCTCTGATTGCTAAAAAACCTATTGGTTAAATAAATAAACTTAGTGCAGATAGAGAGAGAGAGAGATTCGTTAACGTTTTATACGGGTAGATTAATTATTGTAGAGATAGCCAGAAAAGTACAGTCAGCTGCAGTTTATTTCTAACTAGCATCTCAGCCCTAAAAAGGATTTAAGTTATCTCTGCAGCGGACCGTAGGTATTATATCACACTCTATCGTCTAACTGGACCGCCTTCTCTATCGACTTAGTAAACCCGACTTTAGAGGTATAAGGAAGAAAGCTAGAAATTTTAACTTAAAACTTGAAGTCCGTTGTAATAAAGCTTTGCGATTATACCTCGCGCTCATAATCAGCCTCCAGCTTCTCAAAGGTGACGGCTCCGAGGATGCAGTAGGCCACCACCAGGCTGATCATCACGAAGTGAGAGAACACCACCGAGCACAGCCGCCATGTGTAGTACAACACCTGGATACATTTCATTAAATCAGAAATATGTTGGCGGCGGGACGGCCCGAATTCATGGCTCACTCCGTACAATGCGTCAAATCTCGCACGCACCCATTGTTTATTCTTTTTTTTTATGACCTACTCTTGTGTTGAAAAAGTACGACGAATCAAGCTTCACCGGAATTGCGGGGGAGCGGATGACTCTACCTACCCCAAAGTAATCATGTACCAACGCGTCTAGGGGCGGCTTAAGGGAGCCTCGATACGGAAAAGCGTATTAGCCTAGCGCCTAGCGCATTGATACGGAAAAACATCGTGAAGGATATTACGCCTGAAGGGCTCCGTCTCTGACTAAAAGTTTTGATTTTGTATAGTTTTAACTTTCTAGAATGTGGGTGGTTGATCTTGCTGTAATTTTCTAAACGTCTTTCATTCTACTTTCCTAATATAATAATTGAAAACTAATAGACTTTCGCAAACAAATGACATCTAGACGAAATTTATGACAGAGCTTTTTGCTTTTAAAATTTTATGAGGGTCTTTATAACTGTATTCACAATAATTCGTATTTGGTCACAGTCATGATAAGAACAATAATTGGTGAACGAATATGTTTACAAATGAAATTTAAATTTTAATAAAAGTATTTGATCATTTCTGAATAAAACTATAAATTTTCAACATTGTTATTAATAATTTGAAATCATTCATGTTTAAAGTACCTCTGACTAGTACTAACCAAAGCACAACTTTTCCTGTGAGTGGTGTAAGACTGTCTCGGTATACACCGTTAAATTTAACTGGTCCTTTATCCGCAACATAGTTTATAGTACTCATGAAATATTGAACAACTTTCCATAAAGAACAGGATGAAATCTCAAAATTAAAATTCAACTTCTCATACAAAGTGTCCGAAGTTTATATGAAAAGTTGAATTTTAATTTTGAGATTTTAACCTATGTTCCTTAGGGAAAGTTGTTCAGTTTCATGAGTACTGCCACTTTTTTTACGGATAAAAAACCATTAAAATTTCACGGTGTACCCATAACCCACGGAATGGGAACTAATAAAAACGTGAACCTGTGTAAACAATAACTGTCTGCCAAAAAGGGGACTATGGCAACACCTTAGTTCAACAGTGGACTGTTATACTCGTAGGATGTTGTACAAATAATAGTGAAAACGGTACTCACTTTAGCACACTTGCTGGGTGGCGGTCCAGGAGTGGGGTACTCCCCTCTCGATACGTCACGACGCGACATAGCCTATATCACTTAACTCTGTCCAATATCACTACCACCTAAGTCATTATTGTACTCTATAAAACAGTTATTTGGTGGATCACACGCATACGATTTAAAAATAGAGTCGACAGCAGGAAAGTCGAAAACAATAAATCACTCAACAAATTCTCCACTGTAATACCATTAATCATTATTGTTTACGATTCCGAACATATTTGAGATGAAGCGTTTTATTTCACTGGAACTTAAAAGAGTTTGATCCACTGAATTTACGGTAAATACTTCAAATTCAAGTTTACAGTAAAACGTAATTCTTTTGATCGGATATCGATAAACCTCGTTTACGGCGCCACATGGTTCTAACACTCAATTACCAATAAAGCGGTGAACCGTAATGTATTTCTTTCACCAACATATTTCTGATAGACACTATTATGAATTTAGGAGCAAATATTTACACTCGCGATGATTATAATATTCATGGAGTAGTTCGATGGCGGGAATGAGATGCGCGGGCGCGGCTTGCTTTGCGGGTTCCACTGCGGTGTTTGCCAGACGAGAAAATGGTTTCTGGAAAAGCTTATATTTTTCCCTCATAGAAAATTTTGCCCCTTCGTTGAATTAATTGGACTTGATCATTCCCCAACTAGGTGTAGACTCTAGCTTTTGTGTGTTAATGAATAAATAGAACAATATGAATGTCATAAACTAAATATTATAAATAAGCAACATCTAGACTCATATTCAAACACATGGCAGTCAGATGCTAAAGTATAGTTTTTATTTAATTTTACATAAATAACAGCATTTTTTATGATATCAAAAATAAATTATTCTTCGCAAAAATAAAAATAAAGAAAAAATATTCATTTACTTAATTGAAATGTGCCATTTAACTGAAGCCCTGCTAACATTAACCCAGATATCTGTTCGATATAAGGCAAAGCATAAATAATATAATACGAGATATAACAGAACTAGATACTGTTATACTTGAACAACCCAAAGCTCTCCTAACAGAGATTCTTAGATTAATTTTTTTATCTAACAGAGTTTAATTCGCAAATTAGTAAATGGAGTAAAGGATGGCAACACCAATTCACTAGGATAAATCCGGCGAGGCCGATGGGAGTTTATGATCAAACGGCGGGAATGTAGGCCGCGGCTACACCCATATCTCTCATTTACCGACAACGCTAAAATTACACCAAGTTCCAGCTCCAGGTCACATCAAACAGAAAAATATATTTGGGCCGATTCATCCGTTTCCATGAACATAGGTCAAGGTCACCAGAATGGTGACAATGAAGAAAGTAATGGTATATAATAAAATTTTCTACATAATGTACAATGAAATATCTTTAGCGCTTAAAGGCAGCGAGCGAAGAAAAATCTAAATATTATAATAAATAATCAAAATGCCAATCAACACCTCGAGGATAATGAAAAAATATTCATATTAAAAAAATTGTTCGCCGTCTTGTAAGATTTCTATCTTTTTATAGCTTAATCTATAAAAGTTAATAATGTGTGAGATGCATTCCTAAAAAACAAAATACCAGTTATTATTATTTAATAAAATAATTTATTCATTATTATCGTCTCTATAATTTAAATGAAAATCTAAAGATGAGGATTAACAAACGCACGTAGCCAGCTCTTACATTTAAAACTACTTAAAGATAACAATATCACTTTGTACGTATATTACACATTATTACGAAAACCATACAACATGAAAGATACAAAATAAAGCAAGGAAAGTGACGGCAGAGAATAGATAACGAAATGAAATGTAAATAGGCACACACAGCTACAGTGTAATAAGTCACTTTATAGACAATTTTGATATATCCCATTGAATCAGTTCCCAAAGTTATGTCAAACTGTCAATTTTATGTAGGTATATATGCAACATGGAGAAAAAACGAATTAAAGTTGAGTTATCTGACTGTTGCTCTAATAAGATAGACATATGCTGGCACTAAATTGTGGAACAAGAGCCCGAAACATAATAAAATATTACCACAATTACTGGAATGAAATCCAGCCCCAATCAAGCCCCAGCCCCAGGTTTCAATCTCTTCTGCAAGCCCTATGTCCCTGATGAGGGATTACAGGATTACATCATCATCACTGGAATTAAATGTAATCTGACGAACTACCTTCCAGCTGAATATATAAATAAAGGCAGGTTTCGCGCAACGAGAAACCAGAGCTTGGTAAAAATATAACAAACAAACTATATAACACTTAATCAGGAAAGTATTTTGTGTATTATTCAAAATCTACAAGAGTCTATGATTTCAATAGTAAAATACATTTTATGTAATCAATTTTGCTTTCAATGTTTTCTAGACTAATATATTACTTTCTGGTTAAATTGTTTTAACAATGTTTAATTAAATGAGGAACTTCCGTTGAATACAACAACGTTTCGAAATAATGCTTTGTCTTGGTCAATGTGAGACAAGATAGGAACAAATGAATCGCTGATTTGTAAGTAGGTATTTGTGTGCGATTTGTTCCCCTGACATACAACTCATAGTTACATCTCTATTCTCTATTAACTACATTACAGCTGCATTCCTCTCTATATCACAGCAGACTGTGTTGTAGTTCTGAGTAAAAGGTTTCGCTGATTGCTCTTTGAGCAATTCCATTTCATCTGGGGGTTCAGCTATAATAAGAGAAACTGGTATGACTTTTGCTAGCATCGTGACGTCATCTGTTCCTGTGGTTTTTGCGTGGGCGCTGGTCGGGCCAGCAGTTCGGCTTCTGCGATGGTGTCGGGCAGACGAGTGTTCAGCGTCTCCGGCGTCGTCATCATCAGCGCCCCTGCCACCAGGGCCGTCGCTCCGAACAGCACTGATGGCAACCAAGACACGTATATCGCCTAAAACAGGAACAGCACTATTTAGAACATACAAAATTGTAAAGCTATGTATGTAATAATACTGTTGATGACTTGTCTTCAACAAATAAGGCAGGCCGATATTTATTTTTGATAAGTTTTCTGATCAAGATTATTGTAATTTAACCATTTAAGTACGTGTTTTTAAAAAATCATTGTCTAGTATTGTTTATTATAACATACAAGGCTATTTTTACAAGGTAAATGCTGTCAGAAGAAAAGGTGGCACCAGTCCTAAGCTAGAAACCATTGTAATCAAATAAACATCTAAATCAATCTAAGTGACGTCTTACAATTAGACCACGTGACTGACACAAGCTACGTCATTTTGCGCTGTTCATCCTTGTCTATTACACGCATTCAACAAGGATGAATAGGCAAAATGACGTAAAAATGACGTAGGTAGCTCGTGCCAATGGTCTAATTGTAAGGCCTTATTTTCTTGGACCATGTACTACCCTTACTTTTTGCGAGGTGCCATTGTGATAAAGGAGAGGTAATATTTACCAGCAAAGGCATCTGGGGTGCTACAATAGAGCCGATTCGTCCAATCATAGAGCAGAATCCCAGCAGCGAGTGCCTGGCGTGTGTAGGAAACAGTTCCGATGTGTACATGTAGATGCCGCTGAACGCTTGCGTGATTGCAATCTTCCCCAATAAATACAGTGTGGTTGCTAGCCAAGGTAGAGCTGAAATGCAGAAAATACAAAAGTCTAAGTGAAAGTAAATTCTCTTTAAAGATTATCACATAATGTCAAATGTATATATTTGCTTAGATACTCCATAAGGGTACAGCAGCACCAGTTCTTCGGCGTAAAAGAGCTACCACCTAAGCAGGTAAATCTACTGGTTTTGGTAGCCGGAGTCATGATCATGTTTCGTAATCAAAAGAGGTTCTGAAGAATTCAGAAAATATTTTCTTACTGAATACTCAAAAAAAAGAAGGCTGTAAGTCATCCAAAGAGCGATGGAGAGGGCTATGCTTGGAGTTTCCTTGCGTGATCGAATCAGGAATGATGAGATCCGCAGGCGAACCAGAGTCACCGACATAGACCGAAGAATCGCTAAACTTAAGTGGCAATGGGCTGGGCTCATTGCGCGTAGAACCGACGGCCGTTGGGGCAGAAAGGTCCTTGAATGGCGGCCGCACGCCGGCCCCCACGAGGTGGACCGACGATCTGGTGAGGGTCGCGGGAAGCCGCTGGATGCGGGCAGCGCAGGACCGATCATTGTGGAGATCCTTGGGGGAGGCCTTTGTGGACGTCTTTCGGCTGAGATGATGATGACTCACAAAAACAAGTGCTTTAGCGAACCTATTAAATAGCTTTAATATCACTTAATTATAAATTGATACTTACAATCAGGTACAAAGGTGATGGCGACGCAGGCGAACCCACATACAGTATAAGCGACGAGTAACGTTTTCTTCCTCCCGAAGCGGTCAAGAACCAAAGCGTTGGTGACCACTGCAATTACTTCCACACTCACGACTAGCATATAATTAGTGTACTTGTCACCAGCCAGAGACACCGAGTTGATTGCCAGCCCGTAGAACACAAATGTACAGGTAATCCACCACCAAGAACAAATCGCCAATCGGGTCATTATTATCGGCGATCTCAACACTTGCATCCATAACCCTTCGTCTTCTTTATGTTCTGTTTTCTCGTCAACAGGTTTCACTTTCTCTTCTGTAAGTTGTTTCATTGTATCATCTGATAACGTCACGTTATTCATTTTTGCAGCTCTCATGATGATTTCAACTGCTTCCTCTTTTCTTCCTTTCGATAGTAACCATCGGATACTTTCTGGTAGCAAAAATATATAGAGGAGGAAAAGTAGTGACGGTGGGTAGGCAACAAGGATGAACGTTCTCCAGTAGGAGAATGTCTTCGCTAGTAGGGCGAAGCTCAAACCACCGATGACCAGGACGATACCAAGGAAAGCTGTTGTCAACACTCTTTTGTCTTGACCGAGAAGCTCGATTGCTATAAAAAAAATGTATTATTAGCTTTAATCGTGGTTGGTAAAAATATGCGTTATAGATCAAAATAAGATTCTTACTGAGAATATAAGCAGCAGGGAAAGCACTGGCGCCAGCAATGGTCTCCAGAAACTCGACAGTGACGTACATCTCGTAAGATATTGAGAAAGCCTTTAGAGTTCCTATCGCCCCGACTAGTGTACAACTCAAGATCAGAGCTCGCTTACGACCCCAACTGGAAAGAATATAAAATATAAAACTGACAATCGCAATATAGAAAAAAAAACTAAAATCGAACAGTATAAATAGCAGCAAGATACTTTTTCACCGAGTAATGATAATATGCTGCAGTCTTTGGATTTTAACTGAGATACTTACCGATCCGAGACGTATCCCAAGATAGGCAAGGAGACTAGCATACCAATATTGTGGATGGTCCCAACTAGGGTTCTTTTCCATTCTTGGCACGCCAGATTGAACTGAAATAGATTAATGAAATCTTTATTAGTAAAACACACACACATACAAGAAAATCGTAAAAGTTAAGTAAACCAGTTTAATAAAGAAATTGAACAAATTGAAATAAAAGTCAGTGGTAACGGTTGTTTTCTTATAAGTGAATTGGTCACATTATTTTCAATCAAGAAGTAAATCAGATAAGCATTGCTACAGCTCAACTTAACTGGAAAACATCAACGGAATGTCCACTGTAAATAATGGTTTTTATTTGCGTTTGTGGTTAGATGTTACTTGACCGCAAGTACATAGTTTTGTGAAGATCAAGGGTGTGTTCAGCAGCGAGCCTAATGCGCGCGCTCACGCGGCACGGCCTACAAAACAAACTACTGGAGCGAGGCGCGGTACACTATTTAGTTTTATACAAAACTAGCGACCCGCCCCGGCTCCGCACGGGAAAATGGTTATTGTGGGTTATCCTTCAGTATATTATGCATGTATTATACATATAAACCTTCCTCTTGAATCACTCTATCTATTAAAAAAAACCGCATCAAAATCCGTTGCGTAGTTTTAAAGATTTAAGCGTACAAAGGGACATAGGGACATAGGGACAGAAAAAGCGACTTTATTTTATACTATGTAGTGATACACAAATGAAATACACTGATCAACCCAACAGATGTCGAGGAGGCTGGAGTCAGTCTTTGACCTTACAACTCACATGAAAGAGAACTCGACAAGAATAGAAGAATTTGAATATCAATGATGATGATGATGATTTAAAAATGAAATACGCAGGATAAGAATACCTAAAACCACCCTCCCTAGGGTACGCTTATCATGTGAAATTTTTAAGAGACATCGTGAATCAGTACTTGCTGTACTATTGAATAACTTTACTAGTAATAAATCTAAATGGTACGTCAAAAGTCTACACAAATAGTTTACACGGCGAACAATCGCAGCCATCTACATCAACTACAAATATTTCTGTTATTTCAAATGCCAATTATTTCCAATCAAAATACCGATTAAGTGTCTGACCAACCAAGACACGAGACCACCTGAGACCAGGTAGCAGTGATAGTGGTGGTACTAAAGGAAGGAAAGAATGGTTGATATAGTCCCTCTAGAAATACTTACAAATACAAATATTCTGTATTGACACCAGAAATAAAAAGAACAGTTACAACTTTCAGAAGTGTGAAACAAGAAGCCAGTAGGCGGCCTTATTGCTAAAGTAGCAATTTCTACTTTTAATTTCTATCTTTACCAACACTTGGTTGCAAATAAAACTTGACAAAATCCACGTGATCACCATGTGCATGAAAGTGTAAAATTAAATTAAATGCTTGACATTAGACATTAATTCTATAGCAAATCAATTATTCCACGTAATCGACGAAAAATTGAGAAATAAAAAAAAATGCATAGAAGATCTTTACAGCAGTTAAAATTGGAAATATTCAAATCAAATATCTACCAAAATAGTTCGAGCACGAGTGAAGTGACCTCTATAGAAGGATATGAAACCATTCATTGGTGGAAAACAGAAACAGTAATTAAGACTCATGATGATTTCCTTTTCACATTGACCTGTTTATTAACTTTCACATTAGTATCTCCTCCGTCGATCGATACGTAAAGTCAAGACAAGGTTTGAAGGTAATGATCTAATAGGTCATCAATCATCATCATTTCAGCCTGTAGACCTCCACTGGCTGGACTAAGGTCTCCCCAAAGGATCTCCAGAGCTTCCCCGCCTGCGACCCTAACCAGAGGGGCTACTCTTCAGGGGCAATTTGATCCGTCGACATTGAGATCGTGGGTTTCGTACTCTCGACCGCCACCTCGAGTTCATATATAATGAAATCGGACATTTATCAACTCTTGGCGGGCAGACTTTCAAGAGTAGCAGTCTAAAATTGACTTTGGTATTGCATTGGGTTGAAATCAAAATCGATATTGATTTCAAGAGTAGAGCCCCAGATCGTCGCGTCGGTCCACCTTGTGGGGGCCTGCACGCACACGTTAAGACATCCGGCGCGCGGCGCCATTCAAGAACCATAACCATTTCGCCCCATCTAATAGGTATTTGATGCTTTGAATCCAAAACCGAATTCCGACAAGACTCTGCTCCGACAAAACATAAAACCTAACCTAACCTACCGAACTTGTCGGAGTAGTGTCTTGTAAGAGCGTCTTGTCAGAATTCGGTCATAAGTCTTGCTAAAAAAGTACAACCCATGGAAAGGACAAGGTCGTATGTATTATTTTTACTTCATCGTCAAACTGCATGATAAGTCTTTTCAAGAAATTGTTCTTAAATTAATCCTGCGTGTTGTATCTCATGCACACAAGAGATGGTGTCAGTGCAAATAATACAGGAATTGTTGTCTCTTAAGGCACTTCCTTTGTTCTCTTAACTTTAATTAGCTGAGGGAGGACTACCCGAAGATTACAGTTAAGCCCTCTATTAATAAAACGCATTGTTCATTATCTCTTTCTCTATAGTCTGTTGTTTTCTCTGCGCAAATTTTTATAGTCCCTTTTGTTTGAAGTTATCGCTTTCTGTGTGGAAGAAAGATAAATATGCTTATTTTTTTACTTATTCCAATAAAAGATCTTATAAGCAAGTTGATACGGTTAAAGATTTTGAATTTCAGAAAATTGCACCATGAGGTGAAATCAAAACGACCGACAATTCGATGCAGTTAGTTTTATTTAAATAATGCAACGGTTACTGTAGCTATTTAATTTTCGACATATTTTTAATGTATTCAATTACTATAATATTATTTTTTTACATTGTTTGTTACGTTTATTATTTACTAGTTTTCCGCCCCACAGCTCCGCTCACGGTTAAAAACTTTTCTTACTGGACTCTTTGTTTTAGTCAATCGAGAGATCAACAACTATAATAAACATTGCAGGTGAATGTATGTAATGTGATATATTTTAGGCAATTTACACAATATCTTTATAATTTATAGCCTATGTGCTATTCTGATGTATAAGCTACATACCTAATTGTAAAGTTTAAAGTCCATTCAGTAGTTTTTGTGTGAAAGATTCATCCAAACATTCATCCATCACTCGTACATCCATCCTCACAAAGTTTCGCGTTTATAATATTAGTAGGATTGTGACTATCTGTCTGTCCTGCGGCTTCATCCACATTATTATTATCCCCTCAGTCAGAATAACGATTTTTAGCGCGGCTTTCCAACCGCTCTGATTATCCCCTCCTACCCGCGTTTCATCTCTTTGGGAGCGAATTTTCGAAAATCCTTTTTACCGGATGCTTCCTACGTCATAATTGACCATAGAGTAAGGAAGAAATTTTGTAATTGACTATCATATGCAGAGAGATGGGAGCCGCTTCGAAGCGGCTCCCATCTCTCTGATCATATGCGTGCCAAGTCTTGAGGTCAGTTAGTAATAGTGTAATAGGTAGGTAGTTGCTTTTGATTTATTTTTTTGTTCTTTTCATGGAGATCTCCTATTTAATACTGGTGTCAAAAAAGAATATTTGTATGTATTGTATTGAGACGCTTCGTCAAGTGTACTAAGGCTTTTTTTTCAATTACGCTATTACTTTTTGCTACAGCCTTAATTGAATTTGTATTGTGTTATTGCAAAATGTTGGTGTCTCAAATCACAATATGACGTGAGCGCTGTGTGCGAGAGGGCTAGGTAGATTCTCATGGTTCGATGCACAAGTTAATAAACATGATAACACGTGCTCCACTGCTCTGTGCAAATAAATTATTTTGAAATTAAAATTATAATAACAAATAAATAATAATAAATAAATATGTGGGACATCTCACACATGGCCATCTGACCCCAAACTAGGCAAAACCTGTACTATGGGTGTCAGACAGCTGATATACATACCTACATATATAAATATACAACATCCAGACACAAGGCAAACACAAGTGCTCATCACACGAATGTTTGCCCTGGGCGGGATTCGAACAAAATAAATTCGAACAAAATAATAATAATCACTTAGTACGGCTACCACAGACGGCTACTGACAAAACCCATTAAAAATATATTATCGTAGTTTTCATAGTTTGTTAATAGCATTCATAATAATAATTTAAGTAAGTAATAAAATATTTATAAAACCGTCATTTAGATTGTCTAATGTCGTCGCCTTTACAATCAAAATTTTAAACCGACTTTACTGTAAAGAGGTTCTCAATTTATTTACTTTGTTTATTTAAATAAAATAAATTGTTTAAATTGATTAATTGTTTGTTTAATTTGTTCGTATGCAATACATTTCGCATGCAGTTAATTAGAATGTTTTAAAATTAAACCAGTTTTAATGTTAAAGAAAAAAAATGCTGCGTTCCTTACCTCGGCAACTATGGTATTCTTGGACGCATAGAGCCACTGGTCGCAAGGCACCAGCTCGTCGTGGAAGCCGGCGGCGTCACATGGCAACTCAGGGTCTACTGGCTGCCGCCTCATGCAGCGCTTCTCACGAACTCCGTCCGACTTCTGGGCGCCTGGTAGCCACGCCGGGCTGTAGTTCGTACTGTTGGCAGACTCGCATTCTGGCACTAGACATCTGGAAGGTTCAAGACAAGATTCTATTTACTTGGTGATTTTTAAAGGCACAATGAAAGAGAGAATGTTCGTATTAGACGGATCGGTCGTCGTGGAGCTTTCTGAGAGGAGCTTTTATCAGTAGACAGTGACGAGTAGTACTATTATTTTCTTCTGTGGCAGTGATGAAAGTTGCATTCGTCATTACACTGTAACACATTCGCAACATTATTTTATGGGTTTGTTTTTCGAAGTAAACACATAATACTCGTATTATGACGCAAAGGTTGCTGAATTTCTCAAGTCTCACTAAGAAGCGAAAGTGTGTTAACACGATCGGTTATCCTGCATTTTTATGGCACAATATTATTGAAGTGGTAAAGAATAATATTGAATTGCAATAAAATACCGGTTAACTAGCATACAGTATACAAACGAGTGAAATAGAAAAAAAAATAAAGATGGTCCTTTATTAAAGATGATACCCCTATCAGTTACCATGCATAGTATATTACAATACAATAATGATTTAATCGCTTTTATTAATGTATATTTTATGATCAGCCAAAAGAAGTCCACTGCTGCATACATAAAAAAAACGTTAATAATGAATAGGTATCGTCACAAAACTATAATTAGTAAGACTGTGAAGACCACATAATCATCTCTACAATGGAATTGAATACGATAATGGCCAAATACAACAACACTAATTTTTGTCGATGATTTTTTAGTTTCATTTTTTGGGGTTTCTTGATCAAGTTCATTAAAACATTATCCACATAAAAAAGTATACCTAGAGGTTTTTATAGAAATAAAAGATTCATTACAATAGATGAGTTCATCGATAATATTGTGTATTATGTACTTATACGTCCTATAAGCCCCTTTGGAGGAGACATATATAAGCTGTTAACAGAACATGCCTGTAATTGTCTGGCGACCTCGTGCCATACCTACAGAAAGAGTTTGAATGGTTCCCTGCTGCTTCTGTTCGATTTATCGAAGTCTATTCGTTTGAGACACGACTAAAACTATTCCTATCATGATTTACATCAGCGTGGTCTTTTCTTTACCCTTTAGGTAACAATGCCCGTACCGGCCGGCCGGCAGAGGAGCAGCCAACTTCAAAATCAAAACTAATGAGTCCCTCAGGCGTCGTCTCCTTTATGATGTTTTTCGGGATCTTTCTTTATGAGGTAGGCCTAGGTTTGAGGTTCCCTCGAACCGCCCTTAGACGTGTTGGTACATGACTACTCTGAGGCTAAAGCAAAGAAAACTAAAAGCACTAGATAACGTGCTAACTGCCAGTCATTGCTCTTGCAGTTATGATTTATGGTCATAAGTGCTATACAAACACAGCTATGTGACTAGAATTAGTGACTAAAGGAAGAGAGGTTTTATAACCAGCATTCCGTTTGTAACTTGGCCATCCTAGTGTTTACCTACTTGCTTTCTCTCAATATGGTTAAAGCAAACAAGGCGCAAGGCTTCGAAGTAAATAGCTAAAGTAAACACAAGATATAAATATTCTAAGATCATTCAACTTAGCTTCACTAATAAAAGTCTTTTGTTGGATCAAGTCGAATAATAAAAAAGATAAATAAAATAATATTAAATTCGAAAAGCATTTTATAAGTCAAGCTTTGCTCTAGCTTAAATCTCGCATTTGTTCGCAATGCTTGTTGCACAGAGTAGCGGAATGGAATTCCAATAGTTGACCTATGGTTCAACTCATATTATGTCTTGAAAAATAAAACTAGTTTTGTTCAAACAGTGCGCCCGCTGCTACAACCGCAAAGGTCATAATTCTTTTTGCAGAAAGAGTATCCATAATAATAATAATAATACCTACTTTATTGACACCAAGAAAAACATTACAGGGAAAAATACAACAAATTAAATTCAAGAAGTCAACAGGCGGCCTTATTGCTACGGTAGCAATCTCTTCCAGGCAAACTTAGGGTCTGGATAGTAAAAAAAGGGAAAAACTGTGCGGGTTGGTGGCAAATAAAAATAAAACTACATACAAATAGTGTACTTAAATTACATAAAGTGCTACAAAAAATAAATAAGTAAATAAATAACAATCTACATATATAAAAAGTACTATACCTAAGATAGACTAATACATACGTAAAATATACATACATATCACATAGTAAAAAATAGGAAAATATTTAAATTATAGAAGAGGATAAAGTGTTAAGATAATGCGCTTTGACACGGGCTTTAAATGAATCTATCGACACGGCGCGCGTCTGATAGATTCAGGAAGGTGGTTCCACAGGCGGATAGCACGGACAGTAAAGGAAATTGAGTAAAACTGAGAAGAAGGAGAAGGAGATGTTAGGGAAAGGTTTACGCATGAGCGAAGATTACGTTTAAGGGTATCGGAACGGAATATAAAGAGGTCTTTGAGATAGGGAGGGGCATTGGGATTGAACAGGACAGAGTAAAGAAGGGAAAGGATGTGACAGTCCCTACGAAGGCGGATAGGCAGCCATTGATTAAATTTTTCCAATTGAAAAAATTCCATCTGTTAAATTTAAAAAAAGTTGATATAAGTAACGTGGGCAAAGTTTGTAATAAATGTTAATTGAATGAATTTTGAATATGAACCGTTAGTAAACCTAACGACCTCCATCATACACGTTTTAGCGAATCTTTAATAACATGTCAAGGAGAACAACCTCTGAATGTGCTTATAAAACACAAAATAGCTAGGTATTTAAGGAAAATACCTAGTTGCTTTTCATTACACATTTTCCATTAGGATTTTTTTTAAACGGGCTTACTAGATTATTTTGTATGTGGACCACGTTAAAATGTGTCATTCGTATGTGTTATATTGACATCATTTACTGAATGTCGCCACTGATAACTCTAGTCTACCCGTGTCTACCCTGAGAAAGGGTGAACGAACAGGCCCAGTGGGTATACACATACAATAATTAGCATTGAGTACCTAGTAGACGCTTTCCTACTTAGCGGTCATTGCGCTCGCGCTACTGATTAACTAATTACTCCACATACTTTCTCATCCCTTGGTTTATGGTTATCAGCTTAGTTCATTCCCAAACAGGAGCCTAGCCTGCCTAAAATTTAGGTTTAATGATAGCAGTTTATTTAAACTCCTTCGGACCATCAATTGATTTTGCGTAAAGTCGATTCCCAAAATTTTTGATTTCCAAAAATGTGGAATGCGAGTTTTTCAACTTCATTAAATTTCGGAATATGAGATATTACAAAACCATATATTTTCGACATCAAAATCAGTTAAAAGTCATAAATGAGTGTATGCATGTTTCAACATCAAGTGATTCTCTTGTCGTGTAATTATGAACGGAAAGGAACACCAAACAAGAAATCGAACCAGTCAGTGGGGCCGCGGCGCGGCGGGCCAGATTTTGTAGCGGGCGACATTTTCCATAACTCGAGGTGGGTTCGTGGACCGGTGGTGGTCACTTTCGATAGGTAAGATTTAGGGCATTTATAATTAAACCAAAAAGTTATAAATAAAAATAACAAAATACGATAGCAAAATACTTCCTCTATTCAGACTGTGCAAAAAGTGCATTCTAGTCACGATGTTTGTATAATAAACCTGCCAATAAAGCCTTGCTGTGCCAATCCTAACTCTATCAGTGACGGTTTAAGGTACTCAATTTAGCTGCGATTCAGGCATGATTGAATGCATCCTTTATGAAGTACCGGAACATCCGAGGTCTTTGTCCTTATAAAACATGCGATGTGACACCATCAAATTATTCTAAGAAGATTTTCTTAACTTTTTCCTCCACGTTATTTCCTGACTCTGTTAACAGCTCCTATTATGTCCCCACCGAGGGGCTCGAGCCTACCCTGAAATCAGGGTGAATTGAATAGGCCTTATTCGACTACGCTGTCCCAGTGCGGGTTAGTCAACTTCACACACAATCTTTGAAAATTTTTCGCAGGTGTGTGCAGGTTTCCTCACGATGTTTTCCTTCACCGTAAGAGCGTCAAATAAACGTACATAATAATATGAATTCTAAAATCGAAAACTACGACTATACTTTGCAAATTTGTAGCCAATGTAATTTCTAAAGTTAATTTTCTATCGCACATTATTTTGGCCTTTTCACCCTGACTTCAGGGTGGGCTCGAGCCCCTCGGTGGGGACAATATATCAGCTATTAACGATTTTCTATAATAACATACATTTTACACAAATCAATACCCACATCTTTTGAAAGTTATTATCTTGACTTCTTATCTTAAAACAAAATTGTAGACTGAAGTTGACTATCTTAGCAAACAATTTTCATGTCCTTATAGCAACAAATTACGTTGCATTGCATTGTGTACGATGCAGCATAATTACTAGCCTGCAAGTCCATCAGATTAAACGTCGTTTCCGGTCCGTCTTGCTACATTGCGTCATTCATCGTCATGCGTAGGTATGCAGTTCTCAGCCTAAGTGGACTATCTTGTACGACATGAGGTTCTTCGAAAGAGCTCCATATCCTCATTTTCGGAATTTTAGTTTCTTCTTTTACAAACATGTCGATGATTAGTTCTAAGATTCTAATTGAGCACAGCAATACTCTGTCACGCTGACTGGTTTCTCTTTGGCATCCATGAGCTCCTCCAGCAAGGAAGGGTCAAGCAATGTTGGATATCAAGGTAATACCATAGTTTTCTTTGGTATTACCTTGATATTTTGGTATTACCTTTAATGGGAGTGAGGGTCCATCTGGTCAGAGAAATCCTAAAAACGTCTCTGACTGTCATCTATCGTTCTTTCTAGTTTATATATAAAGGTCTTCGCTGCAAAACTTACTTGCCGCACAGACTGTCGGTCGGTCCTACTACTGCCGGGCTGCTGTCACTACAGCTTACTTGTAATATTCTTTCCAAATATAAGACAATACAGAATGCACGTATAATAAGTAAAGTGACGCACTTTTGTGCTGGGCTAACAATGAGCAATATAACGGTTTTTTTTTCCTTGAATCCGATTAAAACCGGTCTTCTTGGACTAAGTTGCAGTTAGTAATTTATATTGAGGGAATAAATTTCCTTTTATTTTTGTACCAATAAGACTTTAAGAGAATGAGAAAGAACGGTTTGTTTGCTCTATAAAAGTCATACTTTTAATCAACGCAGGACTTCCGAAAGAAGAAACTCGACAGCCTTCGGGATTGGCTCTAGTGATAGTTTAATATGGGTTAGAAGTGAAACTAGAGTCTTAGGTACATCTTTCGCTTTACTGCGGCGATTTAATGTTACATGTGATTATATTGTGTAGTAAGTAATTGAGGGAGTTATATCTATTATGTGGAAGTTTCTATTGTCCGACAATGATATTGACAATGACAACGTCTGCTAGCAACAACTTGGAGTTGGAACAACGACCGGACATTATCCACCCATTATCGTACAATGAGACCGTGGATATTCAATTAAATCAAAATTAAATATTAGAGTAATGACATATTCTTACTCAATAATATTTGTACTCTGTAAATAGTCGGGAAACTATTAGGTACCCACAAGATTTTAATGTATTGACAATACATAACACTATAGGTAGGTATGTACAGTAGCACATGCGGCTGGACTTATTGACCTTTAGAGCGCCCGTATTCCGTAGCAGTAGGGGTGAATTTCGTAGTGCGAGTGTCCAGCCGCATGTGCTGGCTTTTGCATGCTTGCCCGATGGAGCGTCAGAAGGGTAACAAGTTCGTGAATGTCAAATTGTATAACACGAAGAGATGTTCCACGGACTTGGAGAATCCTGGCATAGTATATAATACCATACACCATTGATTTATACTATGGTCAGGTCACAATATTCTATCAGACAAGTGAATTTTATACGTGGCGACCAAGGATGAAGTACTATGTACGGTAGTTATAACATCCTTGGTCGCGCCGCGCGAGTAGGTACTATGGAAAAGATTCTCTAGTTTTTTGTCATTATTTAAGCAGGTTACAAAAAACCAGTTTGATTGTGTTATTTTTCTCGTGAAAAATCAAATTATGCTAATAGAGATTACGTACATTTGGCAAATTAACAACATCCTGGCTTTTTGACATGTGAATTCGACCACAGCGGGTGGAGTCAACCGCAAAGGTAAAATAATGTTTACTTACCATGGTACTCTGTGATTCAAGATGTGTGTAAATGTTGTACGAAAATCCCATCGAACAATCAAAGTTTTTTATAAAGCTATGTATGGGAATGTTTAAGATGGTAAATTCATCTAAAATAGGTAGGTATGTAAAGTGACTTAATTCTAGGGCTGCCATATGAAACCGAAATGTCCTGTTCGTTCGATCTGAAATGAGTTTTATCATCATCATCATTATCATTTCAGCCGAAAAACATCCAATGCATGAAGAAAGCCTCCCCCAAAAATATCCCACGACGATCAGCGGCACCACATCCAGCGGCTTCGTTGCTGGTCTACCTTGTGCAGGCCACGTGGCGCCTTTCAGCACGGAGCAGCCATTCAAGAACATTTCTGCCGCAACGGCCGTCGGTTCAACAGGCAATGTGTTCTGCCCACTGCCACTTAATGTTGTGTCTGTGTGTGCGTGTATACATAGTCTGTTCAAATCTAGTGTTGACTGTTAATAGGAAAAACTATTACTGCTATTTACTATTAAATAAGTACTTTAGTAACCGATATTTACCTGTCTTTTATGGTTATGTTCTTACTGAGATTGATTATGCTTAACATTTAGTACGTGTTTTGTAAAATTATATTTCAAAAATTGATTTTACAAGCCTAACAAGCCACAAATTATTATTACATATTATTACGGGTCTACGGGACTTGTAAACTCGCCACAAAAGAATATGTAACTGACGTAACTAAGAGATGTAAATCTCCTAAAGTTAAATAAATACTTTGAACTTTTCGGGTAAAACGTAATAATGTGCACAGCACAACTTAGCCGTAAATATTATTACCTAATACAATACTATATTTTTTGAGAATACTCTTGTATAGAAGTGAAACTGAACTGGATGTTTTTACAAATAATCACCGCAATTCAATTATAAATTTGAGCTTATTCATATCACAATTGTTTGTAACCACTGAAGCCTCTCCCTGGATCTAACTAACACAGTGTTATTCTTTCGTGCATAAATGGATGAATGGATAGCGTCGAAAATTTGCAAGGTGATTGCTGACATCTGACATCACTGGTAAGGGACGTGCAGCTTTGTTTACCGTTACAAAAAGCTAGTTTTCAATACCTGTAAGGTACGTCGGCAGCCAAGAACACATAATTGATGGCGTAGTGGGCGGCTACGTAGGTGACCAGCGAAAGGAGGATATAGTTGAAGAGGTGGAACTTCTTGAACTGGCCCAGCTCCTGCATCAGCCGGTCTGTGTCTACTCCGCTCGCCTCCACGCGAGGACCTTGCTCCGGGGAAGCTTTCTCCATCACGGCCACTTCGTTTTATTGATAACACAAATGTGACGTTCGGATGAGTATGTTTTAATTTTAAAGTAATAAAAAACAGTTTTTTTGCAAGTTATTATTGTTTTATTTACAACGACACGGTGAAGAAATTGCACTTTCTATAAGTGTATGTATTGTTTTTGTTTACTAAAAGTTTGTATAATAATAACTATCAAACCAAAAAAATATTTATTATTTTACAAAAAACAACACATAAATTGTTTTCTATCAATTTTCCGTCATAATTTCCGTATTCAATTTGATTTTCAAACGACTATCGCGCGCATTGATCGAGCGCTGCGCATGGAACCGTGCGCGCATGTGCAGGAGTTGATTTACTGTGTTTGCGCGAAGCGGCGAGCTCGGGTCGCCCTTGCCCGCTACCACTAGAGAGTTTGCATTATTTATTGAAGAACTAAACATAATCATTGCTACTACACGCTGATATTACCCTAGCCCTGTTATTTTCAACACGCTTTTATGTATGTAAGAAAATCTTGGAATCTTAATTTTACCCACTTCCCGGTCTTCGATTAGGATGAAATTTTGCACACGCTCTGAGTTCTGATGACAAGCTAAGAAACGACATTACAAATCCAATATAGCGGCCTCCCCAAGATGGCGGACTTGCTGTTTGAAATCCACCCCCACGATATGGGTATCAAATGAAAGAGTTTGCTGTCAGGAATATGAAAAAAATATCACGTGATTAAAATTTTTAGAGCGTGTTTTTTAGTTTTTTAAACTATTATTATTTAGTTAGAAGTCATAAGAGAAAAAAAAAATACATACTATTATTATATTGCATGCCATATGGTAAGAAGATGGTAACATTAGATGCTTTAAGTATTTTTGGAACACATATTATGGACCCGGGTGGGCACCGCAAATAATAAATACTAGCTTAGAATACTACAGGAAACAATAACAACAACTATAACATAATTTATACTAAATTTAAATATTATTTTACAAAATTAAATGAACTCTAGCAGCGTGCAAAAACATTTACTTATAAGGTACTCTTTAAGTATTTTTTTAAATTTATTAAAGTTTTGCTCAGATTGATTCGCTTTCGGGATATTATTATTTTTAGCTGTCATAGCTACAGGTTCAGAGGATATTTTATAAAATAGAACACTGACAGGAGATTAGCTGGATTCGCTGTTTTAGAAGAAGAACAAGCCGAGGAAAGAAAAATAAGCATGAAGGATTATTTGATTACTCGTAAGGCACGTATATTATAAAATTCTGAAACTATAAATAAAGTATTGATTAAATGAATTGATTTATCAAACGACGTATGGTAAATAAGCTTAATTCAAACAAAGGTCGCTCTCGTCTTGTTACGTCACTATATGGATATTTTTAATTTGACATGGGTAGTAGACTATATTATTTTAATAGGTAATAATGAAACAATGCATTTATAAAAAATAATTACACAGTATTACAACATACTTTAGCACGTGTATCATCATTTTTCACCCTTATAATAACTAGGTGTAGGTTTATAACGCGTTGATGTCTTTTGTATTGACAGCGCTCCTCTCCATCGATCGACCATCACCATAGTTTCATATAAGATGAATATAAAATTGACTAAATGGGATTAAAAATATTAATTTAGCACAATCAATTCTAGAATAGAATAAAATTACAATACAGTAGTAAAATGTCAACATAAGATTTTTCATTGACTAAATTAATATTACTTTGATTTTGACTTTTTTGATACTTTTTAGGTGGTAGGACAATCATAGGGATCAGAAAAGGTACACACGTTCTGTTTACGGAAGGAGTTTGAGTCACATCACACATAGTATAAAACAAAGTAGCTTTCTCTGTCCCTATGTCCCTATGTATGCTTAAATCTTTAAAACTACGCAACGGATTTTGATGCGGTTTTTTTAAGATTGAGTGATTAAAGAGGAAGGTTTATATGTATAATACATGCATAATATACTTAAGGATAACCCACAATAACTATTTTCCCGTGCGGAGCCGGGGCGGGACGCTAGTTGTAGATAAGAGGAACAAGCATATTTAACAAATAAATAAACCTCCGAAAATACTGATAAGCTAAAATCTACTCAAGACAACGCAACCATACCTAGATACCTAGGTATTTTCGAATATACAATTCTAATGATTAACTTCGGACTTGAACATCAGATCAGTTGCAATACTAACTCTGTATGTCTGTCTGTTTGTTACATTTTTACGCCACAAAACCACAAAACTGATTTTAATTAAATTCGGTACAGAGATAGAGTAGAACTTGGAAAAGGATATACCCCGCAGCACGCTACGTTTTACAGCGGGGAAGTTTATCATTTCCAAATTATTTAAGTATCGTGTTTTCTTACCTCTTGCGTCAGTTTTTTTTTTCCAAATTTATGCTGTCCGAAATTTGGAGTATACCCTTTTCAATAAAATACTAATTATCAAATCCGGAATACTATGTAAAAAGTTATGCGTTGGTCATACATAAAAAAATATATACGCCTCTACTTGAGTACTTCCTCCGTTTTTCGTCGGTTAAAAAAGCTTTCGCAACACAACTATTCATTATGTACTTATCTCGTAATCAAATGTAATAATGCAAATCTCAGTCCCAATGTCGAATTATTAAAAAACACGTGTGCAAAGTTATGCGAAGAGTGTGTCACGGCCGGCGAGTGTTTGAAGCGTGCTTGAAGTAGATTGATGCTTGCTTGTGTCAATCTTGACGTCAAGTTGAATGACGGCTATTAAGTATGTAGGTAGATATAATACCACGTAGATACAACATAGATATAATTTACAGGTTTGATAACTGCTATTATAAAAGAAGTTTGGAAGCAAGAATAATGGCTGGCAGTGGAAATGACGACGCAGGCGTAGGTCTATTAATTAATTGTTGGTCGCCTAGTAAAAATTTTAACTTTAGCAATCAAAATATTGTTTTGTTTTATTAATACAAGTGTGCAATCCTTATTAAATTATAAATCTGAAAGTAACTTTGTCTGTCCGTTAGTTATGCTTCACTCCAAAACCACTGAACCGAGTTTGGTCAAACTTGGTATAGAGATAGAATAGTCCTTGTGGCCTTCCTTTAAATATTATTTTCTATTCTCTTCCAGTTTAGTGCTATTTTTTTTTTTATATGTTTGACACATTATATCCATACTGATGATCTACTCTGGTGTTTCTTACTTACGGTTTAAATTGGGCCCATCCTGCTCTTCTGTGGTTGTCCTCATTAAGAAGAGAAAAAGAAGATGGTGTCTTACGGTTGCTAAAGAAATTAATACAGTTGTGTAAAACTTTTCCTACCAAGAATCTTAATTCGCCTCATTTATCAAGTCATATTTTTACGATAATATTCAGTGCTATCAAAATATGGCAGGCGTTTTGAATACTTTTTTCATAATAATCTGTATTTCATGGTATGTTCTGGGCGTTCTAGCTGATGAAACTAAACCTATTCGTACTACTATTACAGCAGCCTATGACATTCACACCTGACTTCGACTGCAATTGTCTTAATACCCCTTATTGGCAGGTGGACTGGGGTTCACAGTTGTTGTTGGATATACAGGTAAGCAAGCTACCTGCCTATACTCTCGTATGATACCCGTCAGATGATTTGTGTGTAAGTGCTTGTAGAGTGTTTAGAATTTAAGTGACTTTGTAAATTAATCTATTATATATTGCACAGCCTCATTTTTTTTACGAGTATCATTATTTTAGACTTGTTTATTCAATTGAGACGAGAGCTACCCTTGTTTTGAGCAGAGCTTTTAATGAATACTTAAATAACTTTGAGTTTGACTTCAATACTAAGCCGTGAACCCCACTGCATCGTCATCGCAATATAACCTTCCTGTACCACTTCACCTTGTCTAATAATTGCAACTTCATTTAAAAATCTCTCCAGTCGTAACCACTTGACAAACACAGAGTACCTACTTATAACTCAAGCACCTTCTGAAACTTAATTTAAAACATAATTGACCATTACTCGAGCACACTCGAGGCTGTAGGTATACAAAGTACGTATTTGCAATATGCAATGTAATTAAGCTAGCCACGAAAGCTTTTGATAAATATGTGCAATTACCTAACAATATGAGCCATTTAAACAAAACTAAGGTTACCTAAATACAAACACTCGTTCGTTCATAATATGTATATGGTCCTCTTTGAGGAGAAATTAAAGAACTGTAGACAAACCCTTCAATTTCCTTTGGTACATTTTGACCTTTTTCCTTTTGTTTGCTCGCATCATAAGAACACGTGTGACACTTAGACAATAAACAAACAAAGCGAAAAACGAATGGGTTAACAATTAGCATAACAATATGCGAGTAACATTTTCATCGCAAGTCACATATTTTGGAGGTTTTTGGTCATACTCCACCAATGATGGCGAATGCAGGTCTGAGCTGCACCTATTTTTGACGTCGAAATAGTTTTGTAAAATCTTTACGAAAGAAAAACTTTTGAATTTGATTTTCACTATTGATATAATCAGCAACCTCGAAACCCGCAGAATAAGCAAAGCAAGCAAAATCTAGAATAAGAGCCGTCTTCCGATTGTCACGTTTATGCAGTAGGTAAGCAAGAAGCCGTAGCCATATCCGCTCAAAGAGCGTGCTCCCCAATATGGCCAGCACGATTGCAGTATAAAGGAGCTAATATTATCATAATATCCGTGATTGTTATCAATTTCATGAGAGAAACGTGCATGTGAACTGGAAAACTGTAAGATTGAACTCGATCGATTTAAGCGTCAAAGCGACTTATCAGAGTTTCGATTCGTTACATTTATCAAGGTTTTTGATAGAAAACAAAACTGTGAAGGAACTTCAAGTTACACACGACACACACAGAAACACCTGGGTTGGTCTATTTCTAAGCCAGAAATCGGCGACTGTCTTTAGATGAAGTATGATTTATTTTTTAAAACGTTTCTAATATTGCTCCTAAAGAACACAAAGTATTTTTAAGTACTAAACTCCTATAGAGAGTATTACTTGATGGGTGGGCGTGAAAGATTGAGGAAATTTCATAAATAAATAGGGCACGACACGAGCTATCATATTAACCAATTCATTCTTGATTCACAATACCGGCTTGATGCAGTTAATAAGCGAAGAATTTATAGCGTCAGGATATGTGTAATACCAAGTAATGCCTAATGAGATGAAAGACCTTACAACTATCATGAAAAGAAAAAGAAGACTAAGTTCTATTTGATTTAGTTTAATGTAAAAAAAAAGTCAGAAGTCTAAATATTTTATTTATCATAGGTTTTAAAGAACAATAATGAAGTCAGATCAAGAGTAATTTTTCAATGGTTTAATGGTTAACGTCAGATCAGAATTTTATAAGGTTTTAAAATTAATGGTTTAATGGGTCTCTCACAAACATTAATTCCTGAGACTTTTCTTACTCTGGATTGAAAATTGCAAGCTAATTCACTAGACTCTCCCAAAAATACAAGGTGAAACGTTAAACCAGGGTTCCTAAAGTCCCAAACTTTAAGCAGTTCAGTAACTTCAGGGTAGGTAATTCCTTACAGTGGAATCAATAGCAGAGTTTGTAAAGTTGGTCGTCCTTTAGACAGAGTTGAAGAAGACTACTGAGTATCTGAAGTCTTAAAATAGCCGACTATCAAGGAGAGCCGTCGGATGATCTGATCTGGATCGTGAATGGCGGCGGCGGATGTCTCAGTAGATCTATGAATGCCAAAGGAAGTATCCTTTTAACATCGCTTACTGTGCCGTCGGTTTTCAAGACATTTGCTGTAAAAGAAACTATCTATATCTACACCTACAGACTCTACTTACCTATATAGTTTGTTTTCTAGTAAATTAACTAACTAAACTGGCCTATAGCTATGTTTAAACAAAAGAAGTAATTTGGAGGTTGCAGACTTATAGAGGAGTTGAAATACTAGTCATCCTTAGATAAGCACGGCGCTGTAAGTAGTCAGAATAAACTAGAAAAAAAATTGATGAGCTTCGTTGTTTGATTGGTGCTGTCAAGAGGCTCTAGAGTCTATTTTTATAACGGTTTCTTTTACGTCTAGTAACATCTTTACCTGAAGAACATTCCATATTCTAAAGCACTTTATTCGCATTTACTGCTATCCGTACAAAGAGCACTCACCTGTAAGGCACGTCTCCAGCCAGGAATATGTAAGTGGTGTGGAGCAGACCAACTTGGACAGCAGCAAAAGCGACGAGGAAGTACACTTTGATGTGGAATCTGCCCATCTGGCCCAACTGCTTCACCACTGATTCAGCGTCTATGCCGCAGGACAGTTTCACTTCTGGCTTCTTCTCCATTGTTGACACTGCGATGACACTGGTGAAGATCGGTAAGCTTTGCGTTGTTGAAGGTTCTTTGTGTCAATGCATTGACGTTGGCTAATGTCTATGACGGGATTTAAAAAGTTCACTTAGTCGTTCCATATGCACAGTCCCAGTGTGAAGTGAATTGAATCCGGCGTCCGACCGGGCACTCCGGCGCAGACCAACTGCAGTGATCATTGACAATGGCGGTGTTAGCTGCCCACCTGAGCTTGAGCCGCCGGGGGCTGCGTTAGATAAGCAGTAGTGGGTCAGGGCCGCATCTCACCGCCCAATTGTCAATCAGTGCACTCGGCGCCATTGTTGCGTGAACGAGTGTACCGCTCTGTGACGGTGAGTGTACACCGAGTGGGTAAGGCTACAGCCATGTGACACGTGATGAAAATATTTTTATAAGGTATAGTGTACACAGGGGCACAGATAAAGTTAGTACTTTACATACATAGTTACTGGCTGAAATTATGATGATGATGACATATATATATATAGTTTGACTTTGACTTCTATCGTTCATGATATTGTAAATCCGAAATGGATAAATTGTCGATTCTTAAAACATAATAATAAATCACCCTATGTCTGCAGTACCTATGCACGCAGTTTGACAATAAAATTATTCTGATTCTTATTCTTACATAAAGACACGCTCTTTTTCCCAACGAGGACCGAAGTACGCATGTAAAATAAGTCACACCGACATATTTTGTGTTTTGTAGTGCACCCAGTGACAGGTTGTCAGCGTTTATATGCGTAACTACACTTGAATCCCTTAGTATAGTAGTACTAGCTTTCCGCCTCGCGGCTCCGTCCGCGCTAACAGATTTTCTCGTGGGAATGAGGTATTTTCCCGCGGTAAAAAGTAGCATTTTGATGTATAAACCATATTATTGTAAAGTTTCATTAAACTTTTTCAGTAGTTTTTGCGTGAAACTGTTACTAAAAACTTCCATTCATCCATCCTTACATTTTAGTAGGATTTGCTGTACAACATCTATAATTCGTTGTACTATTGCACATTATATTAGGGATAGAGAAAGGTATAGATTTTTTCTTTCACACACAAAATTAGAAGCAGCAAAAGATGTAGGTAAAGATAAGTTTAATTTCTCTCAGTAATAATTACAAACTCATGGCAAATTGGATATTGTATATCCAATTTCGTAGATTGAAGATAGAATTGAATTTACAAAATACCATTGCTGGGAACCTACCTATAGGTACCTAGATGGATTTATTTTAGGGTAAACTCTAGGTGGTTTGAAATTTGAATGCAGAAAAAGTGAAAGTAGTAGAATATTACCTCCAAAGAAGTGGTAACAAAATTTCAAACTTTCATTTTGTACTATACTTTTGTCATTAATAATTGCTTTAGTATTATTAGCAATACTTATGTAGTCATACCTTTTGTACCTATATTCGTTTTCATCAACATCATCGTTTTCCTCATTACATTTCTTTTGTTCTAAAATCGATTAATCTCCAATGTGTACCGTTTTTATTAGAACAAAATGCCATAATAAATGATTTATTAATGTTTTACTACCCAGCTTTACACGAGGCCTGATACGCACGTGTTTTTGATGGCAATCAATCAATAGGTATTCTTAATGAGATTATTGTCATTCTTTATAGACTATGTGCATGTGGGGGTGCACGAAAGGAGCCTCCCCGAGCGGCGCATTAATTTATCCTATGCGCCCGGCGCACCCCGGGCAACAGGCTGCGCGGACAGACAGTAACGGTAACGCAGCCTGGCTGATCCTTTCACCACGATTCGATGGCGAAACATAAACATGTGAAAAAGGCTCTTTTTAGAGCCAAGAAAAAGCCTTTCTCAAGGCTAACAACATCTCTCGAGGCTAATAAACATACAGATCCAGCTCTGATTGTCCTTTCTATTAACATAGAGGGATTTTCCAACAACAAATCAGCAATGCTGTCCGACCTTTGCCTCAAAGAAAAGGTTAACATCTTATGCGTCCAAGAGACTCACAGAGGCGCTAACCATGCTAGACCCTTTATACCCGGGTTCACCTTAGTAGCAGAAATTCCCCATCCAAAATATGGCAGTGCCGTATTTACAAGACCGGATGTTCGGGTGGTGTCCACTTCTTGCTCATCCAAAGACATGGTTGAGCTCATCTCTTTAGATCTTGGCAACTGTATAGTTACCTCAATTTATAAACCACCCAGCGTTCCATTTTGTTTTCACAGACCCAACAACTTTGATAATCATAAAATTAAAGTGGTTGTAGGAGACTTCAATAGCCATAATACCTCCTGGGGCTATCGGGAAACTGACGCAGATGGTCAAGCAGTCGAAGATTGGGCAGATACACACGACCTCTCGCTAATCCACAACGCTAAACTTCCTGCGTCGTTTAACAGCGGTCGATGGCGACGCGGGTACAACCCGGATTTGATCTTCTCAAGCACATGCATATCTCAACAATGCATAAAATCCGTGTGCCAGCCTATTCCGAGAACCCAACACAGACCCATAATTTGTACTATACAGTCAGTTATCCGTCCTATTGCCGTACCGTTTAAACGCCGGTTTAACTACTCGAAAGCGAACTGGGAACTGTACTCAAAAACTATTGACGACATCCTCTTAACTGTACCCCCTGTCGCTGAAAATTATGACCAATTCGTAGAGATAGTTGCGTCAACTTCACGCAAGTACATTCCTCGCGGTTGTCGTACTTCGTACGTTCCTGGCCTGTCCCGAGAGTCCGCTGATCTCTACAAGCAATACGACCAGCTGTTTTCACATGATCCCTTTTCGGAGGATACCATTCAGATGGGCGAAGCTTTACTCTCTCAGATTAGCTCTACTCGTCGGGACAGATGGATAGCCATGGTGAGCAACTTAAACCTGACTCATAACAGTAAGAAAGCCTGGACTTCGATCAGGAAACTTACCGGTGACCCCCCACCAGCTACCACACCGGGACAGGTTACAGCTAACCAAGTGGCCCACCAGCTCTTGATGAATGGTAAACCTAAGCGTCGGCAATCAAATATTCCAAAGACCACCAGATATCCGGACAGCGGCAACACTATCAGCAGGCCCTTCGCTCTAACAGAAATAATTGCAGCATTAAAATCCCTCAAATGCGGAAAAGCAACAGGGGTCGACAATATTTCTGTTGAACAACTACAAAACCTAGGGCCCGTAGCAGTCTCATGGTTGCTTCAGTTTTTCAACAGCTGTCTGGAATCTGCTAGGGTGCCTCGGCTCTGGCGGAAGTCTAAGGTGATTGCCCTATTGAAGCCCGGCAAGTCACCTGATGATCCCAAAAACTACCGCCCAATTTCTTTGCTTTGTCATACATATAAGCTACTGGAACGAATTCTGCTCAATCGTCTTACTGCTATCGTGGACCCCAAGCTTATACCCGAACAAGCTGGATTTCGCCCTGGCAAATCATGCTGCAGTCAAACACTCAACCTCACTCAGCACCTCGAGGACGGATTTGAGCTGGGCCACGTGACGGGAGTAGTGTTTGTTGATCTGTCGGCTGCGTATGATACAGTAAACATAAGAAGGTTGTTGAGAAAGGTGACCGAAATAACTGCCGACTACGCGTTCACTAAGTTCCTAAGTGAACTTATACACAACAGGCGCTTCCAAGTGCACCTCTCGTCAGAGAAGAGTCGATGGAGGTTACAAAAAAACGGACTTCCGCAAGGCAGCGTACTGGCCCCGTTGTTGTTTAACATATATACGAATGACCAGCCGAATCCACCCAATACTTGTCGATTCATATATGCCGACGACCTGGCACTGACATCTCAGGCGCCGTCTTTCGATGAGGTTGAAGGTAACCTGACTAAGGCGTTGGACTCATTTAGTCAGTACTATGACGATAATTACTTACGTGCCAACCTATCAAAGACACAGTCTTGCATCTTCCACCTACGTAACCACGAGGCCCGGCGTAAATTAAACATAGTATGGCGCGATGTGCCGATTGCTCACTGCCAATACCCCAAATATCTTGGTGTGACCCTGGACAGAGCCCTCACATACAAGCAGCACTGTCATAACACAAGGCAAAAAGTGGGCACTAGGAACAATCTGCTGCGCCGCCTCACTTCCACCAAATGGGGTGCCTCGCCTGCGGTTCTTCGGACGACTGGGCTGGCCCTGTGTTTTTCGGCTGGTGAATACGCTAGTCCGGTTTGGAGCCGCTCCACACACACAAAGCTGGTGGATACAGCTCTAAACGATACATGTCGCATCATTACAGGCTGTTTAAATCCAACTCCTGTCAGAACGCTGTATCCACTTGCTGGCATTGCTCCTCCGGACGTCCGCAGAGATGTGGCGAGTTCTACCGAACGCTACAAAAAGGAGACTGACCCACGGCACCCCATGTACTCCCACGTGCCGGTGAGAGTTAGATTAAAAAGCCGACACAGTTTCATCAAGGATGTGCTCCCCTTGAGTGGTGAAGCTTCCGAGGTCCGGCTCAATACCTGGAAGGAGAGATACCCCACGGCAACACTAACCTCGCATTCTGAAAGCCTCCCCCCTGGGCATGACTTGCCTTGGCCGACTTGGAAGTCTCTTAACAGACTTCGCACCCAGGTCGGCCGTAGTGGAGAGAACATGCGTAGGTGGGGATACAGCTCGGAAGATGTTTGTCTGTGTGGTATCTCTCCACAAACGATGGCCCACCTACTGACCTGCCCAGCGTGCCCCAACACCTGCACACGCGAAGACCTTTACAATGCCACGGAAAATGCTGTTTCCGTGGCGGAGTTCTGGTCTTCAAAAATTTAGTCGCCGAATCGACACGAAAGAAGAAGAAGATAGACTATGTGAAACATTTATTTAAAAGAAACAACGAAGAAATAAAACAAGCAAATTACTATCAATTCTATTGTACTTATTATTTACTTGTATGTATCATTCAAGTCGACGAGATTCATTATACCTTATACATACTTATTTTATATACCTAAGTATTTTTTTAAACTTATTAATTCTAAAATGTATATTTTTTTACCAATACACGTGTTTGAAAAACGGTAGATGTCTAGATAGAAAATTCAAAAATTTTTCACCAATCTATAGAAACCCTTAAAGATTCGTTGGTTGTTGCGTACATTAGATATGATGCTTTCTTTTTCTTTAATTTGTTTAGCATAAATATGTACCTATTTAGATTGTTTGCTGGTAAACATTGAATACATAATTTACGTATCATTCTCTAACTAAACCAATAAACTTTCAACATTACATGAAAAAATACATGCGTTGGTAAAATTATAACCCATAAATTAACCACAATTACCCATAATTATTATTATTCTGGTCGACGTCATATTGCGAAATTATGGTGAAACTAATTTTATAATCTATTAGCAATTGTTGCTACAAACACTAAAAACGTACGTAGCGATGGCCCCAGAGCAGGTTTTTTACTTTTCTGGTCAGGTTTTATAAACTACTATAATACCGCGGCTCCGCCCGCTCTCAAGGGTATCAAAAGTAGATGTTGGCCGATTCTCAGACCTACTGAATACGCTCACAAAATTTCATGAGAATCGGTCTAGCCGTTTCAGAGGAGTATGGAAACGAAAACTGTGACACGAGAATTTTATATATAAGATTAAGTTTAAAACTGGCGATCACAACACAAGAGAGCACTTTAAAAAGTGAGCAATTACAATACATAATATTTTTGTCTAACAAAAATCTAATAAAAAGCCATGTAAGATAGTTCTAGTGTAAAGACTCATTAGTTTATCACATTGTTACTTGCACCACTTGCACCGCAATTTAATTCACTAGTCGTCTACATTACCTTTAATTAAACACAAGATCCCAAGTGTTCAGGATTTTCCTTTCAAATACGAAACCATATAAAGTGTCTTTTATTATTACAAAATAGGTAACATGTAACTTTATCTCATAAGATGATGATGTTTTTTTAAATTACCTAAGTAGATCTGTAATCAACTCGGTACACCTACCGAATAAGCTCTAACCAATCAGAGACGTTTATAAATGACCTGAATAACCTTAATTTATCCTCTTTTTAGGGTTCCGTAGCCAAATGGCAAAAAACGGAACCCTTATAGATTCGTCATGTCTGTCTGTCTGTCTGTCTGTCCGTCCGTCCGTCCGTATGTCACAGCCACTTTATTCTGAAACTATAATACCTATACTGTTGAAACTTGGTAAGTAGATGTATTCTGTGAACCGCATTAAGATTTTGTTACAAAAATAGAAAATAAACAATAAATTTAGGGGGTCCCCATACATAGAACTGAAACAAAAAAAAAATTTTTTCATCAAACCCATACGTGTGGGGTATCTATGGATAGGTATTCAAAAATGATATTGCGGTTTCTAATATCATTTTTTTTTAAACTATATAGTTTGCGCGAGAGACGCTTCCAAAGTGGAAAAATGTGTGTCCCCCCCCCTCTAACTTCTAAAATAAGAGAATAATAAAACTAAAAAAAATATATGATGTGCATTATCATGAAAACTTCCAACGAAAATTGGTTTAAACGAGATCTAGTAAGTAGTTTTTTTTTAATACGTCATAAATCGTAAACCGCAATTTACCTTTCACTATTATTAAAACATCGATCAAAGTCACTTTTATGTTACTGGCTGCTACGGAACCCTTCATGGGCGATTCCGACTCGCACTTGGCCGCTTTTTTTTAACTGACATATGCTTGTGTCGAAAAAGTACGACCAATCAAGCTTCACCGGACTTGCGGGGGAGCGGAAGACTCTACCCCAAAAAATTAAGTCATGTTACCAACGTGTCTAGGAGCAGCTCGAGAGAGCATCGGATCACGGCCTAGCACATTGATACTGAAAAACATCGTGAAGGAGACGATGCCTGAGGGGCTCCGTCTCTGATTTGGTTATGGCCGCGCCCCCGCCGGCGGGTATGGGCGTTGTTACCTGAAGGGATTGTCTTAATTTATTCATTCTTAAATATTAACTGTCGATTAAGACATTTTAACTAATAGTTATATTAATTAATAATACAAACTTACATTCAAATTGTCTTTAACGATGATTTCATCATCACTTGTATTTGCAAATATTTTGTACCAGGCGTTTTACGACAATTCAGATCTGGAGTAAATCGCAGGCGCTTATACAAACGTAACTATCCTTAATAAATAAATCTATATAAAGTGTTACTAAAATATTTGTTAGATACCGAAGCACAACTTATTTCGATGGTAATGCTTTTATGATCTAAAAATAATAGTCAGTGCCGGATTCAGAACAGCAAATGTTGCTGACGAAACCCGGCACAGCTTATATTAATTAATATCCAGGTTAAACTCAGGACACGGATGTGGTTTCAGAAGCAGGTTCAAGATCGGCGAAGGAGTCCGGCAGCCGCTGGTGCAAGGTGTCCGGCACCAGCCTGGTCAGGGCGGCGCTGATCAGCGGCAGCGTGCCGAACAGAGCTGTGGGCATCCACCACCGGACTGACGCCTGGAACAAGAAAAGGAGTCAGAACTAGGAGCTGATGCTTGCTTATCGTGTTGGTTTCTAGGTGCCTACCTCACAAACCCTGGTGTCGGAATTATAGAACTGCCTTAGGCTCCCGACATGGCTTAATAACGACTCAACAATGGTTTCAATAACGACTACATCCGTACATAGTAACCGGGATTAAAGGCTTTACGTGCCTTCCAATCTCTTCCATCTTTCTTTTCGGACAATCAGATGATTAAGCCTGCAATGTCCTAACCAAACTGAGGTCTTACAAAGTGATATTTGTTCGACGAGTCCCCACCGGGATTCGAACCCGGAACCTCCGTAACGTCAGGCGAGCTTTTGACCACTCGACCACGGAGGCTGTCTAGAGCTGCCTGTTTAGGCTGTTACGAGCTGATGGATACATTGTCTTTTTATGATTCAGACTGGGAGAAGACCAAGCTATGCTTTAATAAGAGGGGACGTTACAAATCAAGAGTAGGTAATACCTATCTTAGATGAATATGAACAAATTGAAAAAAGCGCAGATAGATCGCAGATATGGCAGGAAGTACTATCAGCAAAGTTCCCGCTAGCCCAGTTTAAAAATATTTCCCTTGCACGCGACGATCTTCTCTAGCCCCGCCTTTTTGTTTGATTTACCAATTACCGATGATTTTTTAAGTATATTTCTGAAGAAATGAGGACTCAAAAAAGAATGTTAATAGTTGAGTATGTCAATATAACGTTTATGACGAAAAAAAAATATAACAAGGCGGGGCCTAGCATACTTTGTCTCTAGCCACTGCACACAATATTATCCCTTAAGGTGGGCTAGCGGCAACTTTGCTGATAGTACCTAGTAAAATCGTGGCCTTCCAAAAATTTAAATCATTTATTGAAGAGTATTACACGTTTTCAGGAAGACTTGGTGAAGTCGTTTTTGCTTTGTTCGAACGAGCAGCTTTAGCTTCTTATTTATTTATTTATTTATTTGTAATATAACATCACTTACAGACTAAGCTAAACATGATGATATTTAATAATGCAGTTAGATAAGTAATAATAATAGTACATTATACTTAACTTACAGTTGTTGAGGGTGTTAGTTTTTCTAGGTACCTACTAGCCGAGGCTAAAAACTTTGGTTCTGAGGTGAAGAATAGATCGATGGTGGAATCATTTTCTAGAATTGCGTTTATTAATTGTATGCCTTTGTGAAGTGGTGAGTGTGATTTAGTTCGGGAGGTTGGGGCGGCTAGGAGTGGGTGGTTTCTGATAGGCCGTAGATTGTATGGGGACTTAGGAGGAACATAGAGAGGAACTTGGGATAAAAACGACGGGTTTGTAACTTGTCCTCTCAATAGCTGGAAAAAATATTTGTCAAAAGCGGTGCCCAAGATAGAACCCAACCCCAATAGGCAGTTAACAAAAGGAACAGCTATGCTCAGAACACACCAATAGCCAAAACTGCACTCAGTAACGCGCAAGAAGGGGATGCCAAATGAATCACTCGAGTTTTATACATCTAGTTACTAATCGTTCTTGATATACTAACCAGTAGCGGTGTAAGTGGCGCCAAGATGGCTCCCAGTCTACCCAAGGTGGAACAAGCAGCTAGGAGACGATGCCGCGCCCTGGTGGGGAACAGCTCAGCGCTGTACACGTACAGGGCGTTCAAGGACATCGTGACGCCCATCTTGCCTGCCAGGTACAGGGCTATGCCGAACGCGCTGCTTGCCGCTGAAAATATCACAATGAATCAGATATTTGACCTATAATTTAAGTCCGCGAGAAAAGAAGTAAGTAAGTAAGACTTACAGAATACCAAATACTAGTCAGTAGATTCCCTAGTAGAGTTCACTGCTAAAATGGGTCTTTGAATGGGAGATGTTATCATAATGCCAACTGCTGCTTGGCAGGTGGGTTAGAGATCGCAGTTGCTGTACTCATACAGATGAATTCTGCGCTCATCTCTTGATTATATGCTTTAGTTTCCTCTTACGAGCGGAAGGAGGAAGGAGTTTTAAGCACAAGAACAAGCACAAGAAGTTGGGATGATTAAAATGTAAAGAAAACAAGAAACTCACTTTCAGGCAAGCAAGGGATCGCGATCAACGTCACCGCAGTAAGCAAGAAAGCAGCAGTGAGAAGAGGTCGCCGTCCCACCCTGTCCAGTAACAAGGTATTGGCCAGTAACGCTGGCAGCTCGGCCGCGGCCACTAGCGCGTAGTTCGCATGCGCCGAGCCGGCCAGCGCGTGCGTGCGCACTGCCAGCCCGTAGAACACGAACACGGCTGAGATCCACCACACGAAGCACACGCAAAGACGTCTTCTTAGAGCACCGTATCTGGAAACAATAGCAAAAGGTTTCTAACGTCAGTTTGCTACTACAGCAAAATAGGTATAAGAACTCTCATGCTTTCCACTCTAGAGCTTTGCTCAAGTAATTATTTATTTATGTATGAAGATGAGATATTTTCCTCCTTCCGGGGTAGCATGAGGTTCACGGATGCTTTGACATTTAGTTTTGTCGTATTCATACTCCCATCTTCAGTTTAGAGGAAATTTTAATATGTCACGATGATTCATACTATAGGGGCTCATGTAAAAAGTACAACGGTCATTCAAATTATGGTAGTAAGACTAATTAGTAACACGAGTAAAAAACGAAAACAACAAATACAGCCATTGAACCTTACAAATTAGAATTTAACAAGTCGAACTCTTTCGAGACTGAAAAGCTGCATGAATCAATGAATATAGTAGTGAGTTTATTACTGCGATACCGCAGTGGCGGATTAACGTATAAGCACTACAAGCATGTGCTTGGGGCCCCTGTTCTCCAGGGGCCTCCATCCTCTGCTGGCGTTTCATTTTATACCTACATTTTATCGAGATTCATCCACAATATGTCCGAAATCACAAGGCGCGAGCAGTCCGGGACGCGCGACCGAGTGATTGAGTTGTCTTTGCATTGCAAATGATAGCGCCCATACGCATTACCGCACGTACTTAAAGCCTGATCAAAGAATTAAGAAACCTGCTCTGGTGGCCCCACGTGTATATTTTTACGACTATGGCAACAATTTCCCTTATAAAATTAGTTCCATTAAAATTCCGTAATATGGCGAGGTTTCTTATTTTTTTGGTCGGGCTTTACCTACTTTATTTACGGAGTGGCTTTGATTGAAACTACACTTATCGTTACCCCACACAAAGTTTTCAGGTAAGTACTATATTTATGCTTTCACTATTGATTACGTACACGTATAAAGAATATGGCCTTTTTCAACAATAATTCTAACTTTATGTTTCATAACTAAACTTCGAAAAGTCCCTCAACTTTGACGAACAACTGTCACCACACTTTTCACAGCTTTTTTACATTTTTACTAAAATAATAAATTCACAAAAACACCGTAATTCACCAAAAAAAATGAAAAAGCATGGAACCTCTTGAACATACCAAAACTTGGAAGTATATGAAATGTCATTTTTTGATGTACAGGTATGAAACCTATGCCAATCCATAGAAAATATTATTTAAAACAACAATTATTGTTTAAAAAACTGTCGTAAACTTAAATCTCATACTTTCTGAGACATTGCAGTTTGAAGTCGTAAAATAAAAGAGCAACCAACAGTTGACAGCGCGCGCTATTTTGATGAACTTTCATTATAATACTTTCTACCTTCCATTCCATTCCTTCCATTTCCATTTAAGCAATAGAGGGCCTACACAGGCTCTGTGCTTAGGGCCGTCTTAATCCGCCACTGACCCAATCCGCCAATAAAGCTTAGAAATATAATAAAATAAAATTCGAACTGATACACGTGGGTTACCTACATAACAACATACAATTTATAATATTTATAAACATAATAATAAAATATAATTATAAAACTTCCTTATTTACAATTTCATGGAGTATTTTTACTATAATATTACCAACTAAAGACTATACCTCATATTTTATTAAATTAGTAGATTGTTTGTAATATAATAAAATAACAAAATACAGGAAGTCTGTATCAGGACAAATACACAAAAACAAATTGCCATACCGCATGCCGCACGATATAATCAGTACCTACAATTTTATTATTTGAATAATTTTCTGCCTGAGTGCTTATGGACCAGCAGCCAAACAAGTCTGAGTCTAGTGTTGTCGAGACTCACTATCGAATTATCGATAGTCTGTCGATAACGTAAAAAATATCGATAGTTTATGCCATATAGACGGCAATTTGGAGGTACGCATTTTCATACTTTCGCAAGGCCTAAGGGTGGGGTAATTTGTTTCGGGGTTATACTATCGAAAATAAAATTATCGATTGTTCGCCAACACTAACCGGTCCGCGGCACCCGCGCAGATGCCGCGTTCCACTCTCAACTGTGGAAAAGTATGTCAAAAGCACGTGACTGCAAAAAGTGATTCATTAATTAAAACCATAACTGTTGGCATACATTTGAATATAATTAACGTTAACTTTTTGTGGGATTTATAAATAAATACCTAAACTCTAACAAGGCACGTAGGCCTGCCTCATATTGTAATATAACCGTAAACTGATATACATTACTGCCTAGTTGAAAAACATTTTAGTAAAAGAGTAATAATACTTTACATATTTCAAAATTTAATTTTACTATGCTCTCGTAAGGTAAAGAACGTAGACAGACCCCCCACAAGATGGACCGAGGATCCGGTAAGGGTCGCTGGAAGCCGGTGGAGATCTTTGTCTAGCAGTGGACGTCATTCGGCTGAGATGACAATGCACTCGTAAGAAATAATATCAGCTTTTCGCCAAATTTGCCACATGCAAAGGTAACAAAAAAGTTGGTAGCTAAGCTAAGCATACGGCTAAAAAAAGTTTAAATAATCACCACGGTTGGATAGATCATAATAATGAATGACGACGTTATCATCATAGCATAGCTCAAAATTTTGAAGGTAAAACCTGACTAAAGAAATATTAAACCTGTTTTGGGGGCTCCACGTGTATATTTTTATGTTTATGGCAATAATTTCCATAATAAAATTAGTTCCATTGAAATAGGCTATTTGACTGGTTTTTAAAATATATTTTTTATTATTCAGTAGAGTTTGTGGATCCCAGTAATAGTTGTATTTTTTAATTCTGGTACATATTTCCTGAAAAATATCAAAATAAAAATTCAATATTTAAGTAGCGCGCCAAAACGCTACTTTGACAATATGGCGTCGCAATGGCATCGGTGACGTCACTAGCCAGTACTACTACTACAAGTTGCTTAAGTAGAAAACGATGTTTACTGGCTAGTGACATATGTCCTATACCCGACCAAACAGGAGCGTTTTGAGTCACGTGACAAACGCCAAAAAAAAATACATTTTTATTTACGGATTTTTACATAAATTAATTATTATTTTCAACTTCCCATAGTAAATATCCATTTTTAAACTTACATTACATACTGATTACAGTAATTAACACTTTATTTTTCGCATTGTCAAATAGCCTATTCCGCAAAATTGCGAGGTTTTTAATTTCTCTGGTCAGGCTTTAGTTGGTATGGAACTTACTTAATGAATGCCCGGAACAAGCTCTCGTCCTCCACGATGGGAACCTCGCCCTTGTCTGTGAGCTGCTCAGACTCACTGACCAACATCTTCTCCAGAGCCTGCTCCGGTATCGTCACCCGGTTGCATTTGGCTGCTTTCTTTATCACCTGCAAATAGGATTTTTTACCAAATACAGTTTTGATAACCTAGTGGACCAACCCGCCTCTTTATCGGGAATGGTATGCAGGGTAACTTAAAGTACACAACTTAGACAATTTACAGCAAAGAGTCGGGTATTGGGAGGGCACAGAATTTAAATTCAAAACTGTGGTTTGAAAGAGGCTATTCACTCAATGAGAGCCAACTAAAATAGATCCTGTCGAGTCGCACTTGTTCTAAAACCTTTCTGTCCAATTCCTCTCCTACAAATCATATTAAAATAATCATTCACCTTCACCGGTGTACTTAATTGACAAAGGCTACGTAGAGCTCTGGGAAAAAACAAAACTATGACTGGTTTATGAATTACCTGAACAGCTTCACCCAACCGCCCTCTCGTGACGAGCCACCGCACGCTCTCTGGTAGCATCCAGGGATACAGCAGCAGCAGGAATGAGGGAGGATACGCGACGCGAGCCCATAGCCGCCAGTAGCCAGTCAGGTAGTCCAGAAGAGACAGGGTGGCAGCCCCCATTGACAGAGGAATGCCCAGCACCAAGCTTGCTAAGATCCTCTGCTCTACGCCCAACCATTCTATCACTGGAAATTAAAAATAAGTGGTTGAGATTTATTTGGTTTGGTAGTAATTTAAAGTGTGAATGACTTAACCACCTTAGTAGCTTTGCTAGCTTATTTAGTAGAATTAACCAGCACTTTCTGGTCTTGCTCTTGATAGTCCATATTTGTTCCAGCTTAGTAAACTTAGTAACAATTTACATTTTGAAGAAAATTTACCAACTTAAAACAAAAGCCGAAGGATAAACGCTGGCACCAAGAACGGTCTCCATCATTTCCGCAAGCAAGTACGCCGAGTAAGAGGTGACGAATGACTTGCATAGACCGAGCATCCCAGCGCCCACTCCACTTATAATCAGGGCAGCACGGCGACCGTACCTGCAGACAGATAAAGCTTCTGTTATTATTGTATTAACGTCCAATTTGAAACATATACTTTAATAACCGAAACAGCTACTTGCGTAAGGCACCTAAGGGTAGAAGGTTCCTCTTACGTTACGGTAACAATTCACAGTGATAGGATACTGTAAAACGGAAATATTTGAACCAATAAAATGCTAATGGTCAGCCATGATGTCAGCATCAGGGAATATATATAATGGTAAATTTATCGATCATACAACACCTAAGAAGGTAGATAGATAAAGGACAACTATTTAACCGATAATGTCAAAAGCCACATCGATCCAGAGTTTGCATCCGCAAGAAATGGGTCATGGTCGGGATTCTAAAGTTAAATGGTTGAATTGGCCACGCGCCTGCATTAACGAAGTTCAGTAAACTGACGCTGCATTGACTGAAGAGCAACAAATAAGTCATTTATTGCAAAAAATATATTTTTATTCTTAGTCTTAAAAGTAGAGTAGGTATTTTCATTTTATTATGGTACTGTCTCGCACACGTAAGCATAAAGATTTTGTGGTTTGTGTGTGATATTCCTAAAGTGTTGGCATTTTCCGGTTAGAAGGCAATAGTGTCAAACGTCCAGAGAAAATAGGAAATGCTCCAAAGTATAAATAAAATGTACCTGTCTGACACGTAGCCCATTATTGGCAAGGAGATTAGCATCCCAATGTTGTGGAAAGTACCCACAAGAGAACGCTTCCATTCCTGACAGGCCAGGTCAAACTGAAAACAGGAAAAGAAAAACTAAACTAAGGTTGATGAATAGCCGATAACAACTTATTCCTAACAGGATCTGCACAAGACAGCTGCTTATTATATAAAGTGTGACAGCGGTTGAAAAATGCATTAGACCTGGAAGTTGCAGTAGAAAATAGGTTGTTGGTTCTGCGAACACTTTTAAGGGGTATTTTAAATTTATTTTTTTCAAGTAGGGTAGGGGAGAGAATAAGATTGTTTAAGATTTTAAATAGAAACATCAATTCAAACTGTTGACGTCTCAAGCAGAGGCACGCAGAGGTAGCATTTTATGTGTTATGTCATTATGCTTTAATAGAGACATTTATTCGCTCAATAACACTGACACCATGATATTACTATGTGAGGTCAGTCGTCGACCTCAGAACCTAACCACGGTACCTACCTAAGCTATATCATTAATACTACTTATACATTACTATGTGTGGGTAGTGGAAGTATTACTACTGTAATACACATTACACATACATCAAAAAACATACAAACATGGAATTTTATTACTCACTTACTTTATAATAATCTTTTTAAAAATATACTTTCTCAGAAGAGGAAAAACGATGGGGCAACTGATACGACACGACAACTTTTTGAAAAACATTATGGATGGAAATATGGAATGAAGGAGAGGAAGGGGAACACCGAGAAGGAGATACTTTGAATAAGTGAAGGAAAAATCAAATGTTTCGTATCAAGATGGGTTAGCAGAAGACAGTGAGGAATATGGCGGTTACTCCACCGACAAGAGCGTAGCTCTTAAATTAAAGAAGAAGAAAAATATACTCTTCTACTATGGATCTACTGTTAGATATTTATTTAGAAATAAGCAGACAATGTTGGTTGTGTCGTCTCTATTAATTGTCCTTTGTCTATCTATGTGTTTAAACTGTAAATAAATAATACTCCTCAAAATACCTCAGGTACGATACTGCTTCTGTACTGGTAAACGAAGTCCTCACACTCCAGGACGGTGTTGTTGTCGAAGGAGCCTTCTCCACAGGCGTGGTTGACCGGCTTCCAGCGCCGGCACTGGCTGATATCCTCGGGCATCGCCCAGGATGACCACTCCGGCTGCCACTCCTCGACTGACGGCGCCGTGTGCTTCGTATGGTTCGCCTCGCATTCTGGAACGTGGCATCTGGAGAAAGAGATTAAAATTAGATTTAACTTATTATACTGGATTACAGATTTATAAAGACCAAGACGAACGTTTCAAAATCAAATCAGGGACGTTCTGATAAAAGGTCGGGTCAAGAGTACTCTAAACCGACGAGCATGCATGAGGAGATTAATGAATGTGGATGAAGCGAAAGAAATGTGTTTGGATCGTAGCAAGTGGAAGGAAGTGGTCTCTGCCCTACCCCTCCGGGAAAGAGGCGTGAGTTTATGTATGTATATAATGTAGGAGGAGACTCGGTTCACTTTTTTCTAAATCTGGTCATTGAGATGTTCTCGCTTTAGATTTTTAGTTCCTGCTCCGCTCGTTAGATGGATTATTTTATCCTCCAGCATTTTGTAACTAATTCCTGTTTTACTAGTTCAACGCTGCTATAGATAGTAATTTATTTCATTTATTGAAGCATGGACGTCTACTGACTGAAATGATGGATGATTGAAATATGAGAAACTATGAAGTGTAAAAGTACTGACATGTAATTTTAGTTCATCGTCACCTTAACTAACTAAAATATTTAAATACATAATCTTCGTTTATCCAGGCGTATACCTAAGTAGAAAATGAAATTGTACTAGTTAATAAAAATACAGAGATTTCTATTACCTATCGGTTTGATGTTTTTTTAATCTGTGTGTTTGTTCATTGGCTGTTTGTTATCCTGATTAATCTCCTTAGTCCAATATTTGACTTTGATACCAGTTTACAAGGACAACAGTCGCTGACCTGGATTAACGACCGCTTAGCGAACTAGTTAACTGATGAATACTGATGATTCATATTGAAACAGGAATGTAGCTTAGCTTATCTTAGCGTGGGTTCCGTGGTAAAACATAGGTAGCTTACTTTACAGTGAATTCATTCATACATAACCCTATTTTCACGAGCCCAGACTTCAACTCATACTTTACGCATCGTTTGTTTTGATTTCTTACATGTAACCAAGTAACCAGATTGTTACCTTACTTTTAAACAATTGTTACTATCTTATTCATTACAGGTGTCAATAAAGAGTATTTCTATTATACTTATTGTATTTAGTTTTCTTAACATATTGTGCACATTTTATCTGCGTCTACTAAGTTCTTCCCTTTCCAAGTTCTTTTCCTTCTTTTGTTTATGTTTGCTAAACTATAAAATAAATACTTATTTACCAAGTCATTTCATTCTTTTTTTGTTTATAAATACATTTATTTAATTTAATATTAATACTCATTTTTTAAGTTTATTTTTAAAATGGTTAGAATTTATATGTTTATTATTTTATCAAGAAACAATGGCTAAACGGAATAGAATATGGAACGAAAATAATTATACTACGATGGACAGACAACTCTTCGAAAGGTTGCAAATTCCTGCAAATTGGCATCACATGACCGACCATTGGCCACTCCCATGGGTTGGCGATATCTGCAAGGTCGTTAACACCTCAAGGACAGGAAGTAGTAGACACGAGGTCTGATAAGTAGCTATCATTAATATTCTAGACCGGTTCTTATAGGTATGGGAACTCTGATTTTTACTAATACTTACGCATAAAAATTCCTATTTAAATTAAGTTCGATTATATTCTTTTAAAAATACTTATTAAAAAACGATATTTTGTAAGGACGGGTGGCTTAACAGTTTGTTTGTTACTTTACGGAAATACTACTCCACTGATCTAGATGAAAATTTATAAATATACCTACTAGCTTTTCGCCCCGCAGCTTCGCTCACGATAAACAACTTTTCTTACTCTTTCTTCAAGTCCATCGAGAAACCAACATGACATAACCACGCCAAAACACTAGGTAATAAACATTGTGAAGTGAATGTTTGGAAAATTTACACAATATCTTTATATTTGTAGCCTATTGATTATTCTGATGTATAAGCTATATTATCGTAAAGTTTAATTAAAGTCTGTGCAGTAGTTTTTACGTGAAAGAGTAACAAACATTGTATTACATCCATACATCCATTTTCACAAACTTTCGCGTTTATAATATTAGTAGGATAGGTATGTGTAGCTTTGTAATTCTACATAACTTGCCATATAGTTAAGTTACCACACCTTATTATCTTGTTTGTTAAACCTATAACCGATGATGGTGAATGTCGTTGCCTTAGAGGAGCATTTTATGTTTGTATACTCTGCTGTTGGTGACATAATTTAATAATTTAAATGATTGAAAAATAAATCCTTTACAACAGCACACAGACAGACAACGATTTCCGTAACGCTCCAGAAAAAATATTGGTTAATTTTCAGGGGGAAAAATGTAAGCTAAGCAAAGACGCAGGGTGAACTTAATAAAATACGAGTACCTAAAATATTTAAGAGATATTCCATTTGGTATACAAAGAGAACCATTCGTTTTATCGTATATATTTACGTACATTGCTCTTGCAAAAAAAGAAAAAGTAAGTAAGTATTCTGATTGCTTTTTTGTGCGTTCAAGTAACGCGATAACAAAAAGCTGGAGTTTTTACGCAGAGTCCATTCATCTAATAAATTTTCAGTTAAAAAAACGTACCTACAGCTCAAAAGTCAAGGTTAAAGGAAAGGTGATTTACTCGTTATTACAGTTACCAGTGAAAAAAAGAAATCGATATTTTTTTCTTATAAATTTGCACGCTATGTTTAGGATTTATCACGGTAGGAACGCGTGCGCAGCTTTTTAAACTTTTGCGTCTGCGCATTCAAGAGCTTGAGGCATGGTTCAAGAAAAAAAGGTCTTACAATTAGACCACGTGACTTACACAAGCCTACGTCATTTTGCGCGCAACAGGCAAAATGACGTAGAAATGACGTGGGCTAGTGTCAGTCACGTGGTCTAATTGTTAGACCTTGTTTTCTTGGACCATGAGCTTGAGGTATACTTTCGACTTTGGATCGGTCTTATGTCAGTCGAATAAGAGAGAGAATCGTGATTCGTGAGTTCAGCTTACCTTGCACTTGACCGTGCTTACCACTATGTTAGTCAAACAAAAATTACTTTGGGACCTTCCTCATGAGTCACTTTAATTATTATTGTAATTCGGTGACTATTTTTAGTCGTTCACTTGCGTAGAAGAAACCACAGAACTCAGGTTTCGCATCTCTGCAAAAGCCAAAGTTACTTTCATTTTTACGTAAAGGCGCTTATTTTAGCCTGCGAGAAAAAGCTGCAGTTGTGACGGTGGTAAGTAACATTCTCTCATAAATAGTCTGGTATGTCACTTCCGTGTGTAAGTGGGCCATTGTAGAGCATCATCCGGGTGAAGCTCGTTCAATGACTTTGAATCTTTGCCAAATATTGACACTGGAGTTAATAAGCCTGTTGAACGAAATAAATAAATAAGTAATAAATAAATAAATAAATAAGTGTTAAATCGATTCAATAAATTAAGAATCCAATTCAATCGTCGAATAAGTAACACTTTATAGAAATCATCATTGACAGCTCATATAATATGTCCCCACCGAGGGACTCGAGCATACCCTGAAATCAGGGCGACCTTAGTGATCACGCTGGCCCAGCGCGGGTTAGTCAACTTCACACACACACAACTCTTGAATTACTTCGCAGCTGTGTGCAGGTTTCCTCACGATGTTTTCCTTCACCGTAAGGGCGTCGAATAAACGTATATAATATGAATTCCAAAATCGAAAACACATTGGTACGTGACGGCAAACTTTTTGAGAATGGAAATAGTAGGTAATAAATCTGTTTTAAAATGGGATTATGTGATATAAGTAGTAATTATTTCTGCGTGATAATTTCAAGCACCTTTTTCATTAAAGCAAGTGTACTTTATAATATTAATCATACTTTTAATATGTACAGAAGCCAGCACATGCAGTTGGACGTTGGACATTCGCGCAACGAAATTTACCCCTACCTCTACAAGATACGGGCGCTCTCAAGCTGAAAAAGTCCAGCCGCATGTGCTGTACTTTTTTATTAATTTTAATACTGTCCCTCTCTTATTTTCAGGACTAAAGACCTCGGAATGAAAAGGTAAGTACAAGTTTATGTAACTGAAAGTGACTTTCGTTTTGCATCAATGTAATTTGATCTGATCTTAGCTGACGTCACTATCCGGACTATTTCCGATAAGCGAGACGACGCTAGGAGTCAGGGGTCAAACTGGACTTGTCAACGATCACTTTCATCAGTCACGTGTCCATTGCGTGGGGTGGGACCGGTTTAAACAGTGTTACTTGCTAGCCCAAACTGCCCATCTGTTAGCACATTAGTAAAGTCAGTTTTAACGTTGGGCCTCTTAAACTAGTTTTATACATTTATGCTAACTGGCGAATTCTTTTCGATTAAGATACAATCATTACCATGGCTTAAAAGGTCTCATTAACTCTCTCGCTAGGAAGATTAGCGAAGCGCGCGCGAGGAAATATCAACCATTAATATGTTCATTGATTGAATAATAAAATTGATCTTCCAAGTGCTTCCAAGTGGCAAGTCTTATTTTATAACAGCAGTGGGCTTAACTCGATAAGAAGAAGTGGGCTTAGTAAATATAATAGTGCCGAGGTTCCGAGTTCACCAAACAACATAACCAAGACGTGATTTTTAAGCGGCCGTTTGGCATTTTAATAAACTATGTTAAATAGACGTTAACGGATGCGGCTTCCAATTCCAACCTTTCTGGACGGGCTAAATTATATTTATTAATATTATATAGATTTCTTACAGCTAGATGACATCACGAAAAGTCTCAATAAATAATAACGATGCTAATAACAAGTTTCCACTTAATCTTCTCATTGTCACTATCAAAAACGTCAGATGTTCTAAACATTTGGCATCGCTATTATGGGACCGATTGTAAACTGCAAGCTACCGGTAAATAGATACGGCTCCTAGCATGATATTACACGCTACATCAAGACAGTTGTATATATGTATATATAGTCGCCTTTATGCATGCAATGGTCTTATCATTAGTTTTACTTTAAAAAAAAATATTTTTTTAAAAAGATAATGAGAAATTATAGAGCTAGCTACCACTACCATATTAATTTTAAAAGTGTCAAACAATTTGTTAAACGGCGTATACACAGAATACTAAAATGTTCCTATACCTATTCCCAATTAGGCAATCCCTTATTATTAGAATATAGTTCATTCGAAACACCATTCGTTCAACTCCTCTACTTCTAAGACAAACGAAAAGGACAGGTGGACTTAATAGGTTTAGATCTTGATTGTATTAAAAAAAAACGACGAATTGAGAATCTCCTCCTTTTTTTAGAGTCGATGAAAAAGGGCTACTGTGTATATGAGAATTCTATCCAAATAAAACTACATGATATACCGACAAGACATTTAAGCGGCTGGTTCAAGTAAACTTTAGCGGACAACTTCCAATCTCGTCAAGCTATTTATATCCAGCAAATTATGGAAAAGGCAACACGATGACTAACACACCAGTACTGACTAGTTATAGTTAGCCACTAACTTATAGATTCAGTTCTATGTAAAAAGTTCTAGCTACGAGCAACGTAAGATCGTTTATTTTTAAACACACGTCCACGCACCAAGAAATTATTAATTCACATTATTTGTCTACTCAGCAGCGTTAGAAAAAGATAGTATAGAATAGAATAGGAAATTGAAAATTGAAAATTGCAAATTTCGATCCATGTCAAACTAACTTGCATTATTGCTGTCCACTGGTGGACTCTCTTGGTAGTGTTCTGCGCTGGTATTAAATAGAACACAATATTTTATTTTTTATAATGAACTGTATTTCTTTTTAGGGTTTTTTAACATGTACAAATAAATCCACGTTTAATTCGCATGCAATGACAAGCAAGACTGACGTTAGGAACAGAATCAATCTATAAGTAGATATATAACTATATGTGTAGCACTGACTCACACAGGTAGTATGTGTGGATTTGTGAATATAATCTCCACGTTTGGCAGGTTAACACGGCGTAGTACGTTACTTTCTTCTGTGGCAACACTTAAACATTTTCTTCAAAGAGGTTGGAAAGCCGCGTGTAAAAAAGATAGCTCTCCGCGAAACATTGCGGAAATTTATCGCTCCTTCTCTCAGTAGTAAATTCGTTATTCCAGAGAGGTTGGAAAACCGCACTTCGCTTTTGAATTTTCTGCAATCAATGCAGAGCGGTACACACGCCTACAACGGACGTAAGGATGGGGCAAATTCAAAAGTGTCAGCTTGATCTGCAATTCTTTCCTTTTACGTCTTGTGGGACGAATTTTTCTACTTAAACTCTAACTAAGGGGACGTATTTTGCTATTGTCGATGTGGTGACTCAACATACGCACACACGAGAACAGTATTCGGATGTACTAAACGAAGTAAGGAGATCGGAAGATGTGCCAATCTGCTAGAACGGTAGTCATCGGTGAGCGACCTTTAGTTCGCTCTGGAAGTGGAGCGATGTCCGACACGATCCGATCAGAGCACCAGGAGCAATGCTCGCGCGCATATTTGGCTATTTCCAGTTAATCAATAAGTAAACAGTGTAAACATCTATGTGCCTGAAATGAAACTAGGTATATATGACGAGTCATAGTAAAGATGCCATAAGAGATGGAGTACTATTCGGTGTTCGGTTTGTAGCAAATTTTCCAGTCTACTTTCGTTTACTTTCTAAAATAATTCTTCGGTTTACCTAGCTTATTATCTTTTCTATTTTACTCTTAAATAGACTTGCCTGCCTTCTTACATTACCTATAGCAAACATTTGCCTACAAAAAGACAGAGGACTTTAAAAGAATGAGGGACAGTTTACTTGTCATCCTACTAATAGGGCTAAATATTTCTACCTCTATGGGATCTTCTTTTTCCTCGTTCCCTGAATGCTGAGGATTGCGACCACGTACAACCAGTCTCCAGTGGGTGCGTTCACATGCGCAGTGGACTGCACGATGGATGCTGCCCCCCCCATCTCTTCACTGTGTTGGACCATTTTGTAGGCGCCCTACCCTACGTCTGCCTTCCATTTTTCCCAAGATAATCTGCTTTTCCAGACTGTGCTTAGAGAACCGCATAATATGGGACCGCATAACCTCTATGGGATGGACCGAGTGAAAAAAAACTTGGTACCTATATGATAAAAGATAGACCACATCCTAAACCCTATGATGACGATCCTATATTGCACTTACAAACGGATGAAGCGGAGGTCACTATTATAACGGTTCATTTGTATTATCAGTAAAGTACCTATTATCCTACTGATAAGATGTGTGAATGCGTGGTTATTCAGTAACACGTTACTTATTTAATTCACAATTCACTTATTGTTGGTTGACTGATACCTATTTCAGTTCCGTTTCATGGGTTAAAGGATGACCCTTTTGACGACAGAAGAGTCTATTGCAATGAATGAACGAAGAAAGGCAAAGACATTATTATGAGCTGCCGTATGATTGCCAATATCGAATTGGACTATTTGGGTGGTAAAAAGGTGATGGCTTAGAGTACAACCTGTAGAAAACTGACAAGGAGGCAACCCTGCGGTGGTGAGCCCAGTTGTGGAACTTGATTTCCTTTACTTTTAACTCACCTGAAAAATCTTTCAGCAACTCCTCCGAGTGTAATTATTAAGATGAAGGTTTTTGTTTGATGTGAGTGCCCATTCGATATGATCATGTGACAACTGACTCCTCTGATTATGTTGCTTCTGTTATGTTAAGGTTTATTTTCGCATTTAATAATGTCACTAAAACAGTATCCACGGGCGCCACATTCCTAGGGTGCCACACTGAACTATTAAGTATTAATAATCAACATTGTGCATTACATGTGTACTATAGGTAAATAAACTATTATAATCTGCTACAATGTTGGCATTGGTTCGAAAATAAATCAAGAATAACCGCAGAAAAAACACATCCAACGCATGAATAATTCAAATCAAGTCTATTAGCATTCGAAATTGAACACACGTGAATCATCGACACGTGGTAAGCTGGGGCTTGAGTAATAAATTAAAATACTTATAAAATTATACACATGGAAAAAAACGTATAATAATATATATTTGCGTTTTGGAGCTTTAAATTCACATCCTGAGTGAGTCGTACGGATTGGGCAGCAGCGTTCATTTGCGTAACTCAGCGGTTCTCAATCTTTTTTGGTGACGGAACCCTTTTGAAAAGCAAAATACTTGACGGAATCCTACAATAAAACAATAGTTTTCAAAAGTGTATTCTTAATAATAAGCATAATAAAAGTACAATGTATGTAATAGTCACAAGTAGATATCGATTATTTATTCTGTGATATCGGGGAGATATCAAACTTTGTATCACTATCTATGTGGGGGACGTCTGTGAGTGGCACAGACGGGTGATCAGCTCCCGGTATAGGAACTATTTCACCCCTAATCCCAGCCTGATGATGCCACTCATCCGTTTGTAGTACCTAAGCTTTCCCTCCTATCCGCGCGCATCGCCTTCAAGAATGTGTCGCGCGGTCCGCATCCCTTGGCCCCCAGTCGCAAGTACGGTAACCGGGGATACGCGGAGTGCGGACGGACGAGCCGCGGGCGGATGGCCACGGTGTCGGCTAGGTGCCTCTACCGGGCCCCCACCCCGCAAGCCCGCCGCACCGCCCCAGCCCGCCCTACACCCGAGAGATTTAAGAGCTTGCCCTACAGTTTTCCCTCCTCTATCATCAGGTTCGCGAAGAGTAGTAGTTGTGCCTCTACTCAGCATCATGGCACCATCAAGGTGCTCTGGTTTTACTGCTGCCCCTGCGTCATCCCCTCAAACCTACTGGTAGCCCTACAAAATCTTTAAGATGTTTCCTAACGTTGTTGGTTCAGCTAATTCGTTCATTTCTATCCTGTCTGTACCTATAATCTCCCATCTGGGCATCGAAAACATTGGACACTCTGCGAGGAAGTGTTGTTGTATCACTATGATCATTACTAAAACCTACCATTATACTCTTCCCGAAATTTTACATTCGTCTCATTATCTTAAAGCCAAATTTTTTTAAAGTTTCTCTTCTACCACGTGTGAATTGTACACATGAACTTTTTTTCTAAATTCTCGCGGAACCCCAACAGAAGTATCGCGGAACCCCAGGGTTCCGCGGAACACACTTTGAGAATGGCTGGCGTAACTTAACCGGCTAAAGATCACCATCAGCTTGCTTAGTTTAGTTTAGTTTATTTATCTCATACTACAAGATTGCACACGTTTTTACAATAGTATACAAAAAGGACATCCGTAGTATGATCGTCAATACGAGTATGTATAAAAATAAAAATAAAGTATATTAAAGAAATTTGTTAATATCAAAGAAATAATAAAACTATGGTGCACTTGTGGTGTGGGTTAGGTATCTCACTAACCCTGGTGTCAGATTATTAAGTCGTCTTTGGCTACTGACATGACTGTAACGACTACATCCGTAGATAGTTAGCCGGGACCGACGCCGTTTTACGTGCTTCAGAAGGCAAGCTTAATTTTTATTTCGGGAAATCAAGTGATTCACCTTGCAATGTTTTAACCAGACTGGAAAAAGTTCCACAAAGTGGTATTTTTTCGACAATTGCCCCAGTGGGATTCGAGCCCGGTATCTCCGTAACTACGTATATGAGGCGAACATTTTAATCACATCGTCAGCTGTGAGACATCCAAAGCTGTGTGAAGGCCACCCCCAAAGATCTCTTCAACGATCGGTCATACGATGCCCGTATGTAATGAAAACGTATTTCAAAATGTATCTAAGTGCTTTGTTTAAAATGCTGAAATCTGAAATACTGTCTAGATATAAAAACCGATAATAAGGTTAGTTGTAATTGTGAACTTCACTTGATACAGTGATAAGGTGAACTTTTACTGATAACCCAAAAGTATGCAAAGGTCACATGACATGACTAGAACCGGCACGAGGCGGCTTGCCAGTGTTGCCAGGCTTCCGCAATCATTATCTGCACATACTTAATTGGTCGACCTAAAAAAGTTAACCCAGCAGTTTTTATACTTCGAACACTTTAACATAGTAACAAGATTGTGACATTTAAGTTTAAGAGAAGAAAGTCGGCGCGAGTTTCATTCTTATAACTCAAGTTAAATCCTGTCCTTTGATTTCGAATTTCAGTATTGGAGTCTCTATTTCCTACTACTTTTTTTCGTTTAGGCACTAGCTATAAAATTCTTCATGCCAGTGTCAAATCTGCCAATACTATTTCAATAGTCTACGGAGGATAGATAGAGTACTACTGTACTATAACCACATCTCTTGGTCGGGATCGGGAGAGTGGCCATAACTTTTTAACAAGAGTATAGTACTTTGCATTTTAACTGCAGGGAGAATAGTTAAGACCAGGATAAGTTGAGACACACACAAAGTTTTACATGCTGGATCCACTTTCGCCACGTTCCTCTTTTTAAATCCTTCATGGTCAAATTGGTCATGTATTTTGTTTTGTACATAATGTGAAAATGAAAGCGTGTAATTCTGTTGTTCCACATAATATTTTTTCTGGTTATTTTCGTGGAATCCTTTAGCTTATTTTCACGCGTAGAATATAAGATTAGATATTAATATAAAATGTATCTACTGGGTCACTTACTATACTACCTGAATGACGCATTTATTTAACGTTTATCGATTCGATTGTTCCGCCTTCGTGTATGCCTAAACACATTCAGATGAAATTTCGTAGTTAGAACAGGTCGAAAAAGTCTAAAATGAATAAAAATCCTATCATGTTAAGGGGATGTCTCAAACAGGGACTTCTTCGGATACCTACGACCTAATATACCTTTAAATGAAACAAGAAACAATAAATTCTACAAGCACCAAATAATCTATAGTAACGAGACTGGGACCCATCTTTGCACATTTTGCACACATCTTTACACTATCTACGCTAACTGTTGTGTGGTATATAGCCCATAATAATTATAGGATCCTTGATATAGCCATAGCTGAAATTGTTCGATTATAGCGCCTTAGATTTAACAATTTTTCATCTGAGGGCAATGACAAGCCATCGAGATATTCAAAGTATTTTCGATGTAGTATTTACTTGGCATTCTTGTTTTTGTTACTAATACCTTTATCAAAGTTAATTTATTATCCATACGATGAATAATTCAAGCAAACTTGCTTAAATACAATTAGAATTGTGTTCAATTTAATGCAAATGTTAGCAGGGAAGTCGACGTGATGTTAACACTTTTGGGTTTATTCAATTAATAGCCTTCGCCTGCATAGTCACACAGAATACTAAATAGTAGTCCCTATAGTAATAGTCATTTAATTTTTAAAAATAAAAAATATCCTTACTTTTAGAGCCGAGTAGGTATGTTTTGTTGCGTGATTAGTAACAGACATCCAAACTCACATATAAGTTTTATATAAGAAGTCTATTTTATGCCTATTTATTTTGGTACCATGGTTACAAGTAAAGTAAAACGTACTTACAAGAAGAAAATTCTATTTCTGTCGAACTCATCTCCTGCATGCAACGCGAACGAAAACACGGTTTTAATTATATTTTGAGAACTTTAGTTACTTTAGTTATTTTTTTACGATTTATTTATAGCAACATCAGCTACAGTCTTTACGTCAAAACTTGTTACATTTCATTAGGTCCAGTCATCATTAAAAAACCCGAACAAACTTCATAATTTTACCAATTATTAAAACTAAATTATGTGTTAGTTATCTGGGGTTTAAGGTAGGTACCAACTAGGTAGGTATCTAACTATCCAAATATATATATAAAAAAAAATCAATGCCACTTTTCGTTGTAATGTTATATAACTCAACAACGGTCTCACCTATGCAAACCAAATTCTAGGCTTTGTTCGGATTATTTAGTAGGTAGATGGTTTATGTGAAGTTTGCACAAAATCCGTCAAGCTGTTCTTCATTTACACATAGCGAAGCATGTACCGAGCCGCTAGTTACTTATGTAGGTAATTTGATACATTGATTAATAGACCATCAGCTGGCGGATCAATCAATGCTACCACAAAATAATTTAAAAGTTTGCGGGACTTTTTGGTAACTGTAATATAGGTATATCTTATTTAATAAAAATCTTAATAATATTATAAATGCGAAAGTTTGTTAGGATGGATGTATGTAAATGGATAGTTATTTGTTACTCTTTCACGCAAAAACTACTGAATAGATTTTAATGAAATTTTATAATAATATAGCTTAAACATCAGAATAACACAAAACCTACCTTTTACCGCGGAAAAACCCCCCCACGGGAAAAATTGTTAGTGGTGCAGAAAGCTAGGAACTTACTAGTGTAACACTAGGGTCTGCCTATAAAAACACCATTTCAATATTCTTATGATTTATTGATGAAGCCTGGTAAATTCGGGAAAATCTAGTTTCGTGCATTATTATGTATACGAGTTTCTCACCCAATATCTATTAGCACATAGGTACCATAAAACGAGGCAAACAAACTACGCAGATTTATATTCATATAAAATTTAATAGGTATACACTTACATAATGTAATTTAATTTCTATTTTACTTTTATACAATACTTGTGAACCATAGAGGCACCTGTATCAACAAGTTCCTATACAATGTGAATTTAAACAGTTTTTTTTATCTTCAACATAGTTGTAGTACTCGTGAAAACTGAATCACAAACATAATAGGTTGGAACATAGGTTGAAATCTCAAAAATATTTTTTAACTTTTTATAAAAACTTCAGCCACGTGACTGGTTACTTCGCATGACCAGTTGAATTTGAATTATGTTCCATAAAGATGTTCAGTTTCACAAGTATCTACTACCACTGTGTGAGAGACCCCCTATACTAGCGTCTTTCGAGTGTCGACGTCGTCGTCGTGCGTCGCGCTGGTCGCGCATACAATGTTACGTTATGATGGCGCGCCAAAGAGGTCGGAAAAGCCGCGATTTGATATTCCCACTTCTCCTTATGGCGCACTCAATTTAAAAAAAAAAGTTTTTTGTCAATAACTTAGGCACAATTAAGTAAACATCCAAGGATACAAAACTGAAACGTACATTTTGGATTTTCACTCAAGAATAAACGATACTGAAGACATACCCTGGATAAATCCAGTAAACAAAAATTTACAACTGAAGACTAGGCAACATGGTCATTGACCTTAACCAGAACGAATTAAAAAAAAATGTAGGCACAATTTTAAAGATGTGTAGGTATCCAAAACTTTTACATGAGAATTTTTTTTTATGTTTCAGCTCGGACGAACATAATATATTCATACAAAGAAGTCGAATCAAATTAAATTCTCTTGCTTATTTTGCTCTCGAACTTTTAGAAGTAAGGATTTTTATCTTAAGCTATCAGAAAGCTCTGTCTAAAAGAACGCACTATAACTTGTGTTTGTTATAATGTATGAACACAATTAAAACCTAAATTGATTAGCAAACACCGTTCAAAATAATGATTCGAAGACCGATACAAATGGTCAAACTCATCTATTTACATTAAATTCGCAATTTTATTTTTAAATATCACTAACCTGTAAGGAGTCTGCGCGGCTAGGAACACATAGTTGGTGCCGTAAACGCCAGTCAGCAACACAGGCAAAGCCAGGAGCAAGGCTAGTCTAGCCTGCCACCTCCCCCACCCTTCAATCCACGCCCCATCTACACCCTCTGCACCCATGGTCAGATTCAATTTTAACCCACCACACAAAAAAATGGCCGGAATATTTAACGAAAAAATATTGAAAATGAATATCACGTCATTTGCTTATCAAATTAAAATTTATTTTTAAATAAAGAGTTCTTTTTGCGTTCGATAAATTTGAACCGTTCTAGTTTCGCGCACGCGTTTAGATCGCAGCTGCGCGTGCGTCGGAGTTCAGCGCAGGAGTGTCAGTCGGCCGACCGGTGCGTAAACGTAAGACAGCGTGCGACAGGAACGGGTCAATCCGCCAATCGCGAGGGCCCTTCCTTATCGTATCTAATATAGGGCCTTCTGTTTATTATATTTTTTCCCTTAAGAACAAATAAAACGTGACGGAAGATGATTTTGGTAACAGCTGACGAGACAATGTTTATTATATCTGTGAGATCTAAACCGATTTTCAGTATTTTCGTTTGATTGATGCTAAAAATTGTTCTCCATTTTTTTTTTCAAGTGGATATTCTTCTAAGTTTTATCTTATCAACTGTTATTCTACCTTTACGCCACATTCTTTTCTTCTTATAGGAATAGTTATTTTCCTGCAGTAAAAAGTAGCCTATGTGCATATTCTGATGTAACTTTTTTATTAAAACTCATAAATTTCAGCTGAACTTTCTATTACCACATTTCGAATTTACAAAATTGCGAGTATCCTTAATAAGCCAATCCACCAGTTAGTGGAGTTGTACTTCTATCATGCATAAATTAATTTGAGCTTAAATTCCTGAAAAAGACCCAGTATAACTAAATTCACCACCGCAAGCTAGCTGACCAATCGAGGAAGCTCAAGTATTCGCTTAGGCACAGGAATGAGAGACAACAGAAATAAATTTCGTATCTCCCTGCATTTCAGATTATTTTTTCTCGTGATCCTATTATGTAATTTGCCCCCACGAAATTCTAAATAGCTCAATAAGATCAACGACAATCCATTAGTTTTCCTAATATATGATATAATATAACATTACATAGCAGTCGTGTGATAAAAACTATAGTAATTGTTGAGCTAATATGATAAAAAGTGATTATGAAAATGTGAATATTTTCATCTACGATTCATCACCGCATCCACCTCAGACTGCTCAAAGACAATTCCGACTGTGTCTGTAAGAAGTATTCAATCATGTGCCTTGGGAAAGCTCTCTTTATTTATATAAAACTTTAATATCTGAACCCTGCTTCATCTGTGGTTTACTAAAGCGACGATGCGTACGCACGTGCGTCTCTCGAGCGACGAACTCACGCGCCTGAAATAAACTCTAGTTAATTTTAAAAATAGAACCTGACGGTTATGGCCAGTATTTTTGAAATATCAACCGGTTTGACCCCGTTTGCAAACCGGAGTGGGGTTACATGGGATCAAATTACAATAATTATTAACCGCACTTGGTTGAAGTTGATAAATAAAAAGCATTTTCTAATATACAATTCTAATGACTCACTTCTGACTCTATTTATCAGATCAGTTGGAAAAGTAACTCTGTATGTCCGTCTGTTACGCTTTCAAACCAAAACCTCTGAACTGATTTTGATGAAACTTGGTACAGAGATAGGGAAGAATATACGATACCCTTAGAGTATAAATAGAAAAATTTCTGGACGCTCTTTGGCGATGCTTTATAACTATATTTAAGACCTATTTGTACATTTGTTCTTGCAAATATATTTTTTCTAAGTATTTCTATTTCTACTATTCTGTGTAGACAATTGGGGGAGTAACTCATTTCGTTCTAGTTCCATATCACTTCTGATATTTCAGACCACAACCACAGAATAAATAATAGTCACAACCACAAACCTAACCATGAAAATATAACACTGATTCATGCAGCCGCAAGTTAACACATACCAAACGAGCATTGAATTATGTGTAAACAAGAAAAATATGTTTAGATACCTAGTGTACGGTCAAGTTCAAGATAAGTTATACCCTGCTGTTTTTGTTAAAGTATAAAGCCCAAGGATTGAATCCAACAACAGCAACTTCTAAAGCTTTTTGCTTTTTACATTGTTTCATTCATCGTGCGTGGTGGTAAGATATAATGTAAGAATGTAGGTTATATCTGGGCATATTAATATGAATATAGCTGCACGTGTATCGAGCAAGAAAATATACTTAAATAAAGTGTTGTCAATCAATTAGAGGAGTTAGGTTAATAAACCTTGGTCGTTTCCTCGTCAAGTAGATTGGATCATTACCTCATGAAGATGTAACTGAAACCGGTAGTTACCGGTTTAAATTTATGCAATGATAACGCAGCGTTAGTGCAATGACTCTTTTCGGTTATTTTTCATTTGTATAGAAGCACTTTGAACTCGAAGTGAACTTAGATCATTCCATAATAGCAAGTCTTAGATTCAAACCTGATCCACCTGATCATATAAATATATACCTTACTAGCTTTCCGCCGCGGCTCCGCAACAGTTTTTCCCGTTGGAATGAGGCATTTTCCCGCGGTAAAAGGTAGCTTACGTTACTCAGGGTGAACGTAGCCTTCTAATGGTGCGAAAGAATTTTTGAAATCGCTTCTGTAGTTTTTAAGTTTCACACACACGAGTCGTGCGACAAGAACTATCAAGCATATTGAAAATAAATCTGTAATTTAAAATTGTCATTCTGACTTTTTGACTATTTTCAGGGTTTAAATATAGGCAAACCATGACCCGATCGTGGTTTAGGCTTAAATTGTAACTAACTAAATTGTCCAGAGGAGATTTTCCCCAATGTTTTCCTCGTATCATTCTTCGTTTTCAAAATATCGAGCGCCAAAAGCAAAACTTCATAAGCATTTGACCTAGACCTTTTATTACTATTTCGGCCATAACTTTCGACTTTTAAGGGGTATCTGAATCACCCCCATGTATGTTTTGCGATTATTGATAGTTAACAGAGATTTTTTTCCCCTCCCCTTTCCCCTTTCCTTGTTTTGTTTTTTTATCTCTTGATTGATAACCTTTAAGGGTGCTGTTTTTTGTAATTATCAATTATTGTAATAACGGATACCACCTTAAAAAAATATGGTTAACCTAGGCATTACTAAACTTAATTAAAACTAGGCCCAAAGTTGAAAATCACAGATCGAGCTCAGTAGTCCAAAAACTGTAGGGTTAACTAACACATACACAAAAAAAACATACGCGTCAAATTGTAAACCTCCTCCTTTTTTGATGTCGGTTAAAAGTTAACCTCTATTTCTCTTGGTTATGTAAGTATAACATAAAGACGGCTTTAACGATTTCATTCTTTCTTTTACGTTTTCTAATACTTCATAAAAGGTTCTTGCATGAAAAAGAAAGAAAAGCGGAAAAAGCTGTTAGCGCGGGCACAGAATACCAAATAGTAGTCGCGCGGGTGAAGCCGCGGGGCGGGTAGCTATTCTACACTTCTATACCTACTAATCTCTACTAATATTATAAAGAGGACAGATTTGAATAATGTTACTCCTAAATGGCTAGGCACTGCCGAAGAAGGGCTTCACACACAGCAGCTATAATGTACATCTCTACATTATAGCACGATACATCTCATTACATCTTTCCATAGAAATCCCCAGGAGACAACACACAGCAGCTATAATGTATATTTTTACATCTTTGTATCTTAAGATACAGAGCGATACGGAAATATACATTAAATAGTTCGATATATCTTGATACATCTTAATACATCTCAATATATTTCCGTATATCTCTTATTATAGAGGGTGTTCAACAAGTTGCTAGTTATTAAACACACAGTACAGTCTGTCTCAGTCTCAATCGCTCAATTAAAATCAGGATATTATGATTTCCTCGGATTTGACCCTTAACGGATTGACTATTTATTTTGAAGAATTGGCTTCGGCCTTTTATATACATTGAAGCATTATTGACCATAGCTTCCCGCCGCGGCTCCGCCCACGTTAATAGCTTTTTCCGTGGGAATGAGACATTTTCCCGCGGTAAAAGTTAACCTATGTTCTTCCGCAATGTCTATTCTATCTTTGTGCTAACTCCGCCCGCTTTAACAATTTTTCTCGTGGGAATGAGAAATTTTCCCACGGTAAATTGTAGTACTTGTAGCCTATGTTCTTTCCCAAGGTCTATTTCGTCTTTGTGCCAAGTTTACCAATATCGGTTTAGTGGTTTCGGAGCCTATTCAATTATTAGGAATAATAATATATTTTAGGTATTTTTTTACACCTTAGGGTTACATTATTGAATTTTGGTAAGGATATTTTTTTTTCAATAAAATATAGCCTATGTTACTCAGGAATCATGTAGATTCTTAACAATTTTCTCAATCCACAATTTTCTGTTTTTGGCGCATGTTGCAATACGCCCTTCAAAATCACAATCCGGATCATCTTCTGATGAACTATCTAGTAAATCTAACAGTAAACTAGTCGACGGGTCCATAATATTATAATAATAAAAATAGAACACCCTGTATAACACTTTAGCAGCTACCTATGGAATGCCGCGGTGAAGTGTTTGTGACTAATTCCAATCGAGCAAATTGTGAATAGACTTGAAAAAGAATAAAAGTGAATAAACCGTTAAACGCGCTCAGCTGATCGCCCTCTGACAGCAAGGTAAATTCAACTTTATTTCAAACGGATTAAGATTCAAACTACAATGAGACTTTGCACTGCATGTAATGATAGCATCACAATCATGGAGGTAATAGAATGTAGTAAATGTAAGGCTAATTACCACTACAAATGTTTAGGAATTTCAGAAGAACAGTTTGAGGCACACGCCCGAGATTTAGAGAAAAATTTAACCTGTCCGGATTGTGTCAGACTTACCCGCCGCCAAAAAAACGACGGTACACCGATACGCAAAATTCATGAAAGTGCCAACGATACAAACATGTCTATTGATGAATTAATTTATGCCAACTCAAGTTTTAGCGGAGATACTATTACAGAAGACATAAACCAATCTACCTCCTCTTCTAGCACAAAAACAGAACTTAATCTAGATTCAATTGGTAAGCTATTAGATGAGAAATTAAAATCAAACACCGCTTATATTTTAAAAGAAATGTACCAGATAAAAATTACTGTGGAAAATAAAATAGAATCAGCCATAAATACTCTTAAACAACAATTAAAAACCCAAAATGACACACTCACACAAGAGCAAAATAAACTAAAATTAGAAACGGAAAAATTACAGGGGAAAATTGTAAAAATAGAAAAAGACAGGTTAATACTACAAAAACAAATAGAAGAACTACAAATTAAAATAAACTCTTCAAATACTTACTACCCCACAAATGAAGTCAGACTGTGATATAACAAAAAAAATTATCATTTACGGCCTTGAAGAATACCGACATGAAACAGAAAATAAACTTCATGATAGAATAATACACATATTTTACGATACTCTACAAGTAGATTTAACAGGGTATATAGAAAGTACAACCAGATTAGGTAAAAAAGGATATAAAAGACCCTTACAAATAGAGCTATTAAGTAAACGGATGACGAAATACCTACTCAGAAACAAACATTATTTTAAAGGAACAGGACTAGCGATTTCAGAACAATTGTGCGAGGAATCGTTAAAGGAAAGAAGACAGTTAATAGAAATACTAAAAGAAGAAAGGAAAAACGGGAAACGAGCTGTATTAAGAGACAATAAATTATTTATAGAGGGAAAATTATATGAACCCAAAGAAAACCGCGAAAATAGAATGACAAGTGACATGACAAACAATACAAACCAAATCAGAAACTCACGAGATCTTAATTCGGATTCCTTTCGACAAAACCTTTAGTGTAATGTTCCAGAATATCCAAGGCTTAAATAATAAAATAGATCAGCTAGAATGTTACTTAGATGAAAACAAACACGATGTACTATGCCTATCAGAAACGTGGTTAAAGGACCAGCACGTAGATTCTATCACATTCCAAGGTTACAAGTTTGCTAGTGTACTTTGCAGGCGTGTGAGAGATCGTGGTGGGTTAGCCATACTAGTGCGGGAAGACTTAGAAACAATCGAACGTGAGGACATTACAGAACTGACCAAAGAATTTTTTGCCGAATGTTGTTGTATAGAAGTTGTTAAATATAATCTAATTATCATAAGTATATATAGACCTGACCGCGAAATTGAGCAATTTTATAATTTAGTGGAAAATATCCTACAAATAATTAAACACAAAACTAATAAACACATTATAATTGGAGGCGACTTTAACATTGATATCTTGTCAAAAAAAAAATCTAATGAGATAAAACAATTAACAGATTTATTATTAACTTGCAACCTAAAAAATATTATATGGGAACCGACGCGTATTACCAAACACTCAGCTACTGGCATTGATCTAGTTTTTACAAATAATAAAACCTGTCGGGGGATAGTGGAACATAACGGTTTTTCCGATCACAGCACTGTAATATACGAGTTCAATGTGAAGGAGAAGCGGGTAATAAACAATAAATGGTTCACGGAAAAACGGATATATAACAATAAAAATATACTACAATTCGAACACGAGTTAGGGAAAATTAAATGGGATGATATTTTAATACATAAGCAAGACATAAACAAAAACTACGAAATATTCTCAAACACTTTAACAAGTATTCTAAACAAGTGTATACCTAAAAAATATATAAAAATTAAGAAAATAATAAATAAAAAATGGATAACACCAGGTTTAAAAAGATCCAGTAAACACAAAAGACTACTAAGGAAATTACTTAACGAGACACCAAAAAACTCCATTTTAAAAAACCATTATAAATTGTTTGGAAAAAATTTAAAAAAATGCGTATGTTCATCTAAAAGGCTTAATTTTTCAAAAGAATTAGCTTGTTCAAAGAATAAAACGAAAACAGTATGGAAAATTATAAATAACATCACAAATAGAAACTCATCTACAAAACATCAAAATATAAAATTATCAAACCAGAACAACTCCACTGAAAACCCTTATATCGTAACAAACCTTTTAAATGACTTTTTTATAAACATAAACAATCAAGACCTGCCCACCCCCCCATCCTCTTCGTTGAAACCGGAACCGGTTCCACCGCTAGAAAACACAATGTACCTACGGCCAGTAACCGAACAAGAAGTCTATACGATAATTCGTCGATTAAAAAACACAAAATCTAGTGGAATTGATGAAATAACTACTCCACTACTAAAAACATGTGCCGAGATATTGACTCCGCCCCTTACGTTACTAATTAACCAATCATTTGACGAAGGTCGTTTTCCAGATCTCTTAAAAATATCTATTATAAGGCCGGTATTTAAGAAAGGTAGCAAACTAGATCCGACCAATTATCGTCCAATAGCGTTATTACCAGCGATTTCGAAAGTTTTTGAAAGGGCAATGTACACTCGATTAGTAAGTTTCTTTGAAAAATATAAAGTATTTGACGAAAATCAGTTCGGCTTTCGCCAAAACAGATCTACAAGTCTCGCGGTGTACACATACATTCAAACTGTTTTAAATCACATAGACCGAAAATATAATGTAGTAGGACTATTACTTGATTTAAGTAAGGCGTATGATCGCGTCTCCCATCAAATTTTATTATCAGAATTATATAGGTCAGGAATTAGAGGTATTGCTTACCAATGGATGAAATCATATCTAGAATGTCGAAAACAGCTGGTTCGAATCGAATACCACAACGAAAAGACAAACGAAATTGAATCTGTGTCGTCTAAAGTTCAAGAAGTCAATGGTTCAATCCCGCAGGGCAGTGTCCTTGGCTGTTTAATTTTTTTGATTTACGTTAATAATTTACCAAAAATATTAGATGTCGATTGTGTTATGTTCACAGATGACATATCATTGATTTTTAAATTTAAAAAAGGAGATAATTATGAACATATTATAAAAAGTACACTAAACTTAATAATATCATGGCTAAACGCACGAAATTTGGAATTAAATTTAAAAAAAACTAGGTTAATCCAGTTCCATCCACACCAAAGATTACCGCTTAACCTCAATTTAAATATTGTAGGCGAAAAAATAGACGAAGTACGTGAACATACCCTTTTAGGTCTCTCCATAGATTCCAATTTAAACTGGAAAGCACACATTTCAAGCACTAAAACCAAAATTTCTAGATTCGTATACGCACTAAACATTTTAAGACAAAATACTAATTTAAAAACGGCCCTAATTGCATATTTCGCGTACGTCGAGGCCGCGCTCAGATATGGCACTATCCTATGGGGAAATAGTACAGATGCTCCAAACCTGTTTGTTATGCAAAAAAAATGTATTCGCGCGCTAGTCAACATTAAACAAAGGGATAGCTGTCGCCCACATTTTATCGAGCAAAAGATACTTAAAAGGAACAAATAGTATATAAATATAAATAATTTACAAAGGCTTAATTTTGTGGTCAGAAATATAAAATATAGGAATTTGCAATATTTAATTTAATTTAAGGATTTTATTTGAATTTGATTTTAGACTAGTGAATAGTGATTAGCAACGTGACATCATGTTTATTTTATTATTATTTTTATTGACATGACCTATTGCTTTATATTATTATTCTTATTTTAACAATGACTGACGAAATTTTTACTTATTAACTATTATTATTTTTAATTTAAAACTTAAATTTCTTTTTATTGTAAATGACATGCAACACCTTATAAGGTATCAACTGTGAAACTTTTGATTTTATAAGACCTATTATGTACCATTTGAATGCTAATAAATGAATATGAATATGAATATGAAGGAAAATATACCTTACATTACCTGTTGTGTGTGTGATTCCCTTCCCTTGAAGCCCTTAAAGGGCACCACACACAGCAGCTATAATGTATATTACATCCTGGGATGTATAGCTATACCTTATCTTAACGTATCACACACACAACAGGTAATGTAAGGTATATTTTCCTTCATTCCATAGGTACACGTACCCATTGACGCACTTCCCAGCTGCGAAAGTGTTATACGGGGTGTTCTATTTTGATTATTATAATAATATGGACCCGTCGACTAGTTTACTGTTAGATTTACTAGATAGTTCATCAGAAGATGATTCTGATTGTGATTTTGATGGGCGTATTGCAACATGCGCCAAAAACAGAAAATTGTGGATTGAAGATCACATACAGCGTAAGGAAATTTCCGGAGAGTTTAAAAAATCCTTACCAAAATTCAATAATGTAACCCTAAGGTGTAAAAAAAATACCTAAAATATATGATTATTCCTAATAATTGAATAGGCTCCGAAACCACTAAACCGATATTGGTAAACTTGGCACAAAGACGGAATAGACCTTGGGAAAGAACATAGGCTACAAGTACTACAATTTACCGCGGGAAAATTTCTCATTCCCACGAGAAAAATTGTTAAAGCGGGCGGAGTTAGCACAAAGATAGAATAGACATTGCGGAAGAACATAGGTTAACTTTTACCGCGGGAAAATGTCTCATTCCCACTGAAAAAGCTATTAACGCGGGCGGAGCCGCGGCGGGAAGCTATGGTCAATAATGCTTCAATGTATATAAAAGGCAGAAGCCAAGTCTTCAAAATAAATAGTCAATCCGTTAAGGGTCAAATCCGAGGAAATCATAATATCCTGATTTTAATTGAGCGATTGAGACTGAGACAGACTGTACTGTGTGTTTAATAACTAGCAACTTGTTGAACACCCTCTATAATGAGAGATATACGGAAATATATTGAGATGTATTAAGATGTATCAAGATATATCGAACTATTTAATGTATATTTCCGTATCGCTCTGTATCTTAAGATACAAAGATGTAAAAATATACATTATAGCTGCTGTGTGTTGTCTCCTGGGGATTTCTATGGAAAGATGTAATGAGATGTATCGTGCTATAATGTAAAGATGTACATTATAGCTGCTGTGTGTGGACCCCTTAAGACTGAACGACCTCTGATTGATATTGCTTCGTATGTAGGATACCTAACCTCTCATTACTTTCAAAACTCCTAGTGAATTAGCAAGAGCAACGGTTTTTCAATCATCAAAAATGGTTTTATTTTTAATAGTTTTTCGTTTCCTTCAGTCCTAGAAAATAAATATCTTATAATAGTACATCAAAAATCTTTCAGATACAAATGAGAAGAATCTAAAAAAACTCCTCTCTTTATACCACAGACCATTGAAACAAACATTTAAACAAATGCTAAAAACCGAGTCAGGGGATGTAAGAAGTAATGTAGAAGATATCCAGTTTATTTTTTAATTTTGTTTATCTGTTTGTACGGGCTAATCTCCGAAACTGTTGGACTGATTTGAATGAAACTTTTCATGGTGGTACCTTAATATATTCCCATTGTGAACGACTGTCCACTCCACTCATTTTCCGGTGGCATTACCGAGCTGCATTGTTTCACCCCGTCGTCGGTCGAGGAGTGGTTGAAAAACCTAAGAATTTCTATATAGGATCCATTGCGGTAGCTGCCATACGACATGATGATGATATTCCCATTCAACATCTTGGATAGTTTAAATCGCGAAAAATTAAAGAGTTCCCGTGGGATAGTAAAAAATACTACGGAAAAGTCTTTCGACTGCTGTATTTCTACAACGCGGGTGGCGTAGCCAAGGGCAGACGGGTGGTACAAGATAAATTGTCAAAAACTAATTGTAAAACCTCTTGAATACGCTTGAAAATATTTCAAAAACAGATTACTGTGTTTAATCGTAATAACACACATGAAGACAATCATAAAATAAAGATCGCGGTAACAGATAGCCAATAATGCCTTAGTCGTATTTCACTTTACAGCAACAGACGTAACGAGGCTTATCTTTCCTGAAACAATGTCAACAGTATCCATTCAGGTGTACATCGTGCCAGTGCCATGGCCGCCGCGACGAGTGAATACACTCCCGAGCACGACGCACAAAACCGTATAAAACATGACAAACACACAACTAACAATACTGAACCTGAACGTGATATATCAGGCGATCAGAAACAATACGGAGATGAGAATAGAAAAGAAAATCCGATTAGACAGAATAATAATGACAATAACAATGTTGAAGATCCACCACATGATGGAAAGAAAACAGGTGATGTCCTGGAAGCGGCCTTGGAGCAGCTGGGACACTTCAGACTTTATCAAGGATACGTGCTAGTCATGTTGTGTATCCCTAATATACTAGCTCCCATGTTGTCTCTAAATTATGTGTTTGTTGCTGATCAAGTGCCATTTCGGTAAGTTATTCAAGAAGGTTACAACAACAAAGTTAGCAAGAAAGATCAAAATGGATTGCAAAGGCTAATACTTACCTTATTAATTAAGATCTTGTTCTATAAAAACAGAAATATATCTCTGTGATATAAACAACGATATTATTGCGGCCAGGGATTTTCAAACCATACCTACAATAGATTTGTACGGTCAACATATCTTTGCCAAGGAGCAACATGTCATTCACGACTCAACTTGCAAGTAATGAGGACAAGGTGTCTGCATAATTCTAATGTAAACGCATGCATAGTAATTTCCTAATTGGCACTAATAATATCTGAATTATTTCCGATACGGTTTTCCTTCGCGTTGCTCGTTTTTATGGAACCTTGTGTGCAAGTCGCCTCAGGTAGGTACTCGTTCAAAGTAGGAGATTGGCAAATGCATCATTCATCTATTATCTTATCATAAAAATTTCGTTTGATTGATAACAGGGTCTGGTATTTTTACGCAATCAATCTGTCTATTAAACCAACAAGATCGTACACTTATATATAACTAAAATTGATGATTCTTTCAGGCAACATTATATTATTACAATGTACAGCGGATTGAGAATTTTCTTTTAGTTCATTGTTTGATCGAAATGTGCGTGAAATTTATTCTCCTCGATCTTGTTAATTACAAAATTAAGCGGTCCATTTCATTGTCACACTGTATTAAAGTGTTACATTTTATTTAATGGATACGTTTTTCTACATTATAATGGCCATAATTTCACATAGGTAACTACTGTAAGAAAATCTCTATTAATAATTGACTGAAAAATTATGGTAATTTCAGATGGTGATAAAGTATTTAGGTTAATGCAGAAATATAGTAAAATGAAAGAAACATAAAGTTTCTATAATTATGGTCAGTCTGGTCTTTGGTATTCATTTGACATCGAAAAATTATTATGTAAAATTTAACTTCGAATATTTTTTTATCCTGATTTGTTTAAACGCTTAAGCAGAAGAAGAGGAAAATTGAACTCATAATACTCAAAATTTCGTAAGGTTTGACCACTAGCATAAAATGTCCACTAAATAAAGGAATAAGACGACAAGCACTGCGCTGCTTGCATCCAGAACAATGTCAAAATATTAAATTACCAAAAAAATATACCAATCTGTCACATCCAGATGTGTAATCCCGGAATGCGAGGGCGGTGGATACTTGGACTTCCACAACTCTTCGGCACAGGGGCTGCAACCAGAAGACTCAAGTTGCCTCCGCTACTCGCCGCTTCAAGACGGACTCTCCACATGCGATCGCGAGGACTTCCATCATGACCAGACACAAGATTGCGAACAGTTTATTTATGAGAATAACGACACGGTTTTTGCTGAGGTAAGAGTAAAGAAACCAACATCTCTTAGAAATTGTTGTATTTTTAGGTTTGTACTCGTACCTGAATTTTAATTAGGTATCAGACATATCTTATTCCATCCTTTTTTTAAATCTATTGCTAAGTACATATTCAGTCTGTAACATGGTAGGTACGTATTACAAAAACAATCATAGGAAATTGCGTCGTACATTCATTCTTAGAAAAAATATTCTTGCATATTATTGATTCTTCTTATGGCTCGTTCGTTAAAACAATGACTGTATTCTTACAGTTTGGGCTGGCGTGCCGGGAATGGCTCCGTACTTTGATAGGAACAGTGCGCAACGCTGCGCTGCCCTTCGCACTCATACTCACAGGTTACGTGTCTGATTCGTAAGTACCATTTAGTATTTTAAAAGGATAGCAGACAAAAGTTGATAAGTTCTCCGAGGGTATTCTATTTAGAAGAAGAACATCGTGAATACTGACATCTTCGCGAGGAAACCTTTGGGGGTAAAGAAATTGAAAGATTTTGTATGCAATATAATGTAAGGATAGCCAAACCTTTACGGAGTCAATTAGGTCTTGTTATTCCTGATTACTCTAAATTCAAATACCTACCTAGTCTAAATCTCTCCCTCGGTGAAGTTGCTTGTAAAAATCAAACCTAACCTGCATCAATTAAAATACATTTATCTTCGTAGTTTATCTTTAATTGTTATAAAAATCCTGTTACAGTTTTGGGCGTCGCACTGCATTCTGCATCTTTTCCTTCTTTGCTGGAGTCTTGGGTATCATCAAGTCTTACGCCATCAATTACCAGATGTTCGTAGCCTTCGAGTTCTTAGAAGGAGCTCTCGGTTACGGGTTTACCAGCGCTGCCTACGTCATGAGTAAGGATCAGTCTCTTATCTATGATAATTGGTTCTTAATACACGTCTCTGATAATAGACAGACATTTTTATCTACAGATATTGCGTTGGTAGCGTGTTATGGAAATTATACCTATAGGTATGATTAATTACCCTTAATATTTAAATTTTTTAAATACCTTTAATGCGTTTAACAAAAGAAATATAAAATATAATACTTATTTCTATTGTGCAAGGCTATTACAAACCTATGTAATTAAACATTTTGTAAATACTTACCTAACTTTTTTAAACACTCATTTCTCAGCCGATTCTCATGAAATTGAATGAGTAGGTTCGTTTATTTTAATTTTATTCATTTAATCTTTTATCTTCATTTTTTTCAATAGCTTTTAGCTTGCCTTGCGCTAACATTATTTATTATTATTTTTACCTATTGTTTTTTTAACTAAATCACGAGGTCTGTAGCTAGCTTACAGAAGCACTAGTTGAACTCATTTTCCTCTTCAGTGGTAGAGCTGGCGCGGCCATCGCTCCGAGCCTCGTTTGCTTGTGCTACCGGCGTGGCTTACGGTCTCGGTGGGATGCTGTTCGCTCTGGTAGCCTGGCTGGTGCCTTATTGGAGACAGTTGCTGATTGTGATCCACGCGCCAGTTCTGCTGCTACCCTTGTACTGGCTCATCATAGACGAAAGCGCGCGCTGGCTTCACGTCACTGGGAAGACCGATGAAACTGCTGCCGTTATCAGAAAAGCGGCGAGGTGGAATAAGGTGGTTTTTGGTTCAGTTTTATCTTTTTGTGTAACTTACCACGAGAATGAATGTCTTAGAGCTGGTATGTTTCTTAAAACAATTCAATCTATATCTTCTATACTAATATATAAGTACAAAAATTATTTCACCATTTTAACCCGGTAAATTGAACTAGACTTGTTAAATAGACCACTTACTAAATACCTCTTACTTCTATATATTCTTTATTAGGTGGTAGCTAGCTGCTAGTAGATACAATTAATAAATTCAAAAGAAAACTGTAAGGAGATTAATCAAATGTTAAATCAATCTCTTCCATTTCAGGTAATGCTTGACGAAGACCTAATGAAAGCTTTGGAGAAAGAAAATCAGAAGACAGAAGCTCTTCAGCAAGGCAACCCTTGGCTGAGTCTGCTGAAGTCGAGAGTGTTGCTGGGCCGATTCGCGCTGTGCTGTTGGTTTTGGGTCGCCTCCGCATTTGTCTACTACGGGTTGACTATCAACTCTGTCTCTTTGGCGGGCGATAAGTAAGTGATCTATAGAGAAACACAATGATTTTTAAATAAATCGGCCTGAAATGCTAGTTAAGGACTTTGGATATTCATTCACATTTGAATTCAATGATGATGATTGAAGCATAACTGCTTCTCGGCTTATCTACAGTTGTAGTCGTTATATGAGCCATGTCTGAAGCTGAAGCAGCTCAATAATTCGCCCTAATGTTTGTAACGTATGTTAGTATCCTCAAAATCAACACAATAAGCAAGCAAACATGGCGTCAATTCGTTTTGTTGTGGAAAATTTGGCATTCGCGATTGATGAACGACATATTGAACTCTTTTTAGCTGGAATCAAGATGACACAGTGCAATTGTTTCAGGTATGTCAACTTCGCTCTGAACATGAGCATGGAAGTGGTGGCTTCAGTGCTAATAATGATGGCGCTGGAGCGTTTCGGCCGCAAGAAGAGCATCTTTGCTGCGTTCCTGCTCTGCGGCATCGCTTGTGTCACTCCCTTTTTCGTAGGTATGTAAGTTCATTGAAAATATATTTTTTATTCGATCTATTCTAAAAGCACGACTCAATACTCAATAATTTTATTGCTTTCCATAGGTTTTACATAGGTGTTGTTACACGACTTGGTTCGTGCACCGTGCACCCAAAGGTGGTGTTTTCTATAAGAAACTTTTAGCGGGCAGTAATGAGCTTTCAATCCTCTTTATAAGTGCGAGCTACTTAAACGAGCCAGCATATTTAAAACACAATTTGGTTGCAGCTCACACAGGCGCCAGCCTAGGGTTCTACTTCCTGGGCAAGCTGGCGATCACGTTCGCGTTCAACTCGGTGTACGTCTACACCGCGGAGCTGTTCCCCACCGCCACCAGGTCCTCGGCGCTCGCAGCCTGCAGCCTCGTGGGCAGGATCGGCTCCATACTGGCGCCGCAGACTCCGCTGCTGGTATGGAATTCACCAAAGAAAACATATCATTTGGTTATGTGTCGGGTGTCGGTCAAATGTCCGTCGGTCGACGGTTTGTCGATCAACGGTTATATAATCGTTTGTCATCGACTCGCAAAGAAGATGACATTCTTGATCAGCTTAAATACGTCCCCATCTATGACTCCTAGCCTGAATTGAAGGGTTTCAATCGACCATGCTGATTGAATGTAGGACAGTCAGCTTACACAAACGTTAATTTCTTCGCGTATGCTGGTTTCCTTTAAGGTGTTTTTCGTAACAGCAGTACCAAGGTATTGGAATGAGACTCATCATCATCATCATCATCATTTCAGCCAGTAGACGTCCACTGCTGGACAAAGGCCTCCCCCAAAAATGAGATTGGAATGAGACTATTCAATAAGATTAAGCCATACAAAATTAATAAAGTGAAACTGAGCTCATCAAGCGAAAATATTTAACATTTTTATAAATAATGTTTCAACATTATTTTTTATCGCGCGAAAACAAAATATTTATTTGCCAACCAAACAGAAAGCCGTGGACGTGGCCACTTACTAAGCCTACTTGGTTTATTATTTAAAACGTAAAGAAGAGAATATTTTCAATTTCTTTCTGTTCCACCATGTAAGTATAGGGATTTCATGGGCACTGGACAGTTTCCACGGGAACCAAGTGGCTATTTTTAATTATTTCTTTCCCCAGAACGTGACGGTGCAAGCGGCCCTTTACGCGGGTTGCTCGCTGACGGCTGCGCTGGCTGTGGTCCTGGTACCGGAGACGCGGCGCATGCGCCTGCCGCTCGGAGTGCGTGACGCGGAGACCATCAAACAGGACACCTTCCAAGTCCTACCTCCGCCGCCAACACCGCGTATCATTATCTCCGCTGACACGTGATTCTTGCCAGGCATTGCCTAGCAGAATGTCCACGATATGCCATGATACTAGTTTATAATGACGATGAATTTTTAGATGCGATATGCAATGCATCTAGGTATCTATCACCGTCCCGCTATTCATGTAGGTATCAGTTGTTAGACCGTTCCTTTCTCGGTATTCCTCAACTCCTGGTGATGCTCCATGGTCAGGCTAAACACGTGTAAACCAGAAACCTGATCTTTACTGCATATATCATATGAAAAAGCATCATAAATGTAGAAGTAGCTAAATGTTCATCACTAACTAACGCGGTATACACTTTGTCACTTTGTACCCGCGTTGAAAACTCTGCAGAAGACTTTCGCACATTGTTTATTTTCCTTTGACTTTAGTTAATAAATGCAACGATTCAATCATTCATAATTAAGGAAACATTAGAATTGTCAAAAATACTTTGTATTTAGAATAAGAAATTGTGCTCAATATTTATGGTTCGGTCGGTACATGCGATATTATTAAAAATATTTAGTTTATAAATTTTAATTTATTTAATTACTTTCCTACTGTCACTTAGGTTTAGGTATTTATTAGGTAAGCTGTGATATTTGTGTATTTAATGTGTACAATAATATTTGTGTATAAATACAATTTTAAAATGTGATCTTGTATTATATTATTACGTAATTTATTTGAATATTTGTAAATTATAACAAAACCAAAACACAGTGTTCCCATAACACTTAAAATAATATATTATCGAATATTATGTACAAAAAATGTTTCTTTACAAAAGCAATAAAACTTAAAACCTGCTTTTCATAATATATTATTTACAAAATCGTTTATCAAAAATATGGCGTGATACCCTATCATATCAGTCTTATGGTATTGAATGCCACTTCATAACCATTACTTTATCACAATCAATCAACTAACCTCTCCAAATAACAGAGCCCCATTAATGTAAACAAATCATGACATAGGTCGTCACGACTAATATCTTCTGATGGGGTAATTCGACTCAAACTGACTCTAGTCTCTTGATGATCCTAAGAACTTAATTATTATGTAAAGGTCTTAGAGTAAAAAAATAATTTGGGAGGCATAGAGCACGCGTGCCAATCGTAAGCAGATATAAAACGCTTCCGTAGTGCTTTGACACTGATTGCGCGTGGTGACGAATCGGGGTATTGTGCGTGCAGTGCATACTTGTGCTTACAGTGCATACTTGGTTATGCGTGCTCTATTCCTTCCAGAAAAAAAAAACGCTAAGTAAAGGTAATTCAAAGAAATATAACTTACAGCTTATTTTCGGTGATTGGTATGTTTACATTATTAGTGACTTTACAACCCGTCTGAAATATTTGCGCACCTCGTTGGAATGCGCCTCCTCTCGCGCTCCCCCGCACCTCGCCCCGTTTTCGCCTATCGAGTACTGTTGCCAACGCAAGCGCCGACGCATGACGTTACTAAGCCAGCAGGTGCGCAGATATTTCCGACGGGTTGTAGGTACGAGTTGTCACAAACAAAAATAAGGATTTTGCCCTAAAAATAATAATCTAATCCAAATCTACTCGGTTTAAAGCAGCGAACACACAGGCTCTCTACGGCTCAGGCTGCATTAAAACTCGAAAATAGATCCGTAGCCCACTCTTTCCGCTTCTGTGGGTTCGCGGCTTTATTTGTGGCATAGGAAAAACTAAAAAACATGTTCAGTCAATAGTTCAATACCACTTTCATCAACATCATCAAATCATCATCTCATCTCTCATGTACTTTCTCAAATCAACTTTTTCCGGAAACGATACAGTACTTTCTTGGCGGCCACTTATTTTCTGTAACTTATTCTACTTTATACATTACTAGCTGTCCGCCCGCGGCTATACGCCCGCGTTGTTTTTTTTTTTTTTTTTCTTTTTTTTTTTACCTTTTAAACCTTCCCTGGACTTCCACGAATATATCAAAACCAAAATTTGCCAAATCGGTTCAGCCGTTCTCGAGTTTTAGCGAGACTAACGAACAGCAATCCATTTTTATATAAGAAGAAGATTCATTCGGTATCCAACGTTTTATTTTTTCAGTTCGTGGCAATAGCGTTTATACAACTCTCACTCGAATGAGACACAACGAGTGTAGGTAATTCATATTATGCTAATAAACTTTAATAAAAAATATATATATTATAATTACATAAATTCTATACAAGTATACAGTAATCAGCAAAGAGTGATAAATAAGTATACTGTAATCCAATGCTATTTTATATTATGAACTTCGATTTCTGGTAACAAGGAGAATAAAATCAAAATCTAGTCATTCATATACGATAGATTAAACTTTTATCCAATTTGAGCAAATTTATTCGGCAAGATTCGATTCTGACCGTCCTCTAGGATGTAGTTTTATTTTTCTCAAATTCTGACAATATCGTATCACTCAGATACAACTCTAACAAATTACAAACTATACTTATTCATATAAACATTAATCTAAGCACCAATTTCCATTTCTTTACGAGTAAAAACCTTCGTCACGTCTCCAAGCGTTTCTTACCATCTTCCTTCAACATCGCATCATTCTCTACATGTCCATTCATCACTTCCTCCGTATCTTCCTTCCCTTTGTTCAAAGGCACCATCTCCCTATCAGACGGAATGGTGATATCTGGAGGCTTAAGGCGTTTGTAGACAAGTCTTAAGCCGAGTAAAGCGGCAAAGGTAAGTCCTGCTGTGGAGCCGAAGGTGGCGTCGGGACCGCGGCGGGCGTACACTGAGGAGACGAACACTGGACCTAGCGCGCGGGAAAGGCAGCCGAAGCATGTGAGAATGCCCATCCAGACGCCCTGGAATATATAGATAATAATATGGAATTTCAATACGTCGGCTTATTAATTTAATTGCAAAGGTTATTTATTACACGTTGGCTGCCCACCATACTACACCTTCAGTAATTGCTCCTATGCCCCATACAATTTACTGATCCCACCGATGATGCTAAAAGCATCGGTCTATTACTGAGATGCTTACACTATTTCGGCTATACTCGGTTCCAAATACCCTCATTTGGACTATGGAATATCCTCTACAAAATACCAGTTACAGTTTGGCTCTAGCCCCTAAAACAAGCCCCAAAACAATACCCTTAAAATCAGGCTTCTGATCCCACCGGTGATGCTCATGGCAGCCAACGTGTTAAAGAATAAGTTTTTGAATAGACTGTTTCATTGGTGACGAATTAACTATTTAGCTTTCAATATGGATATAAACTTTATAAACTGTACTATTAGATAAGTAAAGTCAATATTATCAGTAGGCAGGTATTTTGATATCATAAACGCAGCTGAAGCTGTTAAGATTGCTCTTGTTGTTTATTACGCTTATGATACCAATCTTTCATTTATTCAACTCAAAGACACAGATAAAAAATGTGACACCTTTGTTAATCAATTTAGCAATATCATCAATATATTTTTTATTATAATGATAATAAAATATATCAAATCACATTTAAATGCAATGAAATTATGAATAACGGTTCTGATTTTAATAACACAAACCATTAAAATAATTATGATCATAATAAAATAAATAAATAAATAAATAAAAAATATAAATAAAAAACATCAAAAATATAATATAAATTATCATCAGACAGAGAAGAGTTCCGTATTAGGTAATGTAGAAACTGTAAACAATGACATTATAAATTATGATTCATAATGCTATATTTCTTTTTATGTTCCTTTATTATATGTATGCAACAACAGCTAAAGTACATGGTTCTTTGTTATTATGTTTTGAATAATATCACAGTCAAAGTACAGTTTTTCAACCTTTAAAATAATCACTGTTGTTATTCGTCTTCTTATAATAAATAAAATGTAAATATTTTTGTAGTAGGTTTACTAAATAGTAGGCAACTAAGTATCTCACCTGTGGCCTTGGCCCCAGCACTTTCGAGAATATCGTCTGAATAAGCGTCACTCCTAAAGGGTATCCCACCGAGACACAAGTGTAACCAATCAGGAACTGGGGGATGTTAATGCCCCTAGAAGTCTCGCACCAGGGCTGCGTGGCCTGGGGGCATCCTCCCCCGGCTTCCACCGCGTTGGGGGGCGCGAGGGGTGGCGGGCCAGGCCCCCAGGGGATGCAGAAGACGGATGCCATGCCTGTGAGGAGGAAGCCGCCCCATAGGAGAAGAGCTCTGAAAAACAACCAGAAATATTTGATTGAAATATCGGCGAATTTTATAACAGTAAAAATTATAATTTTCTTTAGCATATTCCTATTTAACTTGCCTTTCAAGAATGTTTCCTTTAAACCGTTTCCAAATACAACACACATAATAAACAGACTGGCCAATTTCATTTTATAATGGCTTTAATCATCTAATCTTAAAATTCTCGTATCTGTAGATTTGCCTTTGTACTTTAGGGACATTACAAAAAGTTGTCAATGTTCTTCTTGAACTAATCAGGTATACTCACCTCTCTTCAAAACACTTGGTAAGAGGGTTGATCATAGCGAATGTGGCGCAAGCGACCACTGCCCCAGCACTCATCAAAGCACCCATATACTCCAGGGCCTGCTTCTTCGACCACGCGAACTGGTCCATAGTCAAAGATGTTGCTAACGTCTCCAGTAACACGAAGTTGAACGCCAGTATGAAGAATGCCACGATTAGAGTCCAACTGCTTACGTAATCTGGCTTCATGGCCTTGAGAGCTTCTTTTTCTGTAAATTAAGGAAATTTTAGTATAAGCAAAGACTTTTTTGCCACCATCATAAGTAACTTAGTAACAGAAAAGTAAGTATCGACGTTTCATCATCATTTAATGTGATCATTTTCCACGACGACAGCTAGAAAATTACAGCCATCTTATTGTAACCGGAGTACTTCAATTGTTCTTAATGAGAACAGAATGCTCAAAATGTGTTTATCAATAACCAGATTTTTTATACTTTTTAAAACTTTCACGGTTGTTTTCATAAATATTAAGATTTAAAACGGGATATTTACCGTGGTATTTATTTTGTGTGAGTGCCCGATATTTCGATGCAGTTGCATGCATCATGATCACGGGACGACTGAAGAGAACTTTGCGGAATTGCTTTGAGAATCTTAATACAGATTTTTTATCTTCAAAAAATATTACTCTTTACCAACCTGAATCTTTCCCTTGCGCCAACATCGCTTCTCTTGCAGCTATCTTCCTCTCTTTAAAACACCAAGGCAAGAAAAGGACGAAATTCACCAGTCCCAACACGGCATTGATCAGCCCTGGTGCCGTGTACATATCCAATCGGAACGCGAAGTAACTCTCTGTAGCATTATAGTCTCCTGGTTGATCGTAAAATCCAGTAGTGTTGTAATCAGTAGCATTGAAACTATCTAGAGTACCATTACTACTGTCTGTAGTATTATGAGCCACCGGACTGTGGTAAGGAGGGCCAGGACCCAATGGGGCAACAGCGGCTTGCAAAGCTGGTCCTACTACGAAGCCAAGGACCTGGGCTAAAGATACTCCAGCCACGGCGCGCGTTCGCTCGCTTACCAGAGTAGCAGCAGAGAGGTAGGAGCGGGTTACTGCGATGTTTGCTGAAATTGTGAAAGGTATTGGTTGGATATACATTCAAAAGATAGGTACCTACTTATTCCTTTTGGTTAAAGGGCTTAGTTGGATATATAATAAAATAACACAGAATAAAAAAAAGTTTTATTCAGTTCCATTTTGATTTTATGGGGAAGATATTATTTTCTAAATATCTTAATTATCTTCGTCTTCAAAGTCAAAAACCTAAGAATCAGAAAATGTTTCTCAACTACCTATTCTGTAAGAGTGTGAGCTAAGTCTGAATTCACGATTAAGATGATGCAAACCTGAGCTAACCCCAACCATGAATCTGGCAAACACCATCCAGTACTTGGCGTAAGGTCTGGTGAGATGTAACTGAAAAAATAAAACACTTATTTATATATTACCATTGCAAACTTGGCTTGGCATGATCTGTCTCTTCTCTACAATTTATAGATGAGAAGGTGCTATTTCTCATCTTTCAAACCTCACCGATATATTTTAATACTACTTATATTTAAAACGAGACAAACAAAATACTACTACAAAAACTTATAAAAATTGTTTTCTGGGCCTTTGTTTAGTTAGGAATATAGGTAGCCAGAATCCTCACGCTTGACTAGTTGGTAGAGGTTCTTGTTGCTTACATAAATGAACGATGCTTGCCTATTCCCTTGGCAATAATTCAATTAACATTCAGCCTAATTCGGGGTAGGCTCGAGCCCCTCTGTGGAGACATAATATGGTGGCTGTGGGGCTGTTAACGGTTGTTAACGAACCTTCAGTCACCTGGCACGAAACCCAAAGAATTGGGTTGATCCAGATCAAAACCGGGAGTAAGTCTACTAGGAAAGCATAGGACATAAATGCATATTGCGTTGTAAGATGTCTTCTTCTTCTTCTGTCGTGTCGATGGCTAGTTTTAAATTTTTGTTGCCTAATATCCTGCCACCCTGATTGCTTGTGTAAGGTGTAATACCTGTGAATACAGTCCGCTGGCCAGCACGAACAGCGCCAGTGACGCAAGCAGCGGCGCACGCGCGGTCGCCGCCCTGTTCGCCCACAACCCGAACAGCGGCGAGAACAAAACCTGGCCCAGGGGGTTGGCTCCCACTGCTAATCCCAGGATCTCCTTGTTTGTGCCCGGCTCCAACTGAAAAGGAAGATGTAAAGGAACTTTATAATACATTTCTCTACTTATCAAATCCACCCTGATTTCAACTGTTAATGACGACTCATCAAATGAAACGAAGCATATTTTTTCTCAATGTTTGGGGACTGCTTGGAGACTGTACGGTATAGGCTACATACAACGTGTAGAGTAGCCGGTGCATCATTGTCGAATACTTATAATTCATTGTAAAAAATATAAGGTTGTAACGGTAAGGCTTGTTGTCCTTGAACTTAGGGTAGGATCATGACAACCAGTGGGGATGTTTTATGATTTGATAACGTAATGGTACACAAGGGAATATTTCTGTGATTACAGATAAAGTGATTTCTTTAAGGAATAATTCAAACATGATTGATTGGTTGGAGGTTTTTTCATATTTCTTGATTGGTTTCCGTTCGGATCTCCTAGTGCCTTGTAACTGTTTTGAATAAAATTTATCGAATGCATGCAGCTGTCTATTTTTTAATTTACAAACTCTATTTAGTTTGGTACCTATAATCAAACATGAGATATCCAATACGTATTTATTTTATTAGTAATCAGGTATGTTAGAGATCATCGTTCTTATTAACTCGTATCGAAACCAACAAAGCACTCAGTCATGCCAGCGAGGGCGGTCGCAATATTGTTATATGCTTGTGAACTTCAAATTATTGTTTACAATTTATCTTATCGATGTGGTACACGATAACAGTGTCTTCAAGACGCTTCAAGTATTTTGAGAGTATTATCTTTACCTAGCTCAATAAAGATAAATAGGTTAGTTACATACACTGCTTTTATAGTACCTACTCAATGTTGGTTGTTTAAACTATGTGATTCCAATGGGCTAAGAATTTTTATCTTCCTGTTGGGTGGCGAATAACAAATTAGTTTTGGTAATTGGTGCCGCATAGCCAATAAATAATGGCACATGTTTTGTTAACATGATTTTAGTTCACGTTTAATTTAGCCATCGGAGTATATAAATTATACCTATATTCAATATACTTATATGGCATATGCATATAAGTTTAATTTAAAACCGCACAAATAAACAAGGAATTTAAAATTAAGGAAAAAGGTATTTAAATATTATTAAAAACTGGTCAAAGTGCCTATCAACAACAACTACCTATACAAAAATAAAATTTTACCACCTATATAGGTATTGTAGGTAAGAATCCTCTTAGGAAAATGAACAAATTTGTGCGTGGTTCCCAGCTAAGAATTGGACCATTCCAACTCATCGTGTGAGCGCCAATCAGCGCCATGTAGTGTGAGTCTGTGTGGCTGAAGAGAGCCATTCCCCTAACTTAGCAGTTTAGGAATTATAGCAATAGCAACAGCTTTCCAAGCAAGAGATAAAGGGCCCATAATATTATGTACCTACTCGTACCTAGCACAAACACAGAATACCAAATAGTAATCCCTAGCTCAACACTGCACGAACGTTGAACTTTGCAGGAACTAACCTACGAATTGAGTTACCTACCCTGTTGTTCTTAGGGCAGAGCTAAGCGAGTGACATTCAATATTTGACTACTAGGTGCTACTAGTTTCTTGGTAAACAGATCGAAAGCACAAATTAACAATCCATACCAAAAATAATGAAATACAACAATGGCGGCCGGTAAATTGAGCCCTTTCCAAATCCCTTTCGTCACCGAGCCGAAAATAGTCGCAGAGCTCGGAGCAGTGAACTTCGAGATTATAACAGACACGAGGCAGATATCATTTCATAATTCACTTATTAAACTAAAGGATTATTACCTAGAAATATTCCACAGCTGTATCAAATTTTTCTTTATAATTATTAATATATTTTCCACTCTTTGCCTTTCTGAGTTTTATTTTAATCCCAAGTTTCATCGTGACGCGTAAAAATTGTTTCAGAAATCGTGATTCATTTAAAAGACATGCGGTAACTATTAATTCGCTTTTCCACTGCATTAGAATCACGACAATAATTTACAAACAACAATACTGATATTCACGTTTTATTTCATGGTTTTTTTTTTTTTTTATGAAAGTATTATTATAATGCATAATAATTCAATTCAATTCAATTCTTTTATTTATACTAATTTCACAATTAGAATAGTCTTACAGGTTAGTACCTAAAATTGACAATGTAAAACATTTATTTATACCTAAATTGATATGGACTACTACTAATCTAGTTTTGGCACAGCTATCGTGGATTTTCTAAGAAATGCATCTTCTATTTTGGCAAAGAACTGATTGTTTATTCATACGCTTTCAGACAGATAACACAATGCTTATTTACCTATTGTATAAGTTACGTATATATAAAAAAAGTCTCGTGATCAAAAACAAATTTCTAACATCCAGCTCGTATCGGGTTAGGTGCAATTATTTTTCTTTTGCAAATTAGCCAGTTTTTAATAATTAAATAGGGGTAGGGCGACCCTTCCGTTACTCTCAAAGTTCAGTGAAGTCTATATAATAAAACTGTAGGGATTGAAAATCCGTATATACAAAAAAAAGGGGGGATATAAGAAGCGCATCCATATATTTTTTAAAATTTTTATTTCTCTGATTGTCTGTTTGTACGGGCTAATGTCCAAAACTGTTGGACCGATTAGAATAAAATTTTGGATGGTGGTATACCCGGTCAACATCTTAGATACTTTTAATCCCGGAAAATAAAAAGTTCCCGTGGGATCATGTAAAAACTGTAGCAACTCATACGGCTCAGAACATTATACGGGCTTATCTCCGAATCTGCTAGACCGATTTAAATGAAATTTTGCTTGGCGGTACCTTACATCCCCGGTCGACATCATGGATACTTTTAATCGCGGAAAATTAAAGAGTTTCCGTGGTATAGATAAAAATTACTACAGAAAAGTTGAAAATTAACGCGGGCGCAGCCGCGGGCAGACAGCTAGTAATATATAATTTTAGATAGGTATAGCGTTTAGGATTCGAAATCGTTGTCATGAATGGTGTTTACGGGTTGGCAATAAGCCCAGACTACTGACACATTAGCACAGAAGAAAATATTAATAACATTAGCTACAACACCTCATGTAGTCATTGCTTATGCGAGTCAGTATGAAAAAGAATTCTACTAGCTATTCGTTTTTTTTTCTTTGTTGTAGCACTAGCTTTTAGCTTTGTGCCAGTGTCAAGTAAAAGGTAGGCAAATAAAGCACATTAAATAATGGCTATCACAGAGTACTAATAATATTAGCATGACAAAGATGTTATAAAAGTATCCTCATTAGTTACACTGTAACTATGGTAATTCGTCCAAGAGTATCCTTGGGCATGACATAGAGACTATTAGAGACTGACAATAAAGCATAGGTACCGAAGATTTTTTAAATAACGATTTTGGGCGCGCACATAAAATTAATATGCCGCTGATGTCGCTGTAGCTTTCAGCCGAAAACTTGCAGTAAGAAATTTGTTTTTCGATCATTAAGTCAAATAATTTTAGGCTTCTAAAGGCTCATAGGTAAATAATACGTACCTCAGGCAATATCTAGAATTTCACTATAATGTTATTGTCGTAACCAATAGATCAATTAACAGTTTATCTGATGTTTATAAACTAACTGTAGCATTATTATCATAAATTAAGCCTGCAATTCGCATTGTTCAAAGACCATTATAATTATCGCGCTATTGTTTTCATGTTTCAGTTTACCTGGCAGATAACGTAAACAATTATATTTAATTTACCACTCTCAATCAACCCTATTATTATTGCGTCTTCGTACTTATTTAATTTATGATTTTGTTTTTTGTATTTTCATTTGTAATGTAATAATGGACCATAATGGACATTGTCTAAAATTATTTATATTTAAAAATGTTCTATTTATCTATCATCCGTTAGCCGAATGGTTCAAGTGGTTCAACCCAACTCATCCTGTGGGTGTTGTAAGAGGCGACTAAAAGAACACACTGGAATGGGCAGCAGCTTTCCACCTAATAAAATTATTAAAAAGTATTGACACTTTCAATAAAAAAAAATTATCATACATATATTTTTATGTATTTTAAAACTTTATCATTAATAATAGCGAGTGGCATTTAAAAAACTTAAAAAATAATGAATTTCAATTAAATAGAGACAATTAAAAATTTATAAAATTGATAGAAAAATCACGCGCCAAAAAACGCGCCACGATTGGTCAACATAGTAGTGACGTCACAACAAGCAAAAATTTCTAGTTAGTACTGGGATTACGGCAATTTCACGGATTTTCACGTGAATAAGGCACACGACAAATAGTAGACACGAATAATGGTTAATAAATGAATATTTGGTTCATAGCACATATACAAGACTCAAAAACACATTCACATTTATAGTATTTCAGCTAATTATTGATCTTAAAGTTGGCTCACTGACCGATCATTGTTTTTAGTATCTACGCCAGATAAAAATCAACAATAATATTGGTCCACCGGCGGCCAGTGGTTGGAAACTCCATAGAAGAGAATTTTAGTATGAATCTGGCTCCCAACCCACAGAAACAAACCCAGTGTTTACGACAATGCAGACCAATTTCTATTGTAGTAGGTTTGTAGTTCTTATATTATAGTCTTAGAACTTTGTATAATACAGTTAAAAATTAATATATAAAGAATATTGATAAAATATTAAAATAGAGTTGTTATTGATGCCTTTAAGTATAATTTTATTATAAATTCTTAAATACTTATAAAACAATAAAATAGTTTTGGAAATAATATGACAATGTGTCTGGCAACACAGACAAAATGTCCGCTGGCCTGCGTTGTTCTTTGTGAGTTTTTATATCGTCTGTTTTTTCAATTTCTACAGTATTTCTTCGCGTTGAGTTTGAGATTTGGTCAGATAGTCAACTTCAGTTATCTTCTCCGTGTATTGTGCTGGTTTTAGTGAGACAGGACTCATTATAAACAAATTGACTCTTCGTTTTAGTTGTGTGTGCATTTATAGGATAAATCATGGGTGATGCTCACAGAACTTGTGAAATTTGCCATATACAAGAACGGTACAGTACTGAAAAGGTGTTTTATGCAAGATTTCCATTAGATGAAAACCGGTAAGTAGTATAACCTCAAACACGTACCTACTATGCAACGTGAAATCATTTATTATTTTACCTTTTATTATTAGCTATCTGTAAATTAAACCAGTGATGTCGTGCAATTATTTCTACGTTTCGTCACTTCATTCATCATCGTGTTGACGCCTCGCAGGCGCGCCTAAGACCTGGGCGCGCCGCGGGCGTCACAACTATACATCCAAGAGCCTAGAAGTTCTAGTATTTCACAGTTCACTGTTTTATTTGTTATAGGTGTAAGCAGTGGGTAAAAGTAGTTGGCAAAGAAGATTTAGTACATGTGCCAATTGAAAAGTTACATGCATTAAGACATGTTTGTGAAAAACATTTCCAGAAACGGGATTTTACAAAATCCAAAACCCGCCTCAAAAAACGTGCTGTACCCAAGCTCAATTTAACAGCAACGCCTTTAACTGATGATCAGCTGTCTGAATTTCCATTGCTTATAGCAATGGATACTAATGGTAAGTATTAATAATGTGCTAGTATAATTTTCACTCCCTATATTGATTAATTTTCAAATAATTTAACATATTATACATTTCTCTCTCGCTCTCTCTCAGGCAGTGCAATGCATGCACTATACAAATAAGAGAACAATATAATTATATTACATTACTATCCGTGCAGTCGAATGAATTGAATAAATTTTTACATGCAATTATGTTAACATTTTAGAACCCATGACCCTGACCACTCCGATTCAGCCTTCTTCAAGTTTAGGCACAGTAAAAATCTCATCAACAAGCCAAGTAGAACCATCCACCAGTGGCCGGATCCAGCTGCCTCATTCTGAACGTTGTAAATCAGGTTAGTTGGATTTATTTTATTGGAAACTAGCGGCCCACCCACGGCTACGCCCGTGTTATTTTGGTGTGTACCATGCATATATTCTTTTATATTATACATTATACATATAAACCTTCCTGTTCTTCTGTGGCGATGACGTGGAAACACTGCTTCATGTACTATGTGAATGCAATACACTCATCACCAAGAGCAGTCGGGAACTGGGTGGACCTCTATTGGCCCCTGAAGAGGCCCGGGCTCTGAGCCCAACGTCCATCGTCAGCTTCTTCAAACTATAGGGTTGGACGAGGCTACTTAAAATGCGAGGGGCTGACTACAACAGATCTGCAAAGGTTGCAGTGGTCGTTGGGACTGGATTGACCCAACCCCTTTTACTCAAATCATAAATCATACCCTTCCTCTTGAAACAAAGACAAAAAAAAATGCATCAAAATCTGTTTTTTCAATTATTATTCGACCGGGATCAATTCCCAAACTGTATATAAATTTTTTTTATACCTGAAATTGATGACATGGTTCCTAAGAACAGATCTTTGTACCTATGTCTTATAATTTCAGACTTGCCTATACTGACGCATCAACCTCAGATACTTGTGACAGCAACAAGCCAACTCGAACCTGTACCATCTACCAGTAGTGGCCACATCCAGCCACTAGATTCAGAACATTGTAATACGCTTTTCAGAAATACTGTGTATTTTACATTATGTAACAATGTAAATAAATTTATCTGTAACAATGTAAATAAATTTCTCTGTAACAATGTAAATAAATTTCTCATTTCTAAATCTCTATTTTATTGTTTATTTTACAAAACCCGAAAGTAAAATACGGTAGAACAACCTTACGCACAGCTCTATTTAAGCAGAACTATCGATATCGATGTAAATAAGGTTATCACCCCGCCTCTATTTTTGACAGCTGTCAAATAATGGTAGGAAAATCTGAAAGACGTATTGGTAGAACAAAGGAACTGGCTTCATACTAAATGTAAATTTCAATACGCACTATGAAAGTGACGTCTCTTAAAACGTAGTGGTTATATACTCATTGCCGGCGGCGTTAGTAAGGTCAATAACCTCATCGTGATAGTTTTTTATTACAAACCGATAGATCTTGCACTGTAATATTCAAAATATTTTGCCTAAATAAAAAACTAGCTACTTACTCACCTGGTTTTACTTTTCCCTCACTCTTCATAATTTCTAGATATTTTTATTTTATCACGAGTAGTAATTCACTTCCTTATTATTCATTGAATCATCACTACACACTATTTACTACGTATTTTAACAAAAGTGCAAAGAATTTAAAAGAATTAAAATAATAATAACAAGAATATACCTATATTGTTTTTTTGATTGATTTTTTTTTTTTTTTAGTTTCTTTCTCCCTTGTGAGAAAGGCAAAGGGATCTAAGCCCATACAGCCTAGTCATTAGTAGTTTCTTGCATTATCCTATGTCTTCATTTAGTCATTATTTCTTCAGTTTCATTTCGTCGTCTGTAGTCATGTCTTGCATCCAACGTCTTCAGTAGTTTCATTTCTTATTACGTGATCATTGAAATGCAAGGGTGGTTCTTACATTCCAATGATACTGAAATTTAACGCGGGGTATCAAACCAGAAACAGCTAACCACTCATTATTTCTCACTTTCATTGGATAGTTCTTCTTTAACGGCACATTATCGCACTAATTCCACCATATTAACACCACAATTACCATGAAAAACTAATTTTAAAAAGGACGAAACAATGAACCCGCCATTTCCTATCGATTCCCGCGTCTTTTTTTGATTGAACCGCGCGCAACGCAATCAGTTTTTTTTTTATTCTGCCCCTGTTGTTGGGAACAGGCAGGCAGAGGCATTAGGCCATGCAGCGTTGTCTATAATTTCTTACATAAAATATCCGAGTTAGAAATTAAATGTCATCAGTAGGTACTTTAATTACTTGTGCATTCATAAATAAATTCGTCTTTAGTTAAATAATTAATTATTCATGAACTTTTCCATGAGCCTCGCTGCGCTAGGGGTTATTTTATTATTATTTAATAAACTAAACTAGCGTAGTGTACGATAGAGAGCATTTAAAGTCAGAGTTAAAAAAATTTATTTTATGTTTTTCTGTAGTCGACTTTATCTACCTGTATATTGTTTTAATTGATCCCTAGTAATATTATAAATGCGAAAGTAACTCTGTCTGTGTGTCTGTTCGTTAAGCTTTCACACCAAATTCACTGAACCGATTTAGAAACCAACTTTTTTCAGATAAATTACTATTATTTCAGTGTTTTAATTTACAGAATGTTTATTTTACATGATATTCTTAAATCACAATTTATAATAAAGGTGTTATAATAAGTAGGGTAGACCGGGGACAATGGTAACACTTTTTGTTAAATTACCTATAACACGAAATCTACTCGCTTTATCCAAAGTTTGGATCATTTGATAGTAGGTTAATTTCATTGTCTTTATGCTTTTATTTTTGAATTACACTTAAATTGCATTTATCGTACCGAAAATCCAGTTTGAATTCGAGGGGTCTCACTGCTACTATTGACCCCTAGTGTGGGTCAATTGTAACAACATTTTAAAAGACAATAAAAGACAGAGTAGATTAATATCACCACTTTTATTCACTTTTTTGCGTAGTTTAATCACTTGTTTATCAGTCTCAATTATAAGGAAACTTGTTTTCATAAACTTATTAAATAATCAACATGAAAGTTTAACAAAATTAAAATAGATTGTTAGTAGCTCTAAACAAAATAAAAATTAACTTTAAGTAAACACAGGAACGCTTTGGGCCAAATACAACTTCTGAGGATTAATATTAGTTGAATAACGACAGTAAAACGTATAAAAACACTATTTTATTTTTTGTATTAAGTTACAATTGCCCCTGTTACAACCGTCCCTGAATTTATAAAATACTTAATAAAATGGACTTATAAAATTATGCACCAGCAGGAGAAGGACAGTCGAAAATTTGATTTTTCTTCATAAAGTAAAATGTCTTTTGAGCCACGATCAGTTTTTATTCGTTTTCGAGGCATCTGGAAAACAAAACAGAAAATTTAGAGTATTACCTATCACATACGACGTAAAATTCGATTGTTTTTGTTTTATTGGAAAATTTGAAAAAATATGAAATTATTACCTGTTGGGTCAATTGTAGCACGGGGTTGATTGTACCGTTACAATTGACCCCTTCCCTGCTGTTACAATTGCCCTCAAGTAGTACATTTTACAAAATATTAAATTTGCAAGAATCCTATCGAAATTTTGCACTGGAATTATCACAATTATGGCAGCCAATCATCTTAGCAACAGAGTGATTACAATGATTTGGCTATAAATCCTTCACTAACTACAAAAAAAGCGCGTAATTCAGAGTAAAAAACTTACTTGTGGTGGTGGAAAAACAAAAATTCCCTCTGAGCACGTCTGTTTAACAGCGAGCGCGCCGCCGATTGGTGAGCAGGTCGAGACACGTTAGACGCGTGATCTGACGGACGCACACATTTAAGCGTTGTATATGTGTGGAAATATCGCCGATGTTACTATTGCCCCTTGTTACTTTTGTCCCCGGTCTACCCTACTTAAATCGAAATTATCTTCACAACAAAAATAATTTGAACTCGAAATTAACTCTGTGCGCTGCCTGGAACCACTTCTCGCGCCGATTTTTGTCTAGTGGGACAAAAATAAACACTTTTTCTGGACATTTTTTCGATGTGTTGGTACACAACGGTACAAAGCAATTACGAGATCTACTCGGTTTCGCCATTAAATGTGAATCTAAATTTATATGACCGTATTAAATGTTTTTCCCATACTAAGTCTAGTAAAATTGATCGTAGTGACGTCACTTCCGTTCGGGTTAGTTCGAGGGCGCGTTTTCGGAAGTGGATAAAAAACCAGATTTTTATTTAGATATAACTATTAAATTAATGCAAATAGAAAGGTATAAAAAAGAATTTGCTATGAAACTTACATATGATCATTCATTTTAACACAAAAAAAAATTGATTGAATGGACCAATTGTGTATTATACATATTGTTGTACGTCAAATTATGCTAAATGAAAAAATATTCTAATTCTATTGTATCAACAACAACATACTTTATTGCACACTAGAAAAAAACAGTCAGTAAAATTCACAAAAAATACAGAAAGTGTACATGTAGGCAGCCTTATTGCAGAGTGGCAATTTGTACCAGGCAACCTTACAATAACAACGGCGATCCCCAATTCAACCTACCTGAAAACGTGGGGATTATAACAACACCTCCCTTTCCCTAAAGCGACAGTAGACAAATTAATTATAGATTGTAGTAGTAATTTTTCGTAGCTTCTAACATTTGAAAACTGTTTCACACAATCGCAATGTTAAGTAGCTATAACTCCACGTCACACGATACGACTATCTCATTATTATTCTGTTCGATAAAATGCTGTCATTTGTGGCCGTCATTATAATATATTTACGCGTTGATAATTTGAACTAATTTCGTGTTGCACAACAATGGATCGTGGACCCGTCGCGAACCGCGATAACAAAATGTGGGCAGGTCAATGATACTACTACATAATTAACTATTACAGTCAACTTTATGTGCAATGTGTCAAGTACTATGAAATTATCATACACTTTCTGCCCCGCGGCTGCGCCCGCGCTGGCAATTTTTCCCGGTGAATCAAGGAATTAATGTTTCCCCCTATTAGAAAGAAAATATGAAAATTATAGACAGCCGGTATGAAAGATTTAGTGGAGCCACATGGCTATAAACGGCTCCTTTAGTTTTACGGTTCTGTGGTCTATCTAAAAGCCCGTCTTAAAATACAAATTCATTGAATAGAGCAACCAATAATATAGCCTGAATACATTTTGTTTGCCTAACGACCACTATACCCTCTACTTACCTACCTAAAAGTTAATATAATTTTTTCACTTTTATAGTCGTAAAACGAGTAGAAAGTATTAGTAAAATAACATTGATAAACATTTTAAGATCATCAGTCTCAAAGTGCTTTTCAATTTAATTTCTTCAATATCTATCATATACAAGCAAAATGATATGAATCCAATTGCCTGCTTGCCAACTAAATGAATTTAAAGGAGATGTAAAATTTTGTATGGGAGGTGGTTTTTTAATATTTCAAAAATTGAACGGGTATTCTACGCATATAGGGTAAAAGGGTATATTATTACGATAATCAGGATCACTTGAAAAAAAATAAAGAAAGCTCCGTTTTTTTTATAAATTGATTCGAATATTGGTTGGTAGAAAAATAAACCTAAGATCTGGCAATACAATTATACCTCTGGCAATCCTTTCAAACCGATTTTTTGTTGCGTAGTTGCTGTGAATGCTTTTTAAGAAAGAGATAGCGCATAGTATAAAAATGATCTATTGTCTCTTTCTTAATTTTTATTAAGATTTAATCGATATTTTTACTTTTTTTCTGATTTTGGCGTCAAGTTTATTTTCAAGGAAACTAAACGCTAATTTCGGTTAAAAAAACGGTTATTTTTCTGACTGTCAGATGAATACCTGTCAATCCTGTCATCTATCACGTTGACATTCCATTTTTTTTTTCTAGTTTACTTTCTCTAAAAATGAAACGAAAAGGCCTTCTTCTTCTTCGAAAAGGTTCTTCAATAATTATTTTCATTAATTACTGCAAAAAAAAAGACTACAAATAAAAATAACGTTATACTTGGCTGTAAGATTTTAATACAAAAAGATAATACTAGAATAATAGCTCTTGGAAATTCATTGATCGTTCGTTTCATTATAACTTTCTAGCTTGAATAAGTTTGCAATTTTTACGAAAACGGAGCATCGATAAAATAATTTGATTAGTTATCCCGAAACCCACTTACATAAGCTTTCTAAGTAGGTATACTACTTATCCGTTCAATTTTTCGCCGAATAAAAAACCACTTTTTACGTCTCCTTTAATAGTGTTGTCAAGTGTGATTGCCAACTGTGGAATGACTCACGTGATCTGTGACCCCAGGTCGCACGCGCAGCTGTATGTATGTATGTATATTACACCTGGACAGCTTATTTACAACACTGTATAACAGTCCACAGCTAAGGCCTCTCCCTTAAAAGGAAGTTGATGCCACAATCCCCACGCTGGGCAGGCTGACTGAAGATCCCAGTTGTTGTTGGATATAAAGGTTGCCTGTTAGTGACCAATTACTTTTTGATCAAACGTTTTATACTTCTGTGTGAATGCTTGCTTACTTAGCGTGTAGGTTTCGAGTATAACTTATTTCGCAAACCCTGTGTCAGAATTATTGAGCCACCTATGGCTTCTGACATGACGCGTGTAAGAACTAGGTATATCCGTAATAGTAGCCGTGGCCAAAGGCCTCCGAAGCACGGAATCATCTTTCTATTCGGATATAATCAGGTGATTCAGACTTAACCTAGCTATGGACTTGAATTATACAAAACAGTGCATGCTCTTAAATCTATGTAAGTTATTATAATTGTTTCCGAAGAATTTCTTTTATTTTTAAACAGCATTATTTGTGATAGAATACTGCAAAGTAAAGAGAGGAACGGCCTTTAATTTGCTCTCGCGTGTGTACTTGAATTAGCGGCCTTGGACTAGTGCATGCAGCATTCACTTGATATCTCCAAGACTGGTCTTTACCAGATTATATAACACAACTAGAATATCACCTGACGTAGACAAAAAAACTATTTAATTATAGAGTTGGTACTTTAACAGTAGGTAGGTTAGGTATGCATATTTATATTTATGCAAACACTCCACAATCCACATTGCAATAAATAGTACGCTTAGTAATTTTAACATTTATCTCTTTTTAATATTTGTATTCTCTACAAAATGTAATGAACTATAAATAAACTGTGAATAAAAACTCTTCGGTTTTAATATAAAATGCGAAAAACCTTTTTCCCCGACCTTATATTATAATATCTCTCTCGCGCCCCTTTTGCTTTCTGCAACATCCTGAATAAAGATATCCCTTGATAAGGCACGATACTGAAGCCTACTAAATCACGTATAGTAGAAATTCTGGTGCAATTTGAACTCTGTATCCTCTGAATATAGATCTCTTAACCTTGTCAAGGTAAGACCAGACGCCAGTAAGGACGATGCTGAAGCCCAGTGACATCTGGAAGACGGTGAAGTAGATCACGTACACGCTGCGCCATGTTTGACTCCCCATCTCTTTCTATAGCATCCTGACTAGAGATCTCCCTACCTTGTCTAGGTAAGACCAGACGCCAGTGAGCACGATGCTGAAGCTTAGTGACATCTGGAAGACGGTGAAGTAGATCACGTACACGCTGCGCCATGTTTGACTCCCCATCTCTTTCTATAGCATCCTGACTAGAGATCTCCCTACCTTGTCTAGGTAAGGCCAGACGCCGGTGAGCACGATGCTGAAGCCCAGTGACATCTGGAAGACGGTGAAGTAGATCACGTACACGCTGCGCCATGTTTGACTCCCCATCTCTTTCTATAGCATCCTGACTAGAGATCTCCCTACCTTGTCTAGGTAAGACCAGACGCCAGTGAGCACGATGCTAAAGCTTAGTGACAACTGGAAGACGGTGAAGTAGATCACGTACACGCTGCGCCATGTTTGACTCCCCATCTCTTTCTATAGCATCCTGACTAGAGATCTCCCTACCTTGTCTAGGTAAGGCCAGACGCCGGTGAGCACGATGCTGAAGCCCAGTGACATCTGGAAGACGGTGAAGTAGATCACGTACACGCTGCGCCATGTTTGACTCCCCATCTCTTTCTATAGCATCCTGACTAGAGATCTCCCTACCTTGTCGAGGTAAGGCCAGACGCCAGTAAGGACGATGCTGAAGCCCAGTCACATCTGGAACACGGTGAAGTAGATCACGTACACGCTGCGCCATGTTTGACTCCCCATCTCTTTCTATAGCATGCTGAATATAGATCTCCCTACCTTGTCGAGGTAAGGCCAGACGCCGGTGAGGACGATGCTGAAGGCTAGTGACATCTGCAACATGGTGAAGTAGATCACGTACACGCTGCGTCATGTTTGACTCCCCATCTCTTTCTATAGCATCCTGATTATATCTCCCTACCTTGTCTAGGTAAGGCCAGACGCCGGTGAGCACGATGCTGAAGCCCAGTGACATCTGGAACACGGTGAAGTAGATCACGTACACGCTGCGCCACCTCTCGCGCCGCTCCTGGTCCGTCTCCAGGATACGCCCGTGGGAGTTCAGGCTGGGAGGCTGTTCCGGCTCGGCCTGGAAAAGATTTAACGTACAATTAAAGCTATGAACTCATTCACATAGCAAAAAATTTATATATTTCACAATAAGTATTATCTAAGTCACAAATACATTAAATCATACTAATATTATAAAACTCTTTAACCATTAGAAGACTACATTTACCCTGAGCCTGAGTAACATAGGCTACCTTTTACCGCGGAAAAATGCGTCATTCCCACAGGAAAAACTGTTTACTAGGGCTGAAAGCTAGTGTCAAATAAAATGAGAAAAAAATACTTCCGCGTGCTGGCCAAAAGTACCCATAATGCCCGCAGCATTTCCCCTTTGAATTGCGATGGAGATCTGCTGCATCAAAAAGAAAAGAACCCATAGCGGAGATCCTTATCCCTCTCCCTCAGCCAGCTTATCTAAGTACGTAAATTTGCAAAAACTGACTCTACCAAAATCTTTATTCTTTATCATTTGAAAAATGCGACCTATAGAGGAGAACACAGATACAGGTCGGCATACAAAGGCATTTATTCCCTACTGAAACAGAGACGCTAAAAATAAAACAGATCAGAGTTCGTGTTCCGTAACAAAGTAATAACTTCCTAATTACTGACCCTTACCCCTTATTACGTACGTACTACGCCGCGCGCTACGCCGTAGCCAGCGTAGTAATTTGCTACGAATTCTACTACGTAGGCAATTTCGTAACAAATTACGTAGCCCAAAAAACTTCTTTACATGGTAGACTCTTAAATAATCAAACCTCTTAGTAGGGTTGGAAAAACAGCGATAAAAGAAACGAATATTGATAGTTACAAGAGTATGACTCAGGGCCAAGGTCTTTATAAGAATAGTTAGGTCTAACACCCAATGATAAATTGCCGGCAATTTGTACTGCACTAAAAATAGTAACTCGTTACTATGTTACCAGTCGGGGCGGATGTCGCAAACAATAATTGTCAATTTTTAAAACAATTACTTGAATTTACATTGTTTTATGTGTGATGAATGTGACATAGATACATGGGTCAAAGTCCAGTGTTAGCAACGCTATTCACGATAATTTTAACTATCGCTTCACGGTTGCAACAATTACTTGTTTTACTACTAACCGACAAATTATGTTACAAAATTATTTTATTAAAATTAAAATTAAAATGGGAGAGCAGTTAGCACGTGTTCAAATTGATAACGTTATCAATTTAATATTTATATAAATTTTATTTATATTTAATTACCTTTCCGACGCGGCTCCGCCCGCGTAAATAGGTTTTCTCGTGGAAATGAAGATACAAATCTTTCCTCTTTAAAATATTAGTATGAATAGTATGATTATTATTACACACTTGCGAAGTAATTCTAAGGTTGTGTGTGAAGTTGTCCAACCCGCACTGGGCCAGCGTGGTCGACTCAGACCTATTCACCCTGACTTCAGGGTAGGCTTGAACCCCTCGGTGGGGACAATACCACAATACAATACAAATATTATTTATTGACAACAAACAGAAATACAAACTAATACAGAAAAAACAGAACAAAACAGAAAAGACAAAAGGCGGCCTTATTGCTAAGGTAGCAATTTCTACCAGGCAACCTTGGGGACATAATAATATATGAGCTGTTAATGAAAATAATGAAAAAATATTATTATTATTATTTATTACTATTCTGTCTGTCTGCGGCATCGTAATCATAACTCCTGAACATATGAAATGATTTTGACCAAGTTTCTTTTCTTTTTAAAGAAGATTTTACTATCTATTTTATATGTCCTTACATATTTATTTAATATCTTAAACCATTTATTTTCTAGTAAATAACGAGTCCGATCGACTCAAAGATTGTTAACCTGATAACGACTTGTCCTAATGCTGGGATACATGCTGAAGGTCTATAGTCTGCAAGATGCCTAACTCCTCATCAAATTACTGCAGAGGTATCGTGTTTGGGCTCATCAAACTGTGGCGGGGTTTTTATTTTTGAATGCAAGAGACTTTGGAATAAAAATAAATATTAATAAAACCAAAACTTTAATAACATCTAAAATTACACCTAAACACGAACCAATAGCATTAAATTCAAATCCAATAGAGCAAGTGAAACAGTTCAGATATTTAGGTAGTTTGATTACCAATGACTCGAGATGTACACCTGATATAGTTACCAGAATAGCAATGGCAAAGAAAGCTTTTAACGGCAGAAAACACCTCTTCAAAGCCAGAATCTCGAAGAAGATCCCTAAACGTCTCATCAAGGTGTATATCTGGAGCATTGCGCTTTACGGGAGTGAAACGAGAATAATGACACAACGTGACAGGGAAATATTGCAGGCCTTTGAGATGTGGTGTTGGCGAAGAATGGAGAAAATCAGCTGGACGGAAAGGAAAAGCAACGAAGATGTCTTACAACTGGTGAATGAGAAAAGGACTATTTTGGGGGTCATTGCACATAGAAGAGGGAAGATGCTGGGTCACTTGATACGACACGACGACTTTGTCAGAAACATCATTGAAGGAAAGATAGAAGGGAAAAGGAAGAGAGGACGACCTAGAAGGACATATATGGACCAAATTAAGGAAGGAATAGATGTCGTGTCGTATCAGGAGATCAAACAGAGGACGGAAGACAGAACAGAGTGGCGTAGACTCCACCGACAAGAGCGAGGCTCTTAAATATCAAGAAGATGAAATTTTATCTCTCTAGTCTAGGGAGTCCTAAAAAGAGAGAAGGAATCTTTAGTCCAGCAACAACGGTTAATGTGAGTCTAGTAACAAAGAGAGTTGTATTGTATAGTACTCGTAATTAATTACAATTAATATAAATAAAGAAATAGTAAACACGTGTTGAGTCGATAGTGTTATCTATAGTTGTCAAGTGGATACTTAAACAATAAATTAACAACAAAGTGATAAACTAACGCTGTGGTTTATTATATACAGAATACATGCTACCTACCTAATAAAATAAGGTACGTTTCGTTTAGTTAGTGCCTACCGAATAAAATGAGGTATGTTCCGTTTAGTTAGTAACTAGGCGTTAAAACTACACGCCTAGATATTTTCTTGATACTTTATAAAATTATACATTTTAAATTGTAAACTGTGGGTTTTCATCTAAAAAAGCTCGTTTGGGATTTTGTGGTTTGGGCATTGATTTCTACGTAATCGAAAAATAAAAAACGCATACAAAAAATTATGACTAAGTATTTATTTTAATATTAGTTTTGTAATATAATTTAATGAAAACGGCGTACGTACGGCGGCAGTGTGTTGATGTTTTGTCAAAAGTGAACAATTTATAAGTTTTTAGTGCACTTTCGTCACCAGTTAAATTTTAACTGAATTTAATTTCTGAAACTATTATTAATAGAGAACTAAATAATTGTACATGTTGACTGAGTAGGTAGTTAATTACATTTACAGCAATTTAGAACTTTAATTGTTTCTAATTAAATTACTTTAAAATTAGGTAATAGTCATATAAGGTTTCTAGTGGTTTGGATAGCGAATCTGACGGCAGAATCGGAAAACACGTGTGTCTGACACACGGCTAAACAGGAGATTTGATATTTAGTTTCATTTAACTAAGTTCAAAAAGCATAAAACTTTCACCATCCCAATCCTAATTCCCATCCATCCCTTCAATCAAAAAGGGACGTTTGACCTGCGCTGGATTCGAACCCGCGACATTTGATTCAGACAGTCTCTACTTTACTTGGTATTCTGTGACTCTACTTTCACTTTCATTAATGTTTTAGAAATTATTATCATGTTCTGTATATTTTTCTTTGTTCTAAATTTAAAAAGTATTAGTAGTGGGACAGCTTTCACTATCATTCTGTCTCTACAAGTCCATAATATTTGTTTACTATCGAGAGATGACCTTCGGAATGAACTTTATTTACCTCTCTTGCCTCCTCTGCATCTTCGTGTTTCCCCCTACCACACAAACCTTTAAGACAACCCATCGTCACCATTCACTGTCACTATTATGTATTTGAAACAAATTCACCTCACTTTTACACTATCCGTCTGACCCTCATTTCGTAGAGCGCGGGTAGAAGTTTTTATTCTAAGGCAATCTTTTTTAAAACGATTCTTTTTTTGAATGCTTCTTTTTTTGTAAACAAACAAAGGCGCTGTTTATCACCGGCCAGTTACAAGCCGACTCTCCCTTCGCGACGCGAGTACTTGACTGAGTGAGTCGCTCGACTTGGCATCCTCGACTCTCGCCTCTGGCTCTGATAGTGGTCTATTTACATTCTGTAACCTAAACCGACTCTATTGGAAGGTAATAAGAACTGTATGGGGACCGTACAGTTCCGAACAAAAGTCGGCGGTGGAAAACTTATGCGGGCCAGGGTATGTGTTGGTATTCAATGAACAGCTGCTTTTGTGTGAATGACGTACATTTTTGTGTGGAATATAAAATTTTGTTCCCAATTTTCCGAATTCTTAATCAATAGAGTGTAACAGTTGTTAAAACATGCTGTATGTATGCGTTGTGGAAAACAATCTGGATTTAGATCGTAATATTAATAGTTATGAATAAGCATTTTGTGATTGTTCTCTGTTGTATCTCTCAAATAAATAAATAAATAAATAAATATTCTAATGAACATATTGATTTCTTGCAATAAACATATTGAGTATTGAGTATATTTAATGTAGTTATGTATTGGGTTAGGTACATACGACACGCGTACTTACAATATATTTAGCGTACCTATTTATTTTAATAAATAAAAATTCTTATGAAAAGAAAAGAATATTAATCACTTTTAAAGAGTTTTATGAACTTGTACTAAAATATTTTCACTGACAAATATTTATAACGAGCAGTAGGTACTCAATATAAATTGTTTGTTAAAAATGTTCTTTATTTGTTCGTTGATAATGTTACCAAAATCATTTAAAATAAACAGTTTGTTACGCATCACTACACTATTCTTTCTTTGTTTAGTAGGAGAGCAGGCTTAGCGCCTGATGTAAAGAAAAAGCAAAGAATTTGTAATTACGACGACACAGAAAGAAAAGAATTCTTCAGTGATGAATCGGCAATCACATTTCTATAATTCTCCTTAACAGCTCTTGCACACATACCTATTTTTATTTATTTTTTGATAACACCAATGCACACACAGATATAATAGATAGATTACTTTTTCAAAACTCAATACATCTTATATTAAGTACATATACTTACATACATACCTACATATATATATACTTATATACATACATCCACACATTTATATACTTACATCCATACATACAATATAATATATATATACTTGAATACATAAAATATACATATATATACTTACCTTCGTTACACTTCACAGTTCACGCACTCCCGCCCGCATACAAGTCAACACTTTGGCTTGGTTCTTATTATAAGGCCAATATGTGAAGAATACTCTTTTTTTTGAGTCGCTGTATCTCAAAACACAGGTAAATCCTAGTTTGAGATGCAGAGTACTGTCTTAGTGATATATAAGTGTTTGTATTACAATATCAGCTGATTGTGTCATTTGTTATGATTAATAAATTTATTATTATTATTATTTATTATTATTATTATTATTATTATTTGTATGTCATCCAAACCACAGAATACTAAATAGTAGTCCCTAAATATACAGGCACTTATGTTTAGAATCGCACGCACATATAAAACAAGTTACGTAGTGTATAGAACCTGAATTTATATTCCTTTTAGTCACAATGTGTTCTTCAAATACTAAAACTGGTGATATTTGTGCTTTAATCCTCGTTGGTGGATATGGAACTCGTTTGCGCCCTTTAACTCTGACAAAACCAAAGCCTTTGGTAGAATTTGGCAACAGACCTATTGTATTGCATCAGATCGAAGCCTTAGCAGAAGCCGGGATTTCTCGTGTCATTTTGGCGGTGTCTTATAAAGCTGAAGATATGGAAGTGAAATTAATTGAAATAGCAAAAAAATTGGGAGTCATTTTAACATTTTCTCACGAAAATGAACCTTTGGGTACTGCAGGACCCCTGGCTTTAGCTCGAGAATTGTTAACAAAATCTACTGAACCATTTCTCGTGTTGAATTCTGATGTAATATGTGAATTTCCATTCAAAGAACTCATCAAGTTTCATAATAAACATAGAAAAGAAGGTACAATACTTGTAACCAAGGTGGATGAACCGTCGAAGTATGGTGTTGTGGTTAATAAGGAAAATGGGGAGATTGTAAAATTTATTGAGAAACCTGCTGAGTTTGTGTCAAATAAAATAAACGCAGGGATTTACATTCTGAAATTCGTCTGTCCTGAATAAGATAGAGACTCGTGCTATGTCCATCGAAAAGGAAGTGTTTCCCGTGATGTCAGAAGAAGGAGAGCTCTACGCAATGGAACTGCAAGTATTTTTGATGGATATAGGCCAACCAAAAGATTTCTTGACTGGAACTTCTTTGTACTTAAAAGCTTTACGTATAAAATATTTTAATAGGTTACAACGTGGCAAGGGGACTGAATATTTAGTGGAAGGAAATGTTTTGGTAGATCCAACAGCAAAGATTGGCAAAGCTTGCCGAATCGGTCCCGATGTGACAATCGCTGCGGATGTGATAATTGAAGATGGTGCTCGTATAAAAAGAAGTCGTCGCCCCAGTGCTTGTTTGAGCCATGTACCATTGGTTACATTTTACAGGAGAAGCGTTTTATGCTCTATTTTTTGTATTATGCTTTAAATTCTAGATTTCAAGATCTGTTTTAATACATGAGTTACATTTGAACTGATTGTTATAATTTTCATCTAGAGTATGGTAATTGTTTAACCTTATTTTACAGTTTTTATGTGCACATAGAACAAACATGCACAAATATTATTACGAATGTGGACTTAAACCATTACCTCCCTAGAGATAGGACAGAGTGACTGTTTCATTTTCACGTGTTTATTTGTTCTATGTTCCAAATGTATATTATTATACAGGGTGGTCTATAATTTACCGTATTGTACCGTATTCTTCAAGAAGTAAATCGATAGACCAATCGATACTATTGATTTTCGCTCAACTATTGATTGCTATCGATCGACTATCGATCGGCATGTATTGTATTGTAAAAGTTTTCTTAAATAAAAAATGCACTTTTTATAAAATAATTATTAATTTATTACTTAAGTGTCTTTTACATAATTATGTGTTTTATCGTATTAGAGACATTGTTAAACCATTTTTTTTTGTGTTTAATTGTCGTTTAGCGATCTAGAGATAGCCTATTGGGGTACTCGATGAGGTAGGTGAAGGGTGTCGGATGGACACATTTCAGGGGGTCTGCCAAGTACTTCCAGCACGCTGCGCAATGGCCGACCCTAATTTTTTATACATAATTAATCAATGGTTAACTGATGCCACCACTTTTATTCGGGTACTTTATGAGGTAAGTTCCACAATAAAAATACGTCAAAAATCTCGATGACCGGCAGGATCGGCTCTGGCAGACCATTTTTTTTTAGTGTTTAAGTGTCGGTTAACGATCTAGAGATAGCCTATTGAGGTACTCGATGAGGTAGGTACTTAGGCATCCGGCTGACGCACTAATACCTAAGATACTAAAAATACAAAAAAAAATACAACACTGTTATTTTTTCTTTGGCTTCATCAACACCCGTTCGCAGTGCCGCGGACTTGGAGGTTGTTTGAAGTCATTGAAAAACTACACCCTGTATCTAATTCAAAACGGAATCGAGTGTAAATTAAAAAGTACTTACTTCTCAAAATGCGGCTGTCTCCCATTATATTTTTTTTTAGAACATGTTCTAGACATCATGAACTTCACTGTCAAACAAATTTAATCATGAAAAATAATAATCTATTACGATTTTTGAATCGTTTTCGACGACCGACCAAGCGTTTTCTGTGATGTCTCCAGTCACACTGACGAATTACACAAAATGGCGGACATGGCGTCGCGGACTATGATTGGTCGATTGAGTGGACAAAGCCCACTCAAGCAGTTAACGTTTCTTACGATGTAGGATTTAAAACAAACACAGGACAAGGACCAAAAAAGCACATAATTTTTATTACAGTGTCGTGTCACAAATAAAATTTAAATGAAGTTTTCGTTGTTTTAAGAGAAAAAAGTTTAAAATTTTCTTTAACTATCCGGACTGAAATTTAAATCTTGACAAAACTGCATTTAAACTTAATTTTAGAAATTTTGGTCGATAGTCGAAACAAGCACTAGGGCGACGAAGTGTCATTCTTCAAGGCGTTCACATTTCCCGAAATGTATGGATGGACAGTTGCATTGTTGGCTGGGGCACTCGTGTGGGCAGCTGGGTACGATTAGAGAATAATACAGTGTTAGGAGAAGGTGTTAACATAGAGGACGAGGTCTACCTTAATGGGTGCCAGATTCTACCACATAAATGTATCTCAAAATCGATGTATGATCCTCAAATTGTTATGTAGTACGTACAGTCGTCTAACTAAATGGCACTTCTCTCTCACTAATAAATTAAAAATGAGTTCATAGTAATAGTACCTACTTACATTCTAATTATTTCTAACTTTAGAATAAAAACAGACATAAAATAAAGATAAAAATTTCTTTATCTTTTTTTTGTGTGTAGTTTACTTAGGCTCTGCTCATCCCTATTTTTAGGAGCGTGATTTTAATTTTTAATTTTAAATTAAAATTCTGCAATGAAACGAACGACCATATCTTTTAGTACCGTTTCTTAACACCACGATATTATGAAGATTACGCAGGTGGCGCTAGTGTCACCTTTTAGTCTAGTCCAAGTCTAGTCTGTGATATTGGAAAAAAAGTATTCGTTGGATTTTTCCTGGGAAGAAGAAAATTCTGCATTTTGTGTGACTTTTCTTGGAGTGAAAAACCTTAACAAAATGATCGTTTCAAGACAAGCGTCCAGGATTCTTCAGCAGGCTGGTAAGCTCTCATTCCTCTTTTGTTTGTGCAAACATAACTTGGGTGCTGTCACAACGCGATCGTCAATTTTTCTCAGAATTAATAGCTCCTGATTAATTTTATTTATCTTTATGGAGAATTTAGAATTATATTTAATGAAAATAAAGCTTTTTACTTTAATAGCCTGGTTTAAAACAATTGTTACATAACATCTGAAAAATAACCTAAAATGTCTTATCTAGCTAGCCTGCTATCCTAGCTAGTTGATAAAAAATGAAAATAATTCTTTACCATGAAAACTGGTAAATTTTAACCACAGTCAATCTTCAAATAGTTAATTTCTAGTATGCCTATGCATTTCGATGGGTTTACACCCATTCAGAAGTTATTTTACTGTTCATCTAAATCAGTTCTAATTTTCTAAAAAAGAAAAGAACATTGTTAATTAATAGTTCAATCCGATTTGGATCTGCTTATAAAGATACAAATATGAATGTAGTAAAGAAAGGAACCAACACTACTGTATTGGTAAAAATATTTTTTCATAATCTCTTGTATAGTGAACACTACAGTCATAATAATATCTTAAGACAATTCTAAAGAAGGACCAATCCATTAAACATATCTGATTAAAATTTGCTGACTTTCAGTTCGCCGCTATGGCCATGACTCTCACTTCAAGCCCGCCACCATGGATGATCTCCCGGTACCCAAGGGCTCATGGCAAGGTCACTACGATGCTAAGCAACGCTCCTACAACACAGTCCTGATTGCTGGCATTGCTTTCAGCATCATCTCCATTGGAGTTGTAAGTATTCTGTTCTTCGCTAATATTACTAATACATCTCTTTTGAAAACAGGATAACAAGGATTTCAATGGAAGTTAGGTATATATATAGACACTGGATTGACAGAAAGGGTTAATAACAAATGAAGTCTGACTAGTTTAGTTCGCATTGTCATAATTTTACAAACTGACAAAAATTAAACTAAATTTTGTCTGTAAATGAACATTTATGTATGCCTTTCCATGTCTCCTATTTTTCCCATGATAACATCCCAGACTTGTCTGTACTAAACTGAAACCCTTAAGTTTGTTGGGTAACTTATTAAAACTGAGCCGTAGGTTAAATCATGCATAGGAAAGGGAGTCATGGTGAGAGCAAACAGACGCCTTTGCCTAGGCTAGGACTCACGGCTATATAAATCAAAATCTAAAGGAAGAAATGATTTTTCATGGTGTTAAGCCTGATTAAAGAAATAAAAAACTTGCTGGCGCCACGTGTATATTTTTACGACTATGGCAACAATTTACCTTATAAAATTAATTTTATTGAAATTCCGTAATATGGCGAGGTTTCTTATTTTTTTGGTCGGGTTTAATATAAGAGATTTACTGTGAATTTGTAGAACAGACTAATAAAAATTCCCATTTGTAATTTCCAGGCCAAGGCTTCCGGGCTGGTCTACCTGAACTATTCTCCCCCGAAGTCCCTGGATTAAGTTAAGAGCTGCAGGAGCAACAAGAATGTTAAATAGTGAAATCATCGTCATATAGTTATTATTTAATTACAAAATTTATGCTTTACCTGTTTGTTTTACTTATATGTCCACTTAAATCAGAAAATTATGAATAATAATGGTAATAGTAAGTAATGAAACTACACACATTTAAATTAAAGTTTATTACAAAAAATAACTATATGCAATAACATGATATATACCTTACACAACAAGATTAATAAATTACTACTACTTACAGCTAAAAACAAGGCTGATTGTAAATATATAATGAAGTCTTCTAATAATACTCATATTAATATACAATATACACTGGTTTTGTATATAAAAAGGTTTAATGCAGTCCCCATAATGTAAACATGGAAGTTGTACAGTTCTCACTAGATTTTCGGTAGGTACACACAGTTTAGTAAGTTTTATTTATCACAATACATAAGTGTAATATTTTGATCATAATATGTATTGTTTTGTGATTACAATCTTTTGCGAAAGTAATATTCTGAGAACGAAGGGTTTCTGTCACAATTAAAATGATGGGGGTACTCGTATAATACCCAAGTATTAGTTACGTGTTGATAATTCAAAGAACCAAAGGGATAAGGCAGGTATTTCACTGGCGACGAAGACGAAAGGGACGCAGTTATGCATTAGAATGAGATAGGTACAAATACACCGCGCTCACTCTTGCGCATAACTGCGTCCCTTTCGTCTTTGTCGCCAGTGAAATAGATGCCTAACTTAGAGTATTTCGTTGAGTTGTTTGCGTACATTATAGGGACTCAATAAAATGAGTACCCTTTACGTGTATCGAGATCAGTGCTCCCGGGCGATGTCTGAGAAGGCCTCCAGTATGTCCTGCGTGGTGAGCGGCATCGCCAGCCCCGAGCCGGGGTAGCAGGCCGTGATCCGCGCCTGGAACAACCAGCGTTCTCACTATGTTTTCCTTCACCGTAAAGCCGTCGAATAAACGTACATAATATGAATGACTTCGAAAATCGAAAACACATTGGTACGTGCCGAGGTTAGAACCCTCAACCCGCGAACTTCTAAATGGAAGTCAACAGCCCTAGCCACTTGGCCACCGATGCTCTCTGCCTGCCTCTTTCAGCCTGCAACATTCCAACCAAACTGGGTAAAATGGTCACGCAGTGTGGGCAAGGCAGAGGTGACTAGTGTTATGTTACCTGCAGCTGTATGTGTTGCGCGATGAACTCCTCCTGCATGGCCCGCCACACCACCTGCATGGCCCGCTGTCCGCTGTCCACCGCTCACTTGCTTCTCCACTGTGTATATGTTACCTGCAGCTGTGTGTGTTGCGCGATGAACTCCTCCTGCATGGCCCGCCACACCACCTGCATGGCCCGCTGTCCGCTGTCCACCGCTCACTTGCTTCTCCACTGTGTATATGTTACCTGCAGCTGTGTGTGTTGCGCGATGAACTCCTCCTGCATGGCCCGCCACACCACCTGCATGGCCCGCCACACCACCTGCATGGCCCGCTGTCCGCTGTCCACCGCTCACTTGCTTCTCCACTGTGTATATGTTACCTGCAGCTGTGTGTGTTGCGCGATGAACTCCTCCTGCATGGCCCGCCACACCACCTGCATGGCCCGCTGTCCGCTGTCCACCGCTCACTTGCTTCTCCACTGTGTATATGTTACCTGCAGCTGTGTGTGTTGCGCGATGAACTCCTCCTGCATGGCCCGCCACACCACCTGCATGGCCCGCCACACCACCTGCATGGCCCGCTGTCCGCTGTCCACCGCTCACTTGCTTCTCCACTGTGTATATGTTACCTGCAGCTGTGTGTGTTGCGCGATGAACTCCTCCTGCATGGCCCGCCACACCACCTGCATGGCCCGCTGTCCGCTGTCCACCGCTCACTTGCTTCGCCACTGTGTATATGTTACCTGCAGCTGTGTGTGTTGCGCGATGAACTCCTCCTGCATGGCCCGCCACACCACCTGCATGGCCCGCTGTCCGCTGTCCACCGCTCACTTGCTTCTCCACTGTGTATATGTTACCTGCAGCTGTGTGTGTTGCGCGATGAACTCCTCCTGCATGGCCCGCCACACCACCTGCATGGCCCGCTGTCCGCTGTCCACCGCTCACTTGCTTCTCCACTGTGTATATGTTACCTGCAACTGTGTGTGTTGCGCGATGAACTCCTCCTGCATGGCCCGCCACACCACCTGCATGGCCCGCTGTCCGCTGTCCACCGCTCACTTGCTTCTCCACTGTGTATATGTTACCTGCAGCTGTGTGTGTTGCGCGATGAACTCCTCCTGCATGGCCCGCCACACCACCTGCATGGCCCGCTGTCCGCTGTCCACCGCTCACTTGCTTCTCCACTGTGTATATGTTACCTGCAGCTGTGTGTGTTGCGCGATGAACTCCTCCTGCATGGCCCGCTGTCCGCTGTCCACCGCTCACTTGCTTCTCCACTGTGTATATGTTACCTGCAGCTGTGTGTGTTGCGCGATGAACTCCTCCTGCATGGCCCGCCACACTACTTGCAGCAGCCCGCTGTCCGCGCTCACTTGCTTCTCCACTGTACGGTACAAGCGGTGGAGGGATTTGCGCACTGGGGACAAGTAAAGCGTCTTTTAACTGGACACTACGATATGAAGCTTTGAGTTGAACTAACCCAACGTTTCTTATCCGACGAAATATGATCGGTTGATGCCACAGAACATTTAAAATAGGTTAGAATGGCTAAAATGTGCCGTTCGTATGAAATCCGGTGTCGCCGATTCCACCCCACCTTTCACCTCCAATCTGTACTTAAATAAAGATGAAGTTTACGCACATATTTGCAATTTCAAATCTAGCCAATCATAGCGCCGCTCAATCACGCGATTTCAAATGGAAACGAATCATACGCATGCACGCATACCGATGTACATTTTTATAGCTATGTGTGAGTTAAACAGTGCGATCTCGTCTTTGCGTGGAGATATGAGCGTTGCTTGGCGCGCCTGCCCCGCCCACAGCGCTGCCCTAAACTCTTTTAAATGTTCTGTGGTTGATGCGCCCCCAGGGACGTGTTAGATAGAGAACTAAACGTTTTTTTTCTTTTATTTGACCTATGCTTGAGTCGAAAAAGTACGACGGATCAAGCTTCACCGGACTTGCGGGGGAGCGGAAGACTCTACCCCAAAACAAGTCATATACCAACGCGTCTAGGGGCGGCTCAAGGGAGCCTCGGACCACGGCCTAGCATGTTGATATTCGATATAACATCGTGAAGGAGATGACGCCTGAGGGGCTCCGTCTCTGATTATCAATTTTGTTTTTGGTTATGGCCGCGCCCCCGCTGGCGGGTGTGGGCGTTACCTGAAGGGTATTCGCTACCAGAAGGGCATTCTGTTAGTTGTAATCTAAATTCTTTGGCTGCTTTAACTGCATCAGTGATTTCGTCGTCAGGTTCGGAAAGGATGTGTTTGGGACGGCGGCGGCGGTAGAGGCGCGATACAAGATAGAAGCAACTTTGTGTTTTAGCTAGTGCCGTGTGATCTGAATTTCACATTATTGTAACGGAGCTAGGGTTGCTATTTATTTAAATTACATTCCTGAACCTGCAGGGACTACTGTTTGGTGTATTCTGTGCTACTATGGATAAATTGGGGCGCTCTAGAGGTCAATTATATCCAACCACATGTGCTGGCTACGCAGGGGTTTCGAGATAAAGTTCTAGGAATTTCAGTTTTAGCTGCCTCGTGTCCGAAGACATTGAAAGAGGGGTATGATGATGCGTGTGTGTGTGTGTGTGTGTGTACCTTCGTGTGCGGGGTAAAGCGCCAGCAGTCTCTTCAGTTCGTGTTTGCTGAAGGCGGCGCGGTAACACACTTCGTCTTCCCGCACGCCGCCCGCCACCGCTTCCGACACTCCCTGAACAAACCACACACGTATTCAAATAAAAAAAAAAACATTTACAATGAAAAATATCGAGATAAAAACTTTCTTTATATAATTTTTTTTTTTTTTTTTTTTTTTTTTTTCTCTTTATTTAGGTTAACAAACAGTAACACAATAGAAAATTACTTAAAAAATTTAACAATAAATGGATTTTGTAAATGTGAGACCAACGACATTAACCCCTTATTACTAAAAGAAGATTGACTTTGAAAGTTTCAAACAATGCCAAGATGATAATGTTGTTACATTTAAAAAATAAATTACATTAATACAAATAGTGACGAAGATAAAGAAACACTTAAATACTGTCTGACAAAACCTCTAAAAGCGCTTTGCTAAATTTACCAACATGCATGTTAAATATGTCCATCTCATTAAAATTTACATTAAAATTTTGCACAATTCGGTTTAACGGAGAACGCTTACCGGCATTTGTACGGCAATGGGCAGTAGCAAAAAGAAAATTATTTCTACGACAATGGGCCCGGCTAGGTACTTGATAACATAATTTATTATTTAGGTCGATACAGTCATATTTGCCATGACATATATCGTAAAGCAGCATGGCTTCAAGTTGTAGGCGTCTACTCTTAAGCGTCAACATGCTAAACTTGCATAAAAGATTATTGTAGGGCAACCGACTACGATAGCATTTGTAATACATTGACCGAAGGTATTTCTTTTGCACTGACTCAATAGCATCATCATATTTATTATATAGAGGATTCCAAGCTGACACAGCATATTCTAATTGAGATCTGACGAGGCATTTGTACAAATAAAGGAAAGTGGAAGAGCGGGTAAACTTAGAACACGTGCGCATGACAAAACCGAACATTCTATAAGCACGACTAATGATGTTTTCCACGTGAACATTCAAGTGTAATTTTGTATCTAGCGTAACTCCTAGATCTTTAATAGTGTTGACATTCTCGAGGCAAACACCACCAATCTTATAGGAATACTTACTTATTTTAATTTTTTTGGTAAATATTATTGACTTACATTTATTTAGACTTAATTGTAGTTTATTTTCTACACAATAAGAGGAAAAGCGATCTAGATCATCTTGAATTTTATGGTGATCGGTAGCATCATTGATTGTATGATATATTTTGAGGTCGTCCGCATATAGTAAAATATTAGAAAATTTAAAACATTTATGTACATCGTTGATAAACAATATAAAAAGTAAGGGACCCAGGATTGATCCCTGAGGCACACCTGAAGTGACCGAGACGAATACAGACTCATACCCATTGACGACCACCTTTTGCGTCCGGTTACTTATATATGATTTAAACCATCTCCATAAATTTCCCCTTATTCCATTATATGCAATTTTCTCTAATAGTATCTTATGGTCCACCCTGTCGAAAGCCTTACGAAAGTCGGTGTAAATAGCATCCGTTTGTTTATTGGCATCTAACCCTTCAAAAAGATATGTTGTATATATTAGTAGATTTGTTGTGGTTGATCGCCTATTGACGAATCCATGTTGCTGCTCAATAATAGAACTATGCAGTGACGGATATATGTTTTTATGTACAAGTCTTTCGAAAAGCTTCGACAGGGTAGACAAAATGGAGATGGGCCGGTAGTTTGCTACGTCATTCTTTGGACCTGTCTTATATACTGGTACAATTCGGGCAGCTTTCCAAATCTTAGGAAACACTCCTTCACACAAACACTTGTTAAAAATTAATGTAAGGGGTTGGCAGAGAGACTCGGCAGTGTTCCTAAGAAAAATAGCAGGGATGTTATCAACACCAGGCCCCTTCGACAGGTCGAGGGTTTGTAGTTCTTTAAGAACGTCTTCTGGCTTTATAATTATATTATTTAAAATTAAATCCGACGAGGCATTTCGTTTTGGAACGTCATTAATATCAAAGTCATCAGTAACATCAGACGGTTCAAAAGTTGAGCTAAAGAAGTCTGAAAACAAATTACAAACTCCTTCTGGTGTGTCTGCTTCCAAGTTACCAAAATACATCTTATCTGGGATATCAGAATTAGTTTTTAAGTTATTTATGTATGTCCAAAAATGTTTAATATTATTATGTATACTAGATTCTACAGATGCAATATAATTCTGATAACATTTACGAGATTCCGACTTAAACCTTTCCCTATACATAGAAAAAACTAATTTGTCACTATCATTTCCATAGGTTTTCCATTTGGTCCATGCTTGTTTTTTATTCTTAAAGATATGCACTAATGATTTTGTGAACCAAACTGGATACTTAGAATTTTTAAGAATTTTAGTAGGAACGTACGTTTTTATAGTGGAATAAATTTTTTCATAAAGACACGAAACCGCTAACTCAGCGCTCTTATCTTTTAGAAGTTCCTCCCAATCAGTATGAGATAGATCGCTATTGATTTTCTGATAATCAGCCACATTGTAGTTAAAAACGTGTCGCGCCTTTCTATGCGATTGGGTTATCTTAGTGCAGAATGGCATGACGACGTAATAAGCGGGGTGGTGATCGTCTGGTGGCACTAGCGGTACGGGTGACAGATAGGACTTAGTGTCGTTTACGTTAGTAATAAATAAATCGAGTATTCTACCTAGTTTGTTCCTATGCCTATTCATTTGATATCCACCTATTAAAGACATAAAGTTTATCATATTTTGATCAGTCTGACTATTATTAGTTTTAATAATAGGTTCTAAATAGTTGTTACAATCTCTATAATCTAAAGTCGGAATGTTAAAATCTCCTATTAGTACAAAATTATTTACATCTTGCGACTGTATAATCGGTGTTATATAATCAAAGTAAGATGAGTAGACTTCCGGTTTCAGACCTGGCGGAATATATACGGCACTGATAACGCAGCAATAATCGCGCGCTCGAAGATCCAAAAGAATATGATCCATTTGAGGGTGCGGGGGCAGCGGTGGGCAAGGCGGGGGGGCGCGCCGCGTGACGGTGAGCTCGCGCTTGGCCGCCACTAGCACGCCTCCCCCGTCCCGCATCCCGCTGCCCACCAGGTCTCGGTCACAGCGAAATACTCGGTACCTCGAGTCGATGTACTCATTATCTAGTATCTTACTCTGAAGCCATGTTTCAGTTAGAATAATTAAGTCATAATCATGTTGCAGGATATTCATATAAATTGTGTGCAACTTAGTTCTTAAGCCTCGACAGTTTTGATAATATACGGATAATACGTTGTTATCCACGACGCAGAGACAAGTATAATTCAGTATTACTATAATTATTATTGCAAGTCAGCTGTGTGTACGTGTAAATTTTGTATTGTTGTGATAAGCAGGCTATTATTCGTTCTAATAGGTCAGTGCAAAAGACCGTTAGCATGAGATATAATAAATAAGCGAACAAATAAACTCGTACCCTTATTAATAAAAAATATATAAAAAGAAATGAGACAGACATAGCAACACTCATAATCTGTGAATGTCGGTAGCAATATGTAAACAAAACAAGGAGATTATATAAGCACAATAGATAACTGACAGTTAATATACTATCACTTAATCTTATCAATATCCTGTGCCGATCGAATTGCGATAACAGGGGATGTCTCAGATTTACGCGCCAGGATAATTCCATGCTTGACCCATACAAATTTAAATTCTCGTTGCGAGGCGACTTCTCGACATTTTCGAAATAATAATTTATTCGCAAGCGTCAGGTGTTCATTGCAGTAAATAGTGTGAGACGCGCCAGGTATCCCTAGGTCCAAAGAGGTAATTCCTTTTCGAGCGCGATGAGCAGCGATAATCGGATCCTTACGTATAGTGTGGGTTATACGATTTAGAGACCCCCCCACTAGCGTCTTCCGGGCGTTTTTCAAGCGTCGTCATCGTGCGTCGCGCATACAATCATAGGCAGCGAGTGAAACAAAAGATGGACGCGGATGATTGTATGCACGACGCGTCGACGACGTTCGAAAGATGCTAGTGTGGGGGGTATCTTAGCTACCTCACAAGGCTTCTGACATGTCCTTATAGCTATAATCCTCCTCTATCTAATCTAACCTTAATGAAATTCAATTTTAACCATTAACATTATTTAGAATAAGAATCTCCACAGAAGACAGCCAAATTGTGAACTCGCCTCGACGTCGTAAAGTGATTTGTAAAATCTTATTTGAATAAAATATATTTCATTTCATTTCGAATAAGTAATATTTATTTGCGGGACATCACAACACAACAGAGAATACAAGTTAACAAGTATGACAAAAAATTACATGGAACGAATACAATTTATATATTTTATACACTATGGATTACTGTAATATAAGTTAACATACTTCGTATGTGCTGCGACACCACACAAAAAGGGCCTCCCTCAGCGAAAGCCGCAGCCTCATTAGACTCCAGCGCTGGTCTTCCGGGAGTCCTTTTGAATTGCGTCCTTTTGCATTTCTTTGGTGAAGCTTCAAAATACCATGTGGTAGCCACTAACCTCAAAGAACACGGTCAGTTTCTCTAGCGG